>CM070522.1:19102093-19602093 GCA_036346375.1 Guadua angustifolia
CTACAAAGAGTGAGAAGAATGTAAGGAGCATTTTAGAGGAGCCTTGTGGCAATGTCCATAGGTAATTCAACGTTTGGGTTGCGATCCATTGCATTGTTAGTCACTGCTTTCTCTTGTTTTTCACCAATGCAACGTTTGAATTGCAGTATCTATTCGAAATCCAAGGCGATGTAGGTGTTGTTGGCACAGGAAGTGAAGCGAGGCCCACCCTTACGTCGTCTCCTTCACCATAAATTTTGTTTGAGCACAGTATGTTCCTTGCTATCTGTGGCCAGGCAATGTTTTTGAGTAATTAGTACATTTGAGTAATCCAAACCAATGAATGGTTGAGTGTATATTATTTGTGATACATCAATTCTTTCTTGATTTATCGATTGTATATGATCCTGGAGCTTATATCGATTTGTGATACATCAATTCTTTCTTTGTGACATATTATTTGTGATACATCAACTCTTTCGACTTTTTTCCCTACAAGGTCGTAACCGCTAGCATGGGTGGAGCGAGATCTCAACTACTCGATGGTACTTTAAATGTTGATTCAAACTTATTGTGACTGTTAGCCTGGTACTTCAAATGTTGTAGTGGATTATTGGTCTATGCAATTTGGTCCATGAATTTGATTTTTCATGATTTCACTACAAAGCGCTTGTCTATATTTGATGTTAGTTTAAGTTGAGATGTGAGCAGAAAATGTTAAGCTCATCTTGTGAACAAGTAGGCAAAAAGTGCTACTGACAAGGTAAAATTTTATTATATAAGGTCAAGAAATGAGCGATAAAAGTTGTATTTTCCCAATCTCCGTGACTTCGAGATGATGTCCTGTCCTCAAGTTGTTTATCATTCATCTTTTCTCGAAAGTAGATAACGTTGTTATAAATAACTTTTAATGGCTTCGCTTGATTCTTCTTCTGATTGTCATAATATCGGCTTCATAATGTCTGGTAAATGCTACTACTTTTCCTCACAAACCTTATCGCCGCTTACTTTTTTTACTAAAGAACTCCTTAGTCACTCTTGCTTACATTTTAAATGGTTTGCTGAAATTACAAGGGTTATTTTTGCTGACACTACTCAATTTCGGTGCTTTGAAAATTGATGTGCCTGTTCCTTGAAGTTGTGAGAGTTTATTCTCAATAGAATTGTATTTTGCATGCATTAGTTCTATTTTTTGTGGGGCATTCTTTTTGTTGCATTAAAATACACTATTCAACAAAGCTATATCTTGAATTGAGCTGTGGTTTTATTCAATTTCTAATGTTTTCCTTTTAAAAAACCAAATTTCTTATACAATTCAAACCCAAGAGAGGCTTACATTTAGTCTAGAACGTATCTTGGTCTCAATTATCATATTAACACTACAGAGATCAGGGATTTCCGTAAAGGATATGTTAGAGTATTGATGACTAGTGAATAGGAGATTACATTTTGGTTCCATTAGTTTATCCGGAGGTTGTGTCATCTTGATCCTTCAGCAACAAATCAACTTAATATTTAACAGGCCCTATTTGCCAATTTGGAAGATCAATTAAAAAATAGTCCTCACTCTTATAGTCTTATTAAGGAAAGCTAGAAATCAAATATAACCTCGGTGAGATCACGAATTCTAGGTATGCTTCCCATCTTAATGAATTTCTATCGTACTTTGCAATATGTAAGTTGATCTTGAGTTTGTAATCCTTCTAAGGAAATCTAATGTAGAGGATTTTTCTCTTGCATCATTTCGATCAAATCATTCTTTGCCTTAATGGCGAGGCTTTCCTCCCTCATTATATATTGTGAGTTTTCTTTGCGGCACCCCTAGCTTGTATTGATTATATGTGTTACAAGAGTTGCAAAATCTTCTTTGGAGAAGGCATTGCTAAAACAGGCCTGCATAAACTTTCCAAGGTGAGTTGTTTCTTGTCAGATTTTACTAAGAGTAACTTTGCTGTATTTAGTTCCTTCAAGGTGATTCTGGACTATTCTTTACTAATCTTGCAAGGGATGACGTTGAGAGGTAGTCTCCTAGTCTGATGTTTTTTTTTCAATTTGTACATAAGAATTGCCATGATTATTTATATACATGTTGTGGCGATATGAGCTTTATGATCATATATCCTGCATGCAGATTATTTCGAGAATTTGAGGAGCATGATTTTGCAAGGACGAAGTCATGCAATGTAAACGGTATTCTAGTATTTGTTGCTTTTCTTTTCATGTACATGTTCATACCCTTTTGTTTTAGCAAACAAACTAGAAAGGCCATGTTTCGCCAAACATGCTCAGAGGTTACCAAAGACAATGCTCGGCTATCGGTGATTCTGGACATGTAAGTAGTAGTATAGCTTTGCCAAAAATAAAGTTCATTTTGTGATCGAAAGTTGTATTTATCTTATCTGTGTGCACTCAAGGAATACTTTCTTTTGCAGAAACAACAGAAGCCAACCAAAAGGGAAGAAAAGGGGAATTGTTGAGTGGTTTAGTTAATTAATGAGTATACTTTTGGTGTAAGTATGTAGGACATACGAATAGATATATATGTCCATGTCTGTGGGAAGAATAAATTTTGCACTCTAGTTATATTTTGGTATATGTCCATGTATGTGACATGCATGTGAGGGGAGAATCTTTGTACTTCTGCTCTTTATATATTTTTGTGATGTTCACATGTTGTACCTGTGGATGATTTGTGATAATGAAACTTTGGTACGTTGCTTTCTCGAGGAATTATATGTTATGGTGCTTGGAATATTGTATGTTATGGGTGCTTGGAATATTGTATGTTATGTGATAATGAAACTTTTAGTTTCTGGTATAAATTTGGAGAATATTTGTTAAGTGGGTATATATTAAACTAATGCAATTGTTTTTCCAAGCGGTATTTCTATTATTTAGTAATCATTTTTTGACTTGCTTGAAATGCTAAATGCAAGCATACGTACTGCTTGGAATTTTTGTTAAAGGTGTACTACTGCTTTTAAAATTTCAATATCCCAAGCGGTACTACTGCTTTTAAAAACGATTTTACTAGCGGTACAACCGCTTTTAATGTATATACCGCTTGGAATACTTTTACAAGCAGATGTATGTAAAGCGGTAAATATTAGAATTCCAAGCGGTCCTACTGCATGGAATACCCTTATTCCAAGCGGTTCTACAGCTTGCAAGGACGTGTCATCCTGTAGTGTAATCCGGAGTGCCACAGAGTAAGTCCTACCTCGTAGTCCCATCCATCGAGGTGGATGGGAGCGAGACAGTAAGAGTAGGCACCTCCACGGGATGGAGGTAGAGGGTGAACATCGATGGGTGTTCCCTCGTCTATACCGGTATAAGTCTTAAAAGGTGCATATGAGCATTCAAGCATATCCGCATTGCATAGCATTACTATTAATGGCTATTGGGATGAGTGGTAATGTGTGGAGGAGGGATAGGGCCGTGGGCTCTCCCAAAAGTATTTAATAAAATATGTGACTCATTGAATGAAATATGGTTATTTCGGATGCATTGTTTGGTACTATTAATGATGGATGACAACTGATGATCCTTAAGTTGAGGGTAATTTACAGGTTAAGAATGGATCGAGTCATGAACTCATCCAATGTTGTCTAATGAGGTATGTGAAATAAGTGAGCAATGTAGTTGATGAGGTAACGGAAGGTGATTTCTTTGTTTATGTACTTGTTGTTAATTTGGTATAATAGATAGGAGCATGTTACTAATTTAAGTACTTTAATGGATATTGATATTATTACTTGTTGCACTTTGCTGAGTCTTTGAACTCACGCTTGTTGTTTAATGTTTTTAGGTACCCGAGAGCGACTTGCCGGGATGGGACTTAGCTGCAGCTCTCTCACATTCAGGATATGTAAAAGGATTAGTTGGGTTACTCAGTTCATTTTGAAAACTAGTTAAATTCATTATGTAATCATGTTGTAGTTGAGTTTTTAATTGATGATTGATGTTATTGCACTTAGATGGTCATGATGGTTGCTTGATTTCTTGTTGTTGTTGTTATTAGATTGTATATGATGAATATTCTTTTTTGTCTGCTGAGTGGATGTCCTAGTTTTAGGGGAGGTGCTGCCGAAATTTTTAATAAGTTCAGCAACGTCCTAGTTGTTCGCTTGATTTGCTAAGATTTATTCCTAGTGTTTTGAATTTTGTTGGTGCTAGAGAGTGTAACATTCGGGGCACGGGGTGCCGGGGTGTTACACTTGGTATCAGAGCGGGCTTTAGTAAAGCCCGTGGCAGGTGAATTTAGTCAATTACTCTAGAGTAAACTAAAATTTTGCTGCGTGAAATTAGAAACATGGCATAGGTTTATACTCTTTTAAAATTTGGCCATAGGGCAACAACTTTAAACTTTGAAGTAGATTGGTTAATTAATTTAAAACTTGACACACTTTGATGCACAGTAGGAAATAGTACGGGTATCGTTGCTTTACGCCTAAATGTTGTATTTAAGCTTCAAGGTTGAATGTTAAATTTTATTATGCTTGATATCTATTGTTATTATTTTGTAAGAGCTAATTGAGTATTTGTGATTAAGTGAGATGTGCTGTCGAAGGGTTTCGTTCACCTTCTTCTGTTGTGGAGTGGCCATGGTGGTGGTTGTGGCTGGGTAAGGCCACAACCGGAAGTTTGGAGCCTCTTGTAGGTAAGAGTCGTCATCTTTTGCGACAAGGTTTAGAGAGTGGATGGAATTTATTGGTTTCTTTTGGCTTTTTGGTTGGAGTCAAATAGAAAAGTTGGGTGGTGGATCCTTTAGGATTTCTTTTACCGTTCTGTCAATCGGTTTGGTTGATTTATTTTGGTCTTTATTGGTTGGAAGCAAAGGAAGAGTGTTTGGTATTGAGTATTCGCTGATTGTTTTTTTTAGCGGATTTTGGTTTTGCCTTCTTTGGTTGAAGTCAAAGAAGAAGAATTTAGGGTTGCATCTCTTTTGTTTGCTATTTCAGCTTTGGCGTCAGGTTTTGTTGGTTGCTTTATGGAGAAAGTTATCAAATTATTCTTGTGTTGTCATTCTCAGAGTTTAAAAGAATTATTGAAGCCTTGATGTAAAACTCAAGTCTTGTGGATTCTTGGTGTTAAGGTTTTTATCAGAAAATATCTGGTTGATCGTTTGGTTTTCCCCTTGCATTTATCTTCCCTTGTGGAAGTTGTAAATTTTGAGATTTGTTGAAGATCTTTTGCATGCCAGAGTCTAGGTATTTGAGAGTTGAGCTCTCTTGCAATTTCTGATTGGGTTTTTCTGGAAAGAAGAACTGTGGATTTCTTAAAGGTTGGGTACGTGACCCACGAGGATGTTCAAGACGTTAAGTCTGTGATGATTAGTTAGAACTTTGAGATGAAGTAAGCTGTTGTTGAGGATAAAGTGAATTTTGTCAATTGTTTAAAAGGGCAAACTAAGATAAAGTGTTGGTGGAGAAAGACTAATTGAGACGATAAGTGATCTAAAGTGAAAGTTGATTAGTATTTTATGCAAAGTGTTGTGAGTCTTGGAATTAATTTGAAGTTTGAAAACTGTAGTATTAATCCCGATTGAGAAGGTCTAGAATCTTCTTATCGCAGAATTATTATAGCAAGGTGATGGTGCAAAGCACCAGAGTATGATGGAGTAATCACATGAGGATTGTTAGTGTATGTTGATTATGGGTCAATTAAATTGTGGATTGACAAAATGACTTGATTGATGTGCAACCAAAAGAATAGGAATATGGAATGATTGCATGAAAGGTTGAATTTGTCCTTGACAAATGTCTGTCTAGGATCCGTAATTATGAAAGATATCTAGTGGAGATCGTATTGAGTGGTTGGAATTATTATTGGGTGAATGAATTGGGGATATTAAAAGGGTGACTTGGGGATTGTACGACAAGAAATTGTGATTATGTCAAAATAAGTGTTGAAAAGATATGTTTTAAGATTGGAATAGACAATTGTATGGATGATGGCTCGTCTTGTGCCGGACTAATAGATGCGTTATTGGTGCCGAAGATGTGAGAACGTGGTTCCCCTTGTTGATTGCCGTGAGATAGACTTGGATTACGGTTTGATGATAATATGACTGGAGATGGTTATATGAATAAGAAGAGGAAATTAAAAGAAGATTGGGTTTTATAATTTTTGTTCAAAAGTGTTGGACCTTTTAGGATTTGGTAAGTATAAAATCCTGAATGGCTAAGAGTATTGGAATACCAGAATTGGTGGGATTCGGGTTGAACCTTTTCTTAAGGGTTTACGGATTTAAATTGATTGTATGGTTTTCTGGGAGCACATGCCTTTTGTTAAGGCGTTTTAATTAGTGGGCAATAGAGCTTCCTTGACTAAGTGGCATTTTTGTCAAGTTGCGGACTTGACTTTGATGAATGGAAATGGGGATGAAAGGGTAATTTTGTAAGTAGTCGGTTGATGGATTCCGGAATATTGTACTTCATTAAATCATGCCAAAATTTTGTTTTGGCTTAGTTGTTTAGCTCAAGTAGTGAAGGTGGAAGTTCCACATAAGAGTGTATGTTCAGATTGTGCTTCTTAGCGCACAAAATAGATTAACTTTGGACTAGTGTGAAGGAAATAGATAGACATGAGGGCTTGTGTTGAAAGTTCCTGAACTCCAAACCCTATTTGTAACTCTAGCGCGACTAGAGTTGATTATAATTGAAGAATTTGTGTGGTGTTTGTGAGTGTTTCATAAGTGATTTTGTTGGTGAAGTGTTTTCTGTTGGGAATGAGTTTTCCTTTCTCCTTGAGGGGATTTGAGGTGGTTGTGGGTGCCAATGGTTGACTTGAGAATCGATTATCTCTTCCAAAATGTTGATTTTGGTTAAAATGAGATGTTTTGCTTTGGTAAAGGCTTACTGTTTGCTTGTGTGAAAGTGAATTACCTCCATAAGTTTTGTGCAGTGTTTCTCTTCTATTAGAGCTTTCCCCCAGGTAAAGTTTGGTACTTTGGTTTTAGTGTGCTGGATATGGATCGAGTGGTTAAAGGGAATCGAGATTTCCTTCGCTTTCTAGCATGAAAGGAAAGAATGAATAATTTTTGGTATTTTGGCTGTGATGTTCGAGATTTGAGTTTCCTTTGCGATTTGGCTTAGGAAAATAAAAAAATGAGTGATCATTGGATGTTGTCGCGTTCTCTCCAATGTGATTTGTAGCACATTGAGTTCAGGTTGATGCATGTGGTTCAATTGGTTCAAAAGAATTGTATGTCTTTTGCTTTCTAGCTGGAGTTAAAGAATATGAAAGTTTATGGTATAGTGTTGAGTATAATAAGGATTTATACTTTTGGAATTAGTTTTTTGAGTGGAAGATTGTGAGGGTGAGATTCTCTTAGGAAAAGAACTGATGATGGTGTGGTAATGATTTGCGGTCCTAGCTTGGAGTAGGTGTAGAACTGTTGTTGTGGGTTAAAAGGTGGTTTATGATGGAGGCTTGTGATGTTAGTATAAAATCTTTTGGGAGTGACATTGATTGTAAAGAAGGTGACGACAATTGAAAGTAAAATGTTCCGTTGTGAACATTTGTTTAACTAGTTGTCCCTGGGAGTGAGATAGGTTTGGGAGAGGACAGAAATATATATATATAGGAAGCCTTTTCCATACTCTCGGGAGTACATACTCCCACCTTCAATATACCACTTGAATGAAAGTATTATACTTCTTTATCATTTTCGATATATTCCAATAACGATTCTAAGATACTCCAATGTGACATGGTTGAAAAAAATCATCGGAGCCCTATATTTTTTTGCTATATACACCTTTACATATGTGAAAAGAATATATAAACAAATTATGCTATAAAGGGTGGACTTTAATGAAATTTTTTGTGGAACTCACTTTGAAGTATCTTATAATCAATGTTAGAGTATATTCAAAAGGATAAAGAGGTATAATAATATCATTTAAGCGATATATTGAAGGTGGGAGTACGTACTCCTAGGAGTATAGAACCATTTTCCTATATATATATATATATATAACATGGTTTGTGATGGGAAAAGATGGGATTAATTGTATTTGATTCTTTGGGGTTCAAGCCCGATGTAATACTGCAATTCTTTTGTAGGGTTTTGGCCGGTGATGTTCTCATTTTCTTGATTCAAGGATTATTCTGAAGAAAGTTTTGTCGCCTCGCATTAAAAAAAATTAGTAAAGGTTAGGGTTAAAGATTTAGGTTTGGGGGGGTATTGTTGGAATTTCCCCTCTTCCTCCCATTTCTTGTGGCTGTCATTATTTTTTCCCATGGCCAAGATTTTTCCCAGTCTTCCCTGGCCGACACTCCCTCTCTTCTCTAGCGTTAGCTCCAAGGCCCGAGCGCCCTGCTCCATTCCCGGCCGGCCGATCTGCTCCAGCCTGCCGGCGCGCCTCCTCGCCATCCTAGCTCTGGTCGAGCTCCTCCCGGCCGCCTCCTCCCCGCCCTTCTCCAAGCCTGCCGGCGCCTCTTCCTCCTGGCTGTGTTTCCCTCGGGTCGACGCCAACCTCCAGCGGCATGGCAGCAGTAGCAGCCGAGGCAAGCCAGCAACAGCCTGTAGCCCTCCCCTACCTCCCTTTCCTCCTTGAGTAAGAAATCTGAGGTAAAAACCCTAGGTGGTGAACCTCCATTTGGCTTGCATGCAAGGTGTTTGTGCTATTGCTTAGCTAGGATCCTGATTTTTGTGATGTAGGAGGTTGGGAAATGGAGAGACTAGAGTAGTTGGGAATTTCTGTTTCAGGCAGATTTTCGTCCTCGGTTAGAACTGCTAATTAAATGGCTATATGTCGGTGTTTCGTATAACCGGCAAGTAGATTTGTAAGTATAGGGGATCACGCGCCCCCTCTCCTCGAATGGTTAGAATAAAGAAGCCTCGGATGTATACTGGTTCGGGCTGAACGTCCCTACTTCCAGTTTGTGGTGGTGGATCTCGTTGCTCAGAGTATGGTAGATTACACGCGAGGGCTAAGGACAGGCCCTTAGCGCTCGTCCGAACGGAGAAGCTCAGAAGCCTCGGACGATCGTTCGGGTTGGGAGAGCAAGCGAGATGGGATATGGTAAAATGAGGGAACTCACCTCGTTGCCGGGGACCCTGCCTCCCTTTATATAGTCGGAGGGGGCAGGTTACACGAAAATTTGGAGAAAAGAGGTAGGGGTATGCTACGCCCTGGAGTCTTGGTCTTCGGTCCTAGTGACTGACGGGTTGCTGTTTACCCATGCCGGGTTGGTAGACACAATGGACGGTACTTCATTGGAAAGCGCGCTACCGCCTCATGCTTGCTTGTCAGATGTTGACGCCGTCTATGCTGTGCCTTGGCACCGCCTCGGGTTGGAGCGCGCTTCTCCACTGTACCTGGCGGGGCGAGTGGACGGGTGCTTGACTTAGCGGGCCCCTGGCCACCTTGGGAAAGAGCCACCTGCTCCAGCATGGTCGTCGTGTCCATGGGGCAGGTGACCGGCTTGAGCCGACCGGTGATGTGGCGAGGCCGTCAAGGCTGGAGCTCTTTGGGGCTCGACCTGGCTCGGGTCGGACTGTGAGGCGCTGACCAGCTGACCAAGCCGAGCGCCCCTAGGAGGCCTGGTCGAGGCCGAGGGTCCTTCGTGACCCCTTGGGACTAAGGCCGGGCCCAAGATGGTTTATTTGGTGATCCAATCAATATTCAATGATAATCCCATCTTGCTGTGGGGACGGAGACTCTGTAATACCCTCTCCAGCCTTTAAAAGATCACGATTCGGGTTCGAGTCAGGATGGTCGAGAGAAATACGATCATGTATACTTTGTTGTGGGGTACCCCTGGTATGAGTATTCGTCAGTAGCCCCCAGGGCCGTCCTGGAACGCAGGCGTTCCTAGATGGGCCCTTTGTCTTCGGCTCACATGTTCTCCTCGGCAGTACGGCGCCGCATGGCGAGACCACGGGTATTCTTGGGGACGGCTGCCTCGCTTGGTTGAGCCCGACCGACTTGGTCGATCTGGTCTTGATGGGGTGCTTGAAGCTCACCGGCAGGTAGTTCTCGAGCAGCTCGGAGAGCTGGTCGGGGGGTTTGCATCTGATCGGCGGAGGATCCGACTAAGCGAAAAGCGCAGACTTGATCGAGCCTGAGCCCCGAGTGGGTCGAGCTGATGCCTCAGGAGGCGGAGTCCGTCCAGTTTGGTCGGCGGTTCCGACCGGGTGCGCGCGAGCGCACCCGGTGGGTGTAGCCCCCGAGCCCCCGAGTAGGTCGGAGAGCTGGTCGGGGGGTTATCCGAGCCAGACGAGTCCGTCCGACTCGGTCGGAGGGCTCTGGCTTGACGCTGAGCCGGTCGGCATAGACGCCTAGTCGCCTTGCGCTGGGTCCCAGCTTTTTAAACGCTGGTTTTACGTCGTAGCTGGACGCGGCCGTGGTCGACAGGGAGGTCCGGATGCCTTCGCGAGAGGTTTCAGTTCCCGAGTGCTTGTTTAACGTCGTAGCTAGACGCGGCCGTGGTCGGCGGGGAGGTCCGGATGCCTTCGCGAGAAGTTCCGGTTCCCGAATGCTTGTTTAATGTCGTAGCCAGACGCAGTTGTGGTCGGCAGGGAGGTCCAGATGCCTTCGCGAGAGGTTCCGGTTCCCGAATGCTTGTTTAACGTCGTAGCTAGACGCGGCCGTGGTCGGCAGGGAGGTCCGGATGCCTTCACGAGAGGTTCCGGTTCCCGAATACTTGTTTAACGTCGTAGCTAGACGCGTTAGTTGGGCTGGTTTTAACGCCTCAGCTGGGCGAGTTAGTCGGGCTGGCTTAATGCCGCAGCTAGGCAAGGGGCATCCATCCCGAGTCCTCGTCGGGCGAGGCAATCTGCGGGAGGAGAGGCCGCTGTCGGTCCCACGTGTACGCCCCGTCCGTAGGTGTGGGACCTGGAGGGGGTGAGCAGACGCGTGTTTGCCATGCGTCGGCCGAACACCGTGCTCGTGGAGCTACAAACGGGTTATCCGAGTGGGCCACGAGATCAAGCGATCTCGAGCGGACAATCCTCGCCGGTGTCCGACTACTGGGCGACCCATAAAAACCTTTCTTTACTCGATCCGTCGACCCGAGCTGCTCAGAACTCGGGTGCACTGGTCGCTGCCCTTCGGGGCTCATGGAGAGTTTGAAGTATGGTCTCGGACACGAGCTAAGGCGATTGGGTCGTCCGCCGACCCAACTAGAGACCCACCGAGGGTTCGCCTTGAACTCGCCCCTCACTCACTAGGGCGGCTAGGGTTCCTCTTGGTGGAATTTAGACCCTCGGTGCCCATACCGTTCTCGCCATCTGGGAGCCGCAGCGGCCCAGTGGACTTTTCATACCTGCTTCGAGTCGGTCTGAGCCGGCCCGGAGGCGGAGACCAAGAGGTCACGGGGCGTTTCGCCCGGAGCGATATCCCGACGTCCCTGTAGGTATTTAATGCGTGTGCGGGAATTAAATGCGAAACGAGATGCTTGGTGGCGACACGTCTTACCAGCGGCGTGGCGTGGCGTGGTGCCCTGATGCGATGGGCGACGCTTCAAACGTGGTCCCTTGATCGGCGCCACCCGTCGCCGCACGCTGTTCGCCGGTACTGTTTTGGTGGTGCTGCTCGACGCCCATAAGACTGGCGCGGGAGAGACATTAGGGCATACTCCTGCCTTCCTCGTTCCTCGGTTTCTCCTAAGACGAGAAAAAGGAACAAAGGAGTGGGGATAGAGTTGCTCACATTCTTTTCCTCCGACCCCCGCTTGCTCGCGGATTGAAGATGTCGTGGTCGGAGTGCACCGCTCAACCCAGCCGCGTGCTCGGGCTGGAGAAGAAAGGGTTCCTTCTCTCGCAATGGCGGGTGCCGTCGGGGTCCGCGGAACCTGCGCCGGAGGAGGGGGAGATCGTGGTCCCCGCCTGGTTCTACGAGCGCGGGTTCGGGCTCCCGCTTCATCCCTTCGTCCGTGGGATGCTGCACTTTACGGGGTTGAGGTGCATCATCTCAACCCTAACGGCGTGCTCCACATAGCGATCTTCATAACGTTGTGTGAGGCGTTCCTGGGGATCGAGCCCCACTGGCTGCTGTGGAAGTACCTCTTCTACGCCCGATCGTGGAGGGATAAGTCGGCGGCTGCCACGGCGTCCATGGGGGGCGCGGCCATCCAGCTACGCTCTGGTCGCGGGACGGAGTACATCCCCTTGAAGCTGCCGACGTCGAATCGGGGGTGGCACTCTGAGTGGTTCTATGCTCAACTGGAGGCAGCGGCCTTGACTTTCATCGCCGCTCCCGAGTCGAAGAAGAGGGGTGGGGCCTCGACAAGAAGGAGAAAAAGAAGGTGGAGCCGATCTTGGAGCGGATCAAGCTTCAGCGGGAGCGGGCCTGACTGGTAGCGCCGTTGTATGCGCGTTCATGAAGATGCGCGTGCAACCCCTTATGGACAGGCCGCGCCCCATGTTCCTGTATGGTGGGGTGTCCGACCCCATGAGGATGGCCACGGCGGAGCTTACCGCGTCGGAGCTTGAGGCCAGGGTGGCCAATGTGCTGGTCGGGGGCGCTATTACGGCGGCGGGTGGTGGCCCCGAACCTTTTTCAATGGAGAACCCCCCAAGCCTGGTAGGCCGAGCGGTTCTTTCCCCCCCTTTTTATGTCCTTGGCTTTTTGATATCTGAATTAACTAGTGATTTCGCACCATTCAGGGACTAGGCAAGATGGTGTCCCGGCCGCTGCTGCTAGGAGAGAAACAGCAGAAGGCCCAGGCTCGCGAGGCGGCCACCTTGAAAGAATCCGCCCGCAAAAAGCGGAGAGAGGAATGGAGGAGCAAGAAGAAGAAGGAGCGCATGGCCAAAGTTGCGCACGGCGAGGACGCCTCTGTGACCACCGCTGTCAATACAGCCGATCCGGTGTCGTCCTCGAGCATCGGCGGTGGCGACAGCCCTGGCGATCCGTATGAGGTCTTCCTCGGGCCGCTGATCGGTGGCGAGCCCTGCGAGGGTACCGGTACGAGCGCTTCTATCGCCGGCCCGGTGGAGATCCCCCAAGAGGAGACGTCCCTGGGGAAACGAAAGGGCGACACGCCTTCACCAAGGAGGCCAGCGAAAAAAACGCTGCTACCGTTCCATTGCTCGGCGGTGGAAAGCTCGGACGCTGTGGTGATCCAGCGTGAAACGGCACCGGGCTCGCTCCCAGCGATGGTCGAGGCGCCGAAGCGCCAACTCGCCGCCGCTGGCGACAGGGCCATCACGAGGCTCTCAAGGAGTTAGGCGCGAGGAGACTCAAGATCCTCGGCGGGTCGGGACCGGAGGAGACGTGGGAGAGCTTCTGGTGCCGCCGCCAGGGCCCGCGCCAGTTGGCGCAATCCCAGCGCCTGCCGCGACCCTACCGTCGCCGCCCAGAGGCCCGCCGGAGGATGGTCCGGATGTCGGGTCGTTGATGTCAAAATGCGACCGGCGCGAATCTCCCCGCAAACGGGATACGCCGCTGGTCTAACTCGCCGCAACGATCCTTCCGGCAAGCTGCAGCTTGCGCTGGACGTCGAGGCAGAGGTCGAGTTGTGGGGGACCTTCCAAGAGGGCGCGCAGCAGGTGGAGGCTCACCTGGGTCAAATTCGACGGGGGCTGGCGGCTGCCCTGGGCTCGACTGATGAGGCACTGAAGGTCGTCGCTGAGGTTACCCGCCCGGCTTGCCAGGTAAGCTCGACCGAATTCTCGACTTCAGCCTTCGATTCGCTTTGGCGGCCGTCAGGCTAAATGAAGTGCCCGGGCCTCTGCAGCAACTGAGAGCTCAGTCGGGGGAGATGTTGGCGGCTCTCCACTCTATGCATGGACAGAAGATGACCGCCGCGGAAGAGGGCGACCGCCTACACCCTGAGTTGCAAGAGGCCTAGGAAGCCCTGGCATACGAACGGGCGGAGGCGGAAGGGGTCCGAAGGGAGCTGCTCGAGAGACGTCGGGTAACCGAGTCCCAGGAGATGAGGATATCCGAGCTCGAGGCACTTCGGGCGGCGGCCCTCAGCCCCAAGGACGTCGCCGTTGCCGCAAAAGTGCGGCTCCAGGGTGAGCGCGATCAAGCTCAGGCGGAGTCGGATTCCGCCAGGAGGGACGCCTTACTCAAGCGGAAGACGCGGACCGAGGCCGTGTTAGAGCTCCAGCGCCAGAAGGCCCTTGCGGTTGGTAAGCAGAATAACCCTAATTCAGTCTTCTGCGATTGCAAGCCGCCCACCTTCTTTTTGACATCGCCTTGCTCTACAGCGTTACAGGAGGAGCTCAGCGATGCCGTGAGGGCGTGGAAGATGGCAGTGGAGGAACGTGACGCAGCTACCGTGGCACGAGCGGACGCCTTCTCCATGGCGAGCCGGGCGAGCGGATCTGTTCGAGCGAGCCGAGCCGACGACCCTCCACGGTCGGCCGAGATCCGCGACGAAAGTGCTTAGAACCTCTGAGCCGGGTTCGAGTTCGCTTGCCGCTGAGCTGTCCCGCGTGCCAGAGCATGTCGAGCGTTCGGTGAGCGAGGGGGTAGAGTTCGAAGCTTGCTCGGCGCTGGTCTTTGCACTCTCCCATTATCGCGGCATCGACCCTACCGTTGTCAGCAGTGGGGTTGCGGTGAACTGGTCCGACGGAGAGGTCGAAGGGTTCAGGAGCCAGGCTGCTCCTCACGCGAGGTGATCGCCAGCCGGATTCCGCCAGGGAGCATCCTCCACCGGAAACAAGAAGAAAGTTGATCATTTTGGTTTTTATAATGATTTTGTCTTGTAATGAACTGACATTTTTAGCTGGTCGGGCTAGTCCATAGGCCCTCCCCTTTTTCCGTGCCTCCCAGAGATGATGAACAATTTGATGGCCATAGCTTCAGAAACCACAGAGGTTTATGCAAGCGTAGGTCGTCATGTTAACACCTTTGAGAGTGATTCAAATAGAGCTGGGACCTAAGGAGCGAACATTCGCTATACTCGCCATGATGAGTGTTCCCGATCACTATGGATCATACGCTACGGGTAATTTTTTCTTCATAAAGCACCGCCAAGAACCATAGCCACCGGGCGAGGCGCGATGTTCGGTCGAAAGGGTTACCGCTAAGGGAGAACCCAATGGCTGACCGGGTCATCTGACCCGCGTGAGTGTCGAAAATTAGGCGCAAATCGCTCATCCACACTTGCGCGGGAGAGGAGTGTTCCCGACCAACTATGTGTCGCACCTCGTGGGCACTCCCTTCTTCCGCAAGGCACTACTTTGCAACCGTAGCCACTTGGGCACAGGTCGTAGTGCTTCGGGTCGAGAGGGTTACCGCTAAGGAGGACCGCTCAGCCGACCGGGTCACCTGACCCGAAAAAGTGTGTGAGCTCGATGCCCCTGAGCGGGGCGTGAGGACCAAGCTTGTGGTTGCCTCACAGCGCTCGGACTCGAAGTGGAAAAACGAACGCGGAGAAATTTTTAAGCAAAAGATTGCCTTAACTTTTATTTTGGATGCAGGAGGGGTTGTGGCGGTCGGGTCCTTTACTTAGCCTCCCGTCGGGGCGGCTTCAGCTATTGGGCCCCCCATCCACTCGGGGCCGCCGCGGCCCATCCAGGCGTCGCTTCGCACCGACCGCCATCGCAGTCGGCCTGAGCTGGAACAAAAATCGAGGGTCTCAAGACTTATTTGGCCAAGACAAATATTCTTTCGCCTAACCGTCACGTCGCATTTTAATGCGAGGCGAGGGGTGTGGACAGGGCACGTCCCGTTGCGCGGGATGTGCAGTTAATGCGCGTGCGGCGCGTCGGCCGAGACGACGTCCGCTTCGCTCACTCCGCCCTGCGCATATAAATATGGTGCAGAGGAGCAAACATGCGCGGCTATTCTTTCTGTCCTCCTACTCTCCTTTTGCCTTTGCGCGACGCGGGAGAAGGAGAGTTCGGGCAGTGATGGCGAGCGGGGGTGACGATCGGCGGTCCGGGAAACGGGAAGCGGTGGCGGACCCTCTGAGGTCGGATCCCAAAAGATCCCGTACCCTCGCCCGGTCGCCTTCACTCGCCAGGAGAGGGGGGCTCACATTGCCCTTGTCGATCTTCCGCATCCGGGATCCTCTTTGGGAGTGAGCTTCTTTACTTAATGTCGGGATGGTTTTTCGCTCCGACTTGCCGACGCTGCTTTTTTCTTTCTTCAGAGCTTCGCTCGGGTCGTCGACCACCGCCGCGTTCTCGACGACCGCCTCGGTGGGGGAGGCGGGCACCGCCGGGGCCACTCCCAGTGCTCCTTCGGCCGCCCTGGGCAGTCCTCCGGGCGCCCGAGCCACGTCTGTGGTGACGCGGCTGGAAGCCTCCCTGCAGATCCGAGCCACGGCGGCCGCCGCGCAGAAGGCGAAAATGTCGCGGCAACGGGCCTGGATTTGAGCCTTGGGGGGGAAGCTCACCGAGGCGCGCGAGGAGGCGCGGGCACTGCGGTTCCGGGCCGGTGCCGCGGAGAAAGAACTAGCCAAGGCGCACGAGGAACGATGGACCCTGCGCGATGACCTCATGAACGTGCTTGGTCCGGCCTTCGAGAGCATGGCCAGAAGCTTCAGGCCCCTGTGAGTGGATCTGCAGGAGCCGCCGGAGCGTGACGAGATGCATTATTCCCTCGGCCTATCCCTGGCGGCCAACATCCTGGCCGACCTACCCCACGTCTTATGCGAGCGCTCAGCTCGCGAGGGGCGGGAGGTCGCCGTATCCGTGGCGGAATATGTGCTGGCCTGTTGTGCCAGCCGCAATGCCGCCTTCGACCCGATCGCGACCATTGGCGGGGTCGAAGGAGACGCGGACCGGGCGCGGGCCAGAGCGCGGCCGGCGGCTGAGATGGTGGTGAGGCTGGTCACAGTCGAGGTGGGCAGCGACAGCTCCGAGGACGACGACGACTTCGCCGGATGAGCTTCCGGGCGCCTGCATCTTGCTTTTTGCTTCCAGGGGGGCGCAATGCATGTACATATTCCATGCTATGAACTTTGGGGATTTTGCTAGATACTTTGTATTTTTTCTCCGTAGTGAACACTCGTCAAGTGACCATAGCTCTCAGGGACCACCGGGGTTGCGAAAGCGTAGGTCGGAGTGTTAGTGTCTAGAGGAAAACGTAACAGATGCCTGGGGACTTAGAAGCCCAAAAAACGTGTCCCGAGTCGACCGCGGGTCGTCTCGCGCGGGCACTTCCTTCTCCCACACAATACTACTTCGCAACCATAGCCGCAGGGGCGTGGGCCGTAGCACTTGGGTCGAGAGGGTTACCGTTTGCAAGGGATCCAATGGCCAGTCGGGATGCCAGCTCAAGTGGGTATGCGAGGACGCAGCCCCCGAATCGCTCGTGAGGACTAGAAACTAGTCAAGACGGCGGTTTTGACCTCTGCGTTAATAGAAACGCGGGGATCGGGATGCAATTTCGACATAAAGACCTCTTGACTCCTTAGCATTCCACGTGGTCGCACAGTGGTTCCGTGTCCGATCGGTCGGCGGTCGGAATGGTTGCTCCTAGTGATTCGGTTGGGCGCCTAGTCGGCAGGCCCAGCCGGCCTGAAGGCACACAGAGGTCGGAGACGAAGGCCCCGGCCGATATATCGCCATGCGGCACTATTAGGCTCGAGGCTGCATGATCCAAATTTATGTTCCTCGCCCGGGGACACCTCGGCAAAGACGCGCCAGAAGCAACATTCTGGCCATTGCAGGGGAAGCGAGGAGGGCCGCACGACCCTTGGCTGGGTTAGTGAGCTCGACGCGCGCGCTGGGCGACGCCAGCGCATGTGAAGGCTCGGCCGACGTTGCTCGTGTCGCCCCGAGTTCGCCAAGCTTGGCCTTTTGGGTTCACTAGCTGCTCGCACGCCTAAAGCTCGCTGCAAGCCCGAGGAGGGCAGAGACGAGACAAACCGGGGTGAAGTCGAGGAAGGCGGCGAAGCTGCTCTCGGGCGCGAACACATCGCCGAAGTTCGCGCGTCGCCAAGGTGAAGAAGACCATCGAGGAGGGAAATGGGGATCCGGAGATCACGGAGATGACGCGCAAAGGCCCCTACCTAGCGCGCCAACTGTCGGTGTTTCGTATAACCGGCAAATAGATTTGTAAGTATAGGGGATCACGCGCCCCCTCTCCTCGAATGGTTAGACTAAAGAAGCCTCGGATGTATACTGGTTCGGGCTAAACGTCCCTACTTCCAGTTTGTGGTGGTGGATCTCGTTGCTTAGAGTATGGTAGATTACACGCGAGGGCTAAGGACAGGCCCTTAGCGCTCGTCCGAACGGAGAAGCTCAGGAGCCTCGGACGATAGTTCGGGTCGGGAGAGCAAGCGAGATGGGATATGGTAAAATGAGGGAACTCGCCCCGTTGCCGGGGACCCTGCCTCCCTTTATATAGTAGGAGGGGGCAGGTTACACGAAAATTTGGAGAAAAGAGGTAGGGGTATGCTACGCCCTAGAGTCTTGTTCTTCGGTCCTAGTGACTGACGGGTTGCTATTTACCCATGCCGGGTTGGTAGACACAATGGACGGTACTTCATTGGAAAGGCACACGCCTGCCCTATGCTTGCTTGTCAGATGCTGACGCCGTCTTTGCTGTACCTTGGCACCGCCTCGGGTTGGAGCGTGCTTCTCCACTGTACCTAGCGGGGCGAGTGGACGGGTGCTTGACTTAGCGGCCCCCTGGCCACCTTGGGAAAGAGCCACCTGCTCCGGCATGGTCGTCGTGTCCATGGGGCAGGTGACCGGCTTGGAGCCGACCGGTGATGTGGCGGAGGCCGTCAAGCTGGAGCTCTTTGGGGCTCTGACCCTGGCCTGGTCGGGGCCTGCGTGGGCGCCTGACCAGCGACCAAGTCGGAGCACCCCTGGGAGGCCTGGTCGAGGCCGAGGGTCCTTCATGACCCCTTGGGACTAGGCCGGGCCTAAGATGGTTTATTTGGTGATCCAATCAATATTCAATGATAATCCATCTTGCTGTGGGGACGGAGACTCAGGTAATACCCTCTCCAGCCTTCGGCAGCATCGCTGATTCGGGTTCTGAGCCCGGATGACTGAGAGAAATACGATCATGTATACTTTGTTGTGGGGTACCCCTGGTATGAGTATTCGTCACTATAATAGGGTTGTAGATTATCCTCTTGTGATTAATTAGAAACTGGGTTCACTCAAATTGGTTCAACCATTAAAAAGTTATGCAAGTTTTACCTTTTGCTGTCCAAATTGTGACTAGTAGCAGATTCAATTTTGCTCTGTGATTTAGAGCAAATCAGAGGCCGAGTTGGAATTTGCAATTTCCTAGAGATAGATGGGAATTTCAGTGTAGATGTTTAAAATGTCTTTGGTTGCTTAATTTGAAGTTGTGCAGAGCGTTATGGCGAAGTGGGCTATCCAAACCAGTTTTGTGTGAATTCAGAGTTTGGGGCAAATTTGAGTTAGGAAGTAAATGTGTTATTTGTTATTATTTGTTGACTCTAGAACTTGTGAAATTTAGTACGTAATCGTGTTTCCAGGTGGTGTAGCTTCGGAAGTGGTTCCTTCTTCACGCCACTTCACTTCTTGCAGTTAAAAGCAAGTGCATGTAAAACAGTAGGATGATTAGGTGGTATTTAATGTTAAAACTTAATACCCTGTTCCTTTTTCTTACGGTTGTTGATTGATCCTACTTGCTTATATGACAACTATGAAATGCTTATGAGATGAAGGGTATTTGTGGATGGTTAAATAAATATGTAACGTATATAATGAGAAGCAATGCATCATTCTCATTCATATCCAAGAAATTGCATGAGCCAGGTCGGTGAGAAAGTCATAACTAATTTGGTGAGGTCAGTGAGAAAGTTATGACTAATCCGGAGTGCCACAGAGTAAGTCCTACCACGTAGTCCCATCCATCGAGGTGGATGGGAGCGAGACAGTAAGAGTAGTCACCTCCACGGGATGGAGGTAGAGGGTGAACATCGATGGGTGTTCCCTCAGCTATACTGGTATAAGTCTTAAAAGGTGCATATGAGCATTCAAGCATATCCGCATTGCATAGCATTACTGTTAATGGCTATTGGGATGAGTGGTAATGTGTGGAGGAGGGATAGGGCCGTGGGCTCTCCTAAAAGTATTTAATAAAATATGTGACTCATTGAATGTAATATGGTTATTTTGGATGCATTGTTTGGTACTATTAATGATGGATGACAACTGATGATCCTTGAGTTGAGGGTAATTTATAGGTTAAGAATGGATCGAGCCGTGAACTCATCCAATGTTGTCTAATGAGGTATGCGAAATAAGTGAGCAATGTAGTTGATGAGGTAACGGAAGGTGACTTCTTTGTTTATGTACTTGTTAATTTGGTATAATAGATAGGAGCATGTTACTAATTTAAGTATTTTAATGGATATTGATATTATTACTTGTTGACTTTGCTGAGTCTTTGAACTCACGCATGTTGTTTAATGTTTTTAGGTACCCGAGAGTGACTTGCCGGGATGGGACTTAGCTGCAGCTCTCTCACATTCAGGATATGTAAAAGGATTAGTTGGGTTACTCAATTCATTTTGAAAACTAGTTAAATTCATTATGTAATCATGTTGTAGTTGAGTTTTTAATTGATGATTGATGTTATTGCACTTAGATGGTCATGATGGTTGCTTGATTTCGTGTTGTTGTTGTTATTAGATTGTATATGATGAATATTCTTTTTTTGTCATTTGTTCTGTAATGTGCTACAATCTGTAATGTGATATTACACCTGAAGCATGGACCTTGCCATTCATTGCTTGCAAAAATGTATTGAAAGCCCACCTAATTGTATCAGTAGTCTCATCCTTCAGTAGAGCACACCCCGATAGGCAGTTTTGTCCATACCCAGTGATACCAACCAATGGAGCGAAAGGAAGGTTGTACTTGTTGGTCATGTAGGTCGTGTCAAAGCTAATGTAATCTCCATATCTGTCATAATATCTCCTTGCCCTAGCATCAGACCAGAAAATATTCTTGACCATGCTGTTATCATCAGTGTCAAAGGAGAAGAAGAAACCTGGATTATCTGACTGTTTTTTGTAGAAGTGGGCTAGTAGCTGAACCATGTCATTTGTTGAGTTCTCATGTCTAATAGATGTTCTCAAGTTGCTAACATCTCTTTTTGTGTATGGTAGGGACCTCAAACCTCCTCTTAGGAATGAGAGCACAGATATCATCTTCCTAGTAGGGATATTGCACTTGTTCAATGTCCGGATGAGGCTTTTTTCTTCATTTGTCATGAATTTGTGAGACCTAAGAAACCTTGTCTCATTTGGAGGACACATTTCATGGTTATGCTCTAATACAACTCTTTTGACATTCCAAATTCCATTTTTGAGCACCACCACCATTTCTGCTGGACAATTGGTCTTCACTATGATGTTCCTTCTCCTCTTGTTTGTGAGAGTTCCTTCGGTTGTGTCATCACTTGTTTTTGTACTTGTGTCTTTTTGCTATCCGCACTTGTTGCATTTTATTGTGTGCTTTGTGATCTCTCCTGTCTTTTTTTGTTTTGTGTTCGGTAATTTTTTGTCTTTGCTATTGAGAATCCAGCAAGAAAAGAATAGAAGTTGTAGAATCTATGTGCATCATCTGCTGTCTCAAATGTCATTCCTTCTTTTGTCTTGTATCTACTATCAATCGCAAATCTACCCATTGACTGTTTCTTGGCGTCTACCATTTAATTTTCCAAGAAATTATCTATATCTTCCTCTAATAAATCCCCTCTTTCATTTTCTACACGATGCTCAGGCTATGTAACTTCTTCATTGCCACCTCTATCAGTTTCCATTATGTTAGTATAGCCTCTAGTCATGTCAGTTGTTGATAAGGTCTGGCCAATTAAATCTTTTGAAACCTCTTTATGAATCTGTAATAACAACAACAAGATGTATGTTTTTTAGCTTTTTTTTTGGTGTATAGTAAACTAAGATGATGATTGCAAACTTACCAGATCATGAGGTGTTTGTATCTCCTGCAGTTCTGGTGTTGCTTGATTTGTATCCAATAATGGGTCTTGGATCATTCTTATGGTGTCCTGTTGCACATACACAGACCTATTGTGAACAGACTCCATTGATTGCAATAGGCTTACTAGGCTGTTGTTCATCAGGTCTCCAGCAGCACTGTAAGCACTTGGGTCTTGCTGAAATGAACAAATATTACAAATATTTTTAGTCATTATTCATAACCATGAATTTTTTTTGTAAATGCTTTCATTTTTTTATTTTTTCTGTGTCCAGAAATTATGATTTCTTACCTTGTAAGCATCTAAAAAAATGTCATGCCCATGTTATATTGCATATCATCATCAAAAGACCCCATCAGCATTCTCTGTGAATAGAAGTTAGTATAAAGGGCTATTTCACCATTGTTTTTCTTCATATGCATAATATAACCATGAAATGTGTAAATGAGCATGGGAATTTTCCTTTTATATAACATAATATGAATTGGTATTATCTTACAAGAAGATTGAGTCATCATTGTCACCTCGTTATATAACAGGTCAGAAGTCCCCCCAATTGCATTGCTTGACAATCCTGTATAGAATCATGAATAAATTGTAATATTGTTATATATTTGTTTCCTCTTTTTATGAGACACGAATATTCTCAACAAGAGTTTATATGCGTTCTGTGTGCATTGGAAGATGACAGGGATGATGCTTAGGTTGAATAAGCCATAATATTTTTTGTTTCTAGAAGCTTAGTTTTGCTCCTTTGATCCCTCAATTATCCAACTCAATATTTTTTTTGTTTAATCACAATCAATCTTCTGAAACTGCATGTTATGAAGCTAGCAAACAACAGTGTTGTCTCAAATGGAATTAAGCTTCCTTGCTTTAGCTTGAAAACTTTTGATCAATTTAGCAGAAAATAGAGGAATCATTAAATAAAGCACAAAAGAGTACATGGATAGCAAGTTATAAGTACCAGCTTTACTAGAAACTTTTGATGAATTGTTTGAAAAAGCAAAAAGTCCTAGGAACCCTTGTTATCACTGTCAACAAAAAGTAGCAATGTTGCATTCATATTCACTATGCTTTTGGTTTGTTTGGTTGTATATGGAGAACTTGGACGATGCATTAATAAGGACATCGGGTTTCAGTGAAGTTTGTAACAGTTCAAGGAAAAGGTGAACACATTCTTTCATCACCATTCTTCTCCTGTCACTAGGGTTCAATTGCAAGTACCCCAAACAACAAAGTCAAGATACAGAAATGAAAAGACTGTTCATGAGATAGTTACGCATGCAACAAACAATTCTGGTCATGTTTTTCTCTATTGACAGATCAGCATGTAAAACCTTAGGTTGAATAAGCCATAATATTTTTTGTTTCTAGAAGCTTAGTTTTGCTCCTTTGATCCCTAAATTATCCAACTCAATATTTTTTTGTTTAATCACTAACCAATGTTGTCTTCACGTCAGTTCTAAAGATTCTTGTTCAAGATAGAGTTGAGGTTACATGTAGTCTTTGCTTTTTTCAGTTCAATGTACATATTGGTATTTGAGAAGCATAGTTTTGTTTGCTATTGTTGTTAGTTCAACAAATTAGTTACAGTTATGCATTTCTATACATTGAGACGTCAGACTTACTTTGTTACTGCCTAGGCCAATTGTGGTATAAGACTTTAAAATGCAATTGTATTTAGAGTCTCATCTACAAATTTGTTATGCTATTGTTGTTAGTTCAGACTTACTTTGTGATGCTATTGTTGTTACTTTCTATACATTGAGACTCTAAACATACTTTGTTATGCTATTGTTGTTAATTTCTGTACATTGAGACATCAGACTCCCAGATCTTTTGTTAGTCTATACTATGTGAAGGTTGAGACGTCAGACTTACTATTCTTATTGCCTAGGCCAATGGTGGTATAAGACTTTAAATTGCAATTTAGGTTGTTCTCTTGCTTTTGATTACTTTGACTGGTCATGTGACCAATTCCTTCATATTTCTATTTTTAATTCTTTGGTGATGGGAAATGATTAGAGACACTTTTGGCTGATTAACATGTTGATTCATTTTTTACCTTCTAGTAGGCTATTGGAATGGTCAGACTCCATTATACATAAGAAAACAGATATATCTGAATAAGTAAAGGGAAAGTCATTGAAAACAGTTATATCTAGGTTTTGTTTCACGTATTTTGACTGAAGCAGCAAGTATTTTTATAGTATGTGCTAAATGAACAACCATAAACCACACAAATTGTTTGATTATGCTGATGCGCAGGTCTGTAAGAAGCAATGTGGATGACAGGAACAACCATGCAAGAAAAGCAAGGATGAACATATGGATCATATCGGGGAGACTGAAGCACAAAAACAAATGTATTTAGAGTCTCATCCACATTACACAGAAGAGAATTGCCAGGCAAGCATCTAAAAATTGATCTAGGTTTTGTTTCACGTATTTTGACTAAAGTAGCAAGTATTTTAACAGTATGTGCTAAATGATCAGCCATAAACCATACAAATTGTTTGATTACGCTGATGCATGGGTCTGGAAGAAGCAATGCAGATGACAGGAACAACCATGCAAGAAAAGCAAGGATGAAAATGTGGATCATATCGGGGAGACGGAAGAGAACATGGTGCATCTTTTTTTTTCTTTTTTTGCGTGCTGATGATCCATGATTTTTAGAGAGAACAATAAAAAAATGGTATGTACCTATATATTCTGGATGATCCTCCATGACTATTGTTCTTCTTCTTCTTGTTCTGTATTGAAAGATCACTTTCTAGTCCGATCTCTTGTTTTCTTGCTTTTTTCTGTTTAGAAGTCCGATCGCAATTGATACTCCCTCATGTTTCCTTTTTGTTTTTCTGACATGTGGGCCCCACAGCTAGAACCAATAGGCTTATCCTGGAGTTCAAGTTCGGCTGTGTTTTTTCTTGCCCATTCAGAAAAAACACTAACGGCCACAATGGTCCATGACATAACTAGGCGTCCCGATCTTTCGATGAGAGGAGGTAGCGTCGATCTGGTGGAGGGCGAAGTTGGCGGCCCGACTACAACGAACCCGACGTTGCGCCTTAGCGACCGGTACACAACCCTCCTGAACGTTATTGATCCCGCGGGAAGCGCGACCAACCTGACCACGAAGGTCTTTGTTCCTGCGAGCAATCGAAGAACCAGCAAGAACAAGGGATTACAAGCAACTCAATTGCAAATATGAATTCAGATCGGTTCTGAAAACAAGAACACTCAAAAGTTGGGGTTCCGATGAACAAGTAGACGGGCGGCCTAGTCGGCACGCGCGAGTACAAGCAGTAGCAATGGCTAACTGATTCAAACAAAACCCAAACCCTAACTATGGTAGCGGATGGTTATTTATAGACCAAGGGGCATGCAGCACTAGGCCTTAACATGGGCCTACTGATTAAAACTCGAAATCAAAGACTAAAGCCCAATTAGACTCAGACTGGAAAAGTGTTCTGAATTGTTTTGCATGTTCCCGTTGACTCGAAGGAATTTAGAGGTGATTCTAGATCGGTTGGAAAGAGGACGACCAGAGCTTTCGTTCTTGTACTCATAGACCTCCAGAAGCCTTCTGGATCAAAAGTTATGGCCATTTGAATTTGACCATCTCTGAGAGTCCGAATCTGATGCCAATTTGTTCTTCCCTCCGGATGCGAACTCCTTTGTGCATTGTAGGTCTTCCCCATGGTTCCTAAGAATAATCACATCATCACAAAAATTAAGTAGCACCCCATTCACTGTATCATGAATTGGAATACTTAGGAACGCCTTCACCTGATAATTTAGTTGACGTGCACGGGCTCAAGTGAGTGGTCCTTGAAGTGGTGGTTCATCCTGGTGAGTGGAGTTAGAGCTGGTTGTATCCATTGTGGAGATGTCCTCATCATCCTCCCCCTCTTGAAATGGAGTCGTCCTCGACTCAAGCTCATCTTCATCACCCATGTACGGCTTCAAATCATTAACATTGAAAGAATTGCTTACACCGTAGTCTGCAGGCAAATCAAGCTTGTATGCATTATCGTTTATCTTAACAATCACTTTAAAAGGACCATCAGCTCTAGGCATCAATTTAGACTTTCGCAAATCTGGAAACCTATCTTTTCTCAAGTGCAACCAAACAAGATCTGCCGGTTCAAAAGTTAATTCCTTCCTAAGCTCTGACTACCGGCAGCTCTATATTTAGCATTCATGCGCTCAATGTTATCTTTAGTAGTCTCATGTAATTTCAGCACAAAATCAGCACGATTAGTAGCATCTAACTTTACTTTTTCAGAACATGGTAAAGGCAAAATATCAATGGGTGCACGAGGATTGAAACCATATACCACCTAAAAAGGAGTCATCTTGGTAGTAGAATGCAATGAGCGGTTGTAGGCAAACTCCACATGAGGTAGGAACTCTTCCCACATCTTCAAATTTTTCTTCAAAATGGCTCTCAACATTGTAGACAACGCTCGCTGATTGGCGACTTCACCGCCATTAGTTTGAGGGTGACATGTAGTAGAAAACAAGAGCTTGGTACCCAGTTTCTTCCAAAGCGTCCGCCAAAAATGACTCAAAAATTTTGCATCCTGGTCTGACACAATTGTGGAAGGCACTCCATGTAGGCGAACTATCTCCCTGAAAAACAAATCAGTAATGTTTGTAGCATCATCGCTCTTATTGCAAGGTATAAAATGTGCCATCTTAGAAAACCTATCCACGACAACAAATATGCTATCCCTCCCCCTCTTTGTCTTAGGTAGGCCTAAAACAAAGTCCATTGAAATATCCTCCCATGGAACACTACGAACAGGAAGAGGCATATATAAACCATGTGGGTTCAGTCGTGACTTAGCTTTATTGCAAGTAGAACAACGAGAGACATAGCGCTCCACATCGAGCCTCATCTTTGGCCAATAAAAATGGTTGGCCAACACATCCTCTGTCTTCTTCACACCAAAGTGGCCCATCAGTCCTCCTCTATGCGCTTCCTGAAGCAACAACAAACGAACAGACCCAGCTGGAATACATAACTTGTTAGAACGAAACACAAAACCATCATTAACAATGAACTTATTCCAAACTCTTCCTTCCTGACAATTTAGCAAAACATCTTTGAAATCAGCATCAAGCGCATATTGCTCTTTAATCGTTTCCAAGCCAAAGATTTTAGAGTCTAGTTGTGAAAGCATGGTATATCGTCGAGATAAAGCATCAGCAATAACACTATCCTTCCCCTTCTTGTGTTTGATAACATAAGGAAAAGACTCAATGAATTCTACCCATGTTGCATGCCTACGGTTCAACTTATTTTGGCTACGAATGTGCTTCAAGAATTCATGATCAGAGTGTATAACAAACTCTTTGGGCCACAAATAATGTTGCCAAGTCTCTAATGTTCAACTAGTGCATACAATTCCTTATCATAAGTTGAATAGTTCAAACGAGGCCCAGATAATTTTTCACCTTGAAATAAGCAAGCGGCTTACCTTCTTGGATCAAGACGCCCAATCCCAATGCCACTAGCATCACACTCAAGTTCAAAAGTCTTACCAAAGTCCGGGAGTTAGAGCAAGGTGCATGAGTCACCTTCTTTCAACAAGTTAAAGGCATCTTCATGTGACTTGCCCCATTGGAAAGCCACACCTTTCTTGGACAACTCATTCAGCGGTGCAGCAATCGTACTGAAATCTTTCATAAAGCGACGATAGAATCCTGCAAGTCCAAGGAAGCTCCGCACATGTGTGACCATTTTAGGAGTCGGTCAACTCTGAATTGCCTCAACCTTGACTTGATCAACTTCAATTCCCTGTGGAGTAACAACATAGCCAAGAAAAACAACTTGATCGGTGCAAAATGTGCACTTCTCAAGGTTACCAAATAAACGTGCATCTCGTAAGGCATCAAAAACAGCACGCAAATGAGCAAGATGTTCATCTAATGATTTTCTATATATCAAGATATCATCAAAGTATACCACCACAAATCTACCAATGAAAGCACGCAAAACTTCATTCATTAGTCTCATGAAGGTGCTAGGTGCGTTAGTCAATCCAAAAGGCATCACTAACCACTCATATAGGCCGAACTTAGTTTAGAAAGTTGTTTTCCATTCATCACCTAATTTCATGCGGATTTGGTGGTAACCACTACGCAAATCAACCTTAGAGAACACAGTAGAGCCACTTAATTCATCAAGCATATCATCTAACCTAGGAATAGGATGACGATATCTAATGGTAATGTTATTGATTGCTCTACAATCCACACACATGCGCCATGATCCATCCTTCTTAGGAACTAAAATGACCGAAACAGCACAAGGACTAAGAGATTCACACACGTACCCTTTGTCAAGCAGTTCTTGCACTTGGCGTTGTATCTCCTTAGTTTCTTCCGGATTAGTCCTATATGGCGCTTGATTGGCAAAGACACTCCAGAAATGAGGTCAATCTGATGCTTAATCCCTTGAATTGGTGGCAAACCTGGTGGAACATCTTTGAGAAAAACATCAGCATATTCCTGCAAAAGGTTAATCACAGCAGGAGGCAAAGCAGCAGGTATCTCCTTAAATGAGAACAAAGCATCCTTGCAAACTAAGGCATAGCAAACAGATTCATCAACAACCAGTTCCTTCACATCAGATTTGGTAGCGAGAAAACATGCACCTTTCAACTTAATCTCATTTTTGTTATCACAAATAGAACTAGAAGTTTTCTTTTTAGCATTTTCATCAATCTTTTGCTTACTAGCTCTAGCAATGTCCTCTTTAAGAATGGAATCAGGAGTCATAGGATGCAATACAATCTTCTTTCCCTTATGCACAAAAGAATACTGGTTGGTTCTACCATCATGCACAGAACTTTTATCATATTGCCAAGGTCTACTTAACAATATAGAACATACTTGCATAGGTACGACATCACATTCAGCAAAATCATGATAGGAACCAATAGCAAATTGTACTCTCACCAAGCGTGTAACCATAACCTTATCAATGCTGTTGAACCATTGAACATAGTAGGGCTGGGGGTGTGGTCTTGTCTCCAACGAAAGCTTCTCCACCATGTCCAAGCTTGCGAGATTGTTGCAACTTCCTCCGTCAATGATCACACGACATGATCGCTCCTTGACGACACACTTGGTTTGGAACAGGTTGTGCCGCTGAATTTGGTCGGTCTTTCCAATCTGGACACTCAATGCACGTTGTACAATGAGGCTCTCATAATGGTCAACATGGTCGGCATCAATGTGCTCTTCCTAGTCATGATCATCTTCGCTCCCTGCATTGTCAGCTGCAAGCATAGCATATGTTTCTTCATCCAAATCACTAGCAGAAGAAAACTCACCATTGTCTCGCACAATCAGCACACGCTTGCTCGGACATTGACTCCTCATGTGACCATACCCCTTGCATTGATGGCATTGCACATCCCTCATCCTCCCAGTTGAAGCAACCGAAGCAGAGCTCTTGGTGGGCTCTGGTGCAACAGTTTTTGTTACCTCCGAAGCCTTGGAAGTCGGCGCGGAAGATGAAGGTCGATTCTTGTTGTTGTTGGAGGACGGTGCAGTCGGTTGCCTTGTGGTTGTAGATGGAGCTTGTGTTGACCAAGTGTTAGCACGACCTGCAGAAACATGAGTTCTCGTATAGACCATTTACATCGCCCTCAAGACTTCTATTTCAAAGATGGCAAGCAAGATGAAACAAGCGAGTGATTGAATTATATTCCTTGTAACTAAGAATGTCATAATTCTCACGGTTCTGCCCACCCATAAATCTAGCCATAGCAGCCTCCTCAGACTCCTCTATACCACAGCGCAACATGCCCATTTGTAATTCCTGATAGTATTCCTCTACACTCTTACTATCTAGCCTAAGCTGTTGAAGCTTGTTTAACAAGTCACGCTGGTAATAAGAGGGAACAAATCTAGCTTGCATGATTCTTTTCAAATCAGCCCAGTTTTGCGCAGCATTGGGATTCTTACGTCGAAACTCACTCCACCAAACAGAGGCAAAATCAGTGAACTCACTAGTGGTAGCCCTAACTCTTTTGTTTTCAGGATACTCATGACATGCAAACTTTTGTTCTACGGCTAATTCCCATGTGAAGTATGTATCAAGATCATATTTACCATCAAAAGGAGGCATGGTGAACTTAACCTTACCAAGACAATCTTCATGGTCACGTACCTCATGCCAGGGGCGCAAAGGACCCATACCATGCCGGCTATGTGAAGTTGACGCTGCTGTGGTCTTCTTCAAGCTTCGAGTCAGCAGCGTGGTTGTCGATGTTCTCATCTACCTCGCTGCCCAAAACACCATTGCCGCGTGCAGCAGGAGGTACTCGACCCATGTCCTCAAGGCGCCGCAATACCTCCGTTAGGTTGGTATTGATGGTGCCAACGGAAACCTCCAAATTGGTCAGCTTGGTGTTGGTGTCAATCTGAGCCTTCTACCGTCTCCCACGGCTCATTTACCACCGCACATCACCATCAAGGCCCTCTCAGATGCAGCTTGACTTGGCGCTCGAAATGTTGAATGATTCCCCTAGTGCGAGGGGAATGCTGACCATCATTGCTCGATGTTCCTAACATGGTTAGAAAGCAAAAGAACAAACAATTTACAGGAAAGGGCACTATCTCTCAACTTGTATCACCAAGCTCTTACCAGTTCTTACCAAGCCTTAGCAGGAGGTGTCGGCAACCGCGAGTCAAAATCTCCTGGAGAGGTGGTGTACAGATGCCAAACGCTAGAGCCTGGTTAGTTGTAGTTTTCTGTGGAGCTATAGGTGGCTGGCAAATGTAAAAAGGAGAGCTCGTACCACATTAGTCACAATAAGTTGAATAAACGTTCCACGATAGTATGGTGCTGGTCCTAGTCTCAAACCACACTAGAGACGCGAGCCGAGGACACAAATGTCGCCACAATCAACCTGAATAGAAACCGCAAAGGCTACAATAGATTTTTTTTCTTCTTTTTTTTTTGCAGCGGTCACCAAAACTCTACTAGAATGACTCAGGGACCCCAAAAATCAACTTTGCACATTGGACTTTCTGGATGACCAAGGGTACAAAGGTAATTAAAAGATACTCTCTCGCTCTCTCTCTCTCTGAACTTTGGTTTGCAATTGATCTAGTGCGGCTTTTGAAGATTGCACTTGCCCTTTTTTTGTTTGATTTGGTGCGCGCGGAGATGAAATAGTCGTCGAACAGTTTTCACTGTCGGTAAGCAGTCTAGCGACCAATTCACGCAGTGGGCGAGTAGTCTGGCGACCAGTTTACGCGATCGGCGAGCAGTCGGGCGACCAGTTTTTGCAGTCGGCGAGTAGTCTGGTGACCAGATCATGCGGTCGGCGAGCAGTCGGCCGGCCAGTTCATGTGGTCGGCGAAAGGGTCGACCGCTTTTTGTTGCTGGCAGCGGTTTGGTAACTGGTATCTACTAAAGACTCTGACTCAAATTGCGAATGCAAGTTGTGACAAAACGTGACTCGAACTCGAAACTCTAAAGGCAAAACTTAGGACTAGCAACTCAACTCGACGAAGCAACCGTGAATTCAACAAGTCGAAAACTAAGCAGTAAAAGCAAGGCACAAAAAGTCTTGGATCAAGGGGTGTTTACTCGCCTATATATATTTCTTTTTGGTATTTTCTGGACTGTAGGTATAAGAAAACAATGGAACAGAAGATCTCTCACCGAACAACCTTGAGCTCTGATACCACTTGATATAACTAGGCGTCTCGATCTTTTGATGAGAGGAGGTAGCATCGATCTGGTGGAGGGCGAAGTTGACGGCCCGACTACAACGAACCCGACGTTGCGCCTTAGCGACCGGTACACCACCCTCCTGAAGGTTATTGATCCCACGGGAAGCGCGACCAACCTGACCACGAAGGTCTTTGTTCCTGCGAGCAATCGAAGAACCAGCAAGAACAAGGGATTACAAGCAACTCAATTGCAAATATGAATTCAGATCGGTTCTGAAAACAAGAACTATCGACGATCGGGATCGCCAACCGCAAGAAGTGAGATGGGGGGTTAGTGAGACACGGGACCCGAGCTGCGCTTTGCTCAAACAAAGGAACGGAGGAGATGCGACGTTGGTCGGAGCAAGACGACAACGAGCGTGAGGCCGAGGTTTATATTGGTTCGAGCCCCTGTGGAGGTAATAGCTCTACTCCATTGTTAGTGATATGCCCTAGAGGCGATCATATGAGATGATAGTATCATACGTCTATGTTCATGTACTTATCGGCCCATGAATAAATGTCACTCCTTTGTTCATTGAGTATGACTTAATTGTGAAACACATTGGTTATATGATATTATTCTAAACGATCCTGGTCACATATCATTATGTGGGACAATAGTGATCGACCAAAGACATGTATTGATTGATGGTAATGTTTCACATACCATAGATATGGAGATATCAAATCAATAATGTTGGCACATGTTAGAGAACATGGGGTTGATAGACCCGCCCGAGACAACGATGAGATTGTTATCTTAGAAGTGCCATCGGTGTAGTCTCGAGTGGTATACCTATACGATCCTTTGACTCGAGATTCTTATTGATTCTCAAGATGTGTAATTGTATATTTTGGGGCTATCAAACGCTTCTCCGTAACAGGAGTTATAAAGGTAGCTTACGGTATGCAATGAAACATGACGTGAGATATAAGAGATCAAGATAGAATTTGCCCCTCCTCGATAACGGGAGAGATATCTCTGGGCCCCTCGGTGTGGATGGATAAGGAAAAGGCATGACCATGCCAAAGTGATTAAAGTGTTAATCACGAATTATATCCATTACATTGACGAGTGAATGGGTCGAGCTATCACAAGGATGGCACGATCTTACCTTGAGCTTGACCGGTATCACGTGGCAAAAGGATTAGTATATGAATATATCAAGGTTCACCGATACGATCACTCAGATTCGGGGACAACATGTCCTGCTAGGAACCATGTTGTCCGATGGTCCGAAAAGAGGTTTTTGGGCTATGGCCGCTTTGCATGAACCTAACGGGTCACACACTTAACGGGTTGGATCATGTCGATGGATTGATCCATTGGTGGGTTTACGCGATTTGGATCCTCTGGCGCCTTAATGGACTTCTCATCAGAGAAGATCCATTAGCGTGAGTCCTAGTGGGTTTCTATCGAGAAGGCCCATTAGTGCGCTCTATATAAAGGGGCGTGGGGCATGCAGCAAGGGTGTTCTCCCCACCACGAAACCCTAGCCGTCGACCCCTACCCCTGCCAGAAACCTTAGCCGTCGACCCCTACCCCTGCCAGAAACCCTAGCCGTCGCGCGCGTGGTGCTAGCACACCGACACCGGCGTTCCATCCTCGGACGGTGGATACCGTAGAGGCACCGCAGATCCGTCCTCGGCGCGATCGGCGATCGGTTTCACCTCTCCAACCTGCGCGTGCATATCTTCATCCGCCGATCGTGCACCATGCGCGAGGAGACGCCAAGGACTCAGCGATCACTTGGCGAGCACTCGGGCGGTCCGGAGACCACTCGGCGAAAGCACTCGGGTGATCTCGCAAGCACTCGGCCGAAAGCGATCGGAGTACGCTCGACCACGACTGATGCTTCGAGCACGCGGGAGGCTTCACCCACTCTACTCCGCCGCTAACGCGCTCCAAGGGTAATGATCCATGATCCTCTACCGCATGTATCCCGATTGAATGCGAGAAAATTTTGTTTTCGCCAGCGAGCCACGCGTTCTCCTTCATCCGATCGCCTTGCGGCGGTGTTCTTAGCTATTTCGAGTGCAGGGGATGTGTTTACGGCTCAAGTTCAATAATGGCTACGTCTAAGCTCGAGCTATGGCGCGCTGTGTGTTGTCTTCGTGTCCCCGAGAGGTCAGGCATCCTTGGTCTTATACCTCCTCGCACGCAACGGATGGGAGAGATTCCTGAAGTGGCCTTCATGCACGCTAGGGTCGGCAAGAACCGCCCGGACTTGTTGCACGCTCCTGCTTCATCCCCACGACCCGCGCTTTGGCAACCGCCGGTCAAACGTACGATCTGAAATCCAAGGGTGGACTACGGCTTCGAACGAGAGCCTGCCCGAGCTCGAGGTCATGCGGAGACGTGTTTCGGGCCCAAGGCTTAGGTCGAACGCCCAAAGACACCCCTGTGTCGTGGTCGGGGTCCCCGAGCTCGGGGTCCGCTGATCAGATATCTTTGGGTCAAGGGACGCCCAGGCCTCGTCAAGAACACTCAAAAGTTGGGGTTCCGATGAACAAGTAGACGAGTGGCCTAGTCGGCACGCGCGAGGACAAGCAGTAGCAATGGCTAACTGAATCAAACAAAACCCAAACCCTAACTATGGTGGCGGCTGGTTATTTATAGACCAAGAGGCGTGCAGCACGAGGCCTTAACATGGGCCTACTGATTAAAACTCGAAATCAAAGACTAAAGCCCAATTAGACTCGGACTGGAAAAGTGTTCCGAATTGTTTTGCGTGTTCCCGTTGACTCGGAAGGAATTTGGAGGTGATTCTGGATCGGTTGGAAAGAGGACAACCAGAGATTTCGTTCTTGTACTCATAGACCTCAAGAAGCCTTCTGAATCAAAAGTTATGGCCGTTTGAATTTGACCATCTCTGTGAGTCTGAATCTGATGCCAATTTGCTCTTCCCTCCGGACGCGAACTCCTTTGTGCGTTGTAGGTCTTCCCCATGGTTCCTAAGAATAATCACATCATCACAAAAATTAAGTAGCACCACATTCACTGTATCATGAATTGGAATACTTAGGAACGCCTTCACCTGATAATTTAGTTGACGTGCACGGGCTCGAGTGAGTGGTCCTTGAAGTGGTGGTTCATCCTGGTGAGTGGAGTTAGAGCTGGTTGTATCCATTGTGGAGATGTCCTCATCAGTCCAAAATTAACACACAAAGCTAACAATATAGAACTTAAGCCTTTTGATCCAATGGTTAGCTATTCAATCCAATAGTCCAAAATTTAGATGTTTTGTTACACAAAAACATCGAGAGATGACTATACACACCCCGTCCGGCGAGGAACACGTGTGAGACTCGAGCACTACAGACGGACGGATCGATACGATGGCTCCAATTTGCGCCAAGCTCTGAGGAGCATGCATGCGAGCCAGAGCTTATCGGCGGTGCGGGTTCATGGAGAGCAACAGCCAACAGCCACATGCTACCGGCCGCGCCATGCAAGATATGCACGCGTGTTCTCTCACGACCGGTCGCTGACGCCATGCCGCGTGCCTCGTCACTCGCGCAGTCACGTGTGCCAAGGCCGGCTGGTCGTTGCAGCGACACGTGGCCACCTATGGGACAGGATGCATGCTTGTTCCATGGTATGTCACATCATTCTGGAGTGTGTAACTCAGCGAGAACGTACGATGTGAATGAACGCGGTTCAGATATGGAAAATAATACCTAAAGACTTATGATCGGACTTCCAGTTATTATGATCAGACTTCCGATATTTTTGGACGTTTGCAATATTTTTTTTATTCGTGTAATATTTTTTCATACGTACAATATTTTCCTTCAATATAGTAGGAATGTCGAACCGATCGTTGCAATATTTTTTCTCATGCGTGCAACATTTGTAATCATTGTATGCAATAAAAATGCTCGATAACAGGAGGAATGTGCACGAAAAAATGTTGCGAACATGAGAAAAAATGTTGCAAAAATAGAAATTTTTTTTGTATCGACGCGTCTAAGAAAAACGTCTCAGGTCGGACGTCCGATTCCTAGCACTCACCAAAATAATATCATGTCTGGATCGACGAGACACTGCGATGCATGGGATGATTGAAACAACCAATGAAGTTTAATCATGTAAATGGGATCATCAACACAAATTAATAACACACATCAATCAATCAATAAAGTTTAATCACCAACTTTATTCATTATCAAATGTCACACATCAGTATAATTACAAGGTATATGGATAATAAAATTACATCAAAAAGAAAGATTACAAAAATAATTCAAAATTTCCTAAAATCTAAAGCTTCCGTTGATCCTTGTACTTATCCCTAAAATTGTTAATTATGCACACATATATAGCCATCAGGCAAGAAATATAGAAATTAAAATTTTAGTGTGTGCCGTCGGACCTTTCGTGAGTAGGTATCACTTACTGAGATACCTGATCCGTCCATGGTCAGATCGGCACCTCTCGTTAGATTAGGTGTCATCATTTAGCAAATATACGCAAACCTAGTAGAACCACGGGTAACATACAGCCAAGCCTTTCTCCAAACCAACCATTTCCACACCTTCAAGCCAAAGGCCAACCGAAAGCAAGGGCAGGAGCAAGCCAAGAAGTGAGGAGGCCAAGAGAAAGCTAGGGAGCCACTAGGAACCAGGAGGCTCAAGCTCAAGGTCACACCACTAGCGTTCCATCACCATCAACCTCACAATCATCATAGCCCATTCACATCCCCATCTCCAGCTTTCCAGGTATCATACAAGCATTTCATCAAATACCCTTAGAGTCATTTGCTATTCAAACGCGATAGAGGGAATAGACCATAGTGGTCTCAGACTATAGTTGTAGAAGGATGAGACCTTGTGTGTGCCTATGGACCTTCTCGTACTCCCAGTGTATGGTAGATTTGTGGGTATCACTACAATACCGCCAACCCACTATTTTAGCAAAGACTAAATCATTATCAACCAACTAATCCCTCTACTGTGTATCATCCTACAGCATTTCATGGCAAGAACCAAAATGAACAGAGTACACCATCATTGGGGAAAAGGGGAAGAAGGGGGAGGGGAGAGATACCAACAATTGGACCAACAGGAAGGAAGGGGGGACAAAGGCTAGTAGGGGCTGGTGACTGGGGACATGGTGACTCAAGGCGGGGCTGGGGCGCCCGTGGCAGCTAGCGGTGGGGCAAGCTGGCCATGCAAGGGAAATCAGGCTCCGGCCAGGCGCACGAGGGAGGAAGCTCAGTAGTGAGGCCAATGGAGCCAGGTGGTGTGAGGAGGTGCCAACGCTAGTGGAGCTCGGTTGCGAGAAGCCCGAGCTTGGGTGGCGTCGGCAAGAGAGAGAGGGGGAGGAAAAGAAGATAAGGATAGGACTAGCCAGTGGGGAAGCAAAAAGAAAAGGGAAGGAGAAAAGGAAAAGAGAAAAAGAATGGGAGGGAGGAGAAAAGAAAAGAAAAGAAAAGTGGCGAAAGGAATGAAAATAAAAATAGGTATATGTGTATATTTTTGGGGTTATAACAATATAACACCTAGGCACCCCATGTACCCTAAATGTTACACCCTCAAGCACCAACATTACAAGACACCATAAAATTTTTAGCAAAGCAAGCTAACATACTAGTAGGTTGCCGAATTTAATAAAAAATTCGGCAGCACCTTCTTTAAAACTCAGACATCCACTCAGCAGACAAACAAGACAACAATCCACATATATCGCAATTCATAACATCTAACTAGTTAACATAACCAAATAAGCATCTAACATGGAAGAGCAAGTATACCAAAAGATAACCATGTTGCAAAAGGGTAAAACTACATAGTAAAGACACGACATAACCAAAGATACAGAGTTCAATGCCATCAACTACTTACAATACTATCTATTCAAAAGCAGATTCTTTTTAAGCCTAGTATCATTTCTAAGAGGTGAGACAACTACTCTAACTACATGTTAGTCATTGTGGGTGAAGTAGTGCTAGCCCATCTCCCAAAATACCGCTCTGGAGGTACATAAAATAAAACATCACAAAACAAGTGTGAGTTCATACAACTCAGCAAAATGTATCATATTAATGTAAATAACTTAAAGCAGAAGATTAAAACAATTATAACATGATAAAATCTTGGCACATAAGGGCAACATTATACTTAACATTCTTTACACTTGCACCATGCAATGCACATGCATGCTCGTAATGCACATTCTAATAGCTAATACCGATATTCTAGGTGCTCACCCGTTGGTGTGCACCCTCTCATTCCCATCCAACCCGTGGAGGGGCCTATCGAAGTAAGACTTTCAAGTCTCACTACGGGTGAGACATAGAGGCTCACTCGAGACACCTCTTCTGTTATGAATGCACAATTGCAAATGAAATGAATAACATTGCAAACTACATTCTCATTCCCATAACAAATCCATAAATATTGACATAGTCTTTAAATTCATACTCATAGCATTTGCATCATCATCACAAGCACCATCATACTCATAAATATCATGATATGTAGAATACCAGCAGGAAAGTCACCAATTCCCATAGCATGTACTCTACAAGATACACTTGCTTTTAACCGCGAGGAGTGGGGTGGCGTGAGGATGAAGCCATTACCGAAGCTTCACCACCTGAAAATAACATTTGCATACTCATTTTCAAAACTAAATAGCTCACAACATCACATAGCACATCTACACTCTATTTCGAAAACAGCCACAAATCCTAGCTAAAGGAAATCTGGACAGCAGGCACATAAATGGGCATATCTCCTAAATGGCTAAATAAAAAATTGAGTTCTTGTTCTCTAAATGACCATAAGAGGATAACCTACATTTATCATACAGCCATTCATTCAGGAGATGCATAAATAACTCCCAGATCAGGGATGAACAGAGGCTACATGCACTAACTCTAGTTCTGGACAGTAGGCATAGAATTGAACATATCTTTCAATTGGTAAAGCCAAAAATTGCATTGTTGTACTCTAAATGACCACAAGAGGATAATATACATTTATCATGTAGCCATTAATTTAGAAAATGTACCAATAATTTCCAGATCAGAGATAAACAGAGGTTATATGCATTGACACTAGTTCTGGATAGTCTGTACTAAAATGAGCATATCTCCTAAATGACTAAACACAAAATTGAGTTCTTGTGCTCTAAATGACCACAAGAGGATAATATACAATTATTCTATAGCCATTCATTCAGAAGATGGATTTAAATTTGTCAAATTGTACTCTGAATCTCAGTCTAAAATCTGAATCTTCAACAGCTTTAGATTTCAGAACAGTATACTTCAAAATGGCATAACTATTGATTCTTTAATCCAAATCAAGCAAACAAGGATATTTTCTTAATATAAAGGAAATTTTCTAACTTTCTCTAGACAATCAAAAATTCTAATTCGGCCTGCATCTAGCTTTAAATAGCAGCTCAAAGTTTCAGCTATCAACACGAGCATAATTAGGACATCCAGCACTAAAATGACCATATCTTTTGATTGGCTGAACGAAATTTAGTGTTCTCGGTCTCAAATTAAAGGGGAAATGATGAGCTATAATTTTCTCTACAGCCAAATATTTAGAAAACGCTTTTAACTAGCTTGAAACACAACCCTAACAAACATATAATGCTCAGCCCGAAAACAGAAATTTTCCCTCCAAAACCTAGAGCCATTTCCCCCCCAAAACTTCAAAATCCAAACCCTAGAACACCCATTCCAGCAAGATATCCCCATTAGTACAGCATGCACACTCCCAAAACTACCAAATACTCACCTTCTTGCTCATGAGAAAGAAGAGGGGGAGGGATTGCTGTTGCTCGCAAAGGGGAGGGAAGGAGCACTACTACAGACTGCCTCATCCGCGACCCCCATCACTACTGGGTAGATCCGAGCCGGCAGTGATAATATTATCACTGCCGGTTCTAAATTCAACCGGTAGTGATAATATTATCACCGCCTGTTCTAACTTCAATCGGCAGTGATAAGAATAGTATAAATTTTCCGTAGGAATGGAGGCAATATCATTGCGGTTTTATAGAGAACCGGTAGTGATAAGAAGATATCACTGTCGGTTTATATGTAAAACCGGTAGTGATTTATCATTGCTGGTTCATCTATAAACCGGCAATGATAAGACCATTTTCACTGCCGGTTTTACTCTAGAACCGGTAGTGATATTACTGTTCCCCATAATTTGTTCGATACAGAACATAAGAAACATTGTAATTTATCTCACACAGAACATATCAAAGCATAATTAGTTAAAAAATAAAACATATTAAAAATTTGTAATTTATCTCGCACAGAACATTTACAAAATTTGTAATTTACGGGATATGTATTAGTTAAAACACAGAACATTTACAAAACATAATTAGTTATACCGTCCATTATTACATATTTAGTCCTAATTATATATACAAAATATAACAGGCCAACGGCTATTAACCGTTTGAAACCCAAAATGGTGTGAAACCCTATATCCAAAAGTCATCGTCGTCGTCCTCCTACTCGTCGCTGGAGTTGCCGCCTGATGACCAATCGAAGTTGCGGCGGTGCTCGTCCTCCTCCTCCGAATCCGATTCGGTGGCAGAGTTGGTCTTGCCCCAACGCCGTAGGACCTTACCGCCGTCGCTGTCGTCGTCATCGCCCTCCTCCTCCTCCTTTGCCTCCTTTTCCTCCTCCTTCGCCTCCTCCTCCTTCTTCTCCTCCGTCTTCTCCTCCTTCTCTGGCGATGGAGCGGGGCTTTGCCCAATACGTGCTCGCTTCTTGGGGGGGCCATTCTTGCAGCAGTAGTGGATTGTGAGGAGTGGTGCTTGAGATTAAGGAATGGGCTTTATATAGAGGCAGAATGGGAAGGGTAACAGTTGGCAGAGGAATGTGAAGCGCAACGGTTGGCGCGGCAGAGGAACGGGCAAGCGCGACGGTTGGCGCGATAGTTGGAAGGGCTCGACGTATCACTGCCGGTTTATACCCAAAACCGGTACTGATATATTACTGCCGGTTTAATTTATAACCTATAGTGATATTGAACTTTTACTGCCGGTTCTTCTATTTAACCGGTAGTGATATGTATTTCCCACGCATCCCAATTTTCTCGCTTAATATGACCTTATCACTGCCGGTTCTGCGCAAAGCCGGTAGTGATAAGCTATTTTTTCCCACGTAATATGACCATATCACTGTCGGTTCTTCGCAGAGCCAGCAGTGATAAGCTATTATAAAGCTCCACCTGACCGACGCCTTTCTCCGGCCGAGCAGAAGAGAGGAGCTCTTTGCTCAGTTGTATTTTTCTTGGTGAGGTGCTGCCGAAAAATTGTGTTAGTATTTTTTTCATATTTTTCTTCGAGTCGACATCTTCTCCGACCGAGCAGAACAAAGAGAAGCTCTGTTTTGCTCGGTAGTTATTATCTTGGTGAGTTGCTGCTGAAAAATTGTATTAAAATTTTTCGAGGTTACTGACTTGATCTATGTTATATTTGTCATAAAATTTTACTTTTATTGATTGTAGATGTTGATAATTGCTGATTGTACAGTGTGAACATTTTAGGCTCAGTAGTGCTCAAATTAAGATCTAGCTAAATTATTGAATAAATTAAAATTGCTAGATGGACAATTATGCATAATTGTAATTATTTTAATTAATGAAAATTTGTTATATGGATTTTAAATAGTAAAAATTGCTAGATGAATTATAAATAGTGAGAATTGCTAGTTGAATATTTAAATAATGAAAAATGGTAGATGGATTTTGCAATAATGAAAGTTGCAAGATACATAATTATTTAGAAATATATCCTTATATTCAATTATATGCTTGTTTCTTGTAGATTAATTTAATTTAATAGCGCTACATAACAAAATAAAATTAAGAAATCTTCTAAATAATTAAAAAATGTTAGATGGATATTTAAATAGTGAAAAGGTTTGATGTATTTTAATATAGGCAAAATTGCTAGATGTATTTGTAAAACTAATCATTTACAATTATATTGTTATTTGCAGTTATGTGCTTATAATGTGTTTATTGTTTTAATTAATTAGCAATGCATGACTACTGTAAAGAATAAATTATTTTGGTATCGTTTGTTGATATACTGAAATGTAGTTTGATATAATTAACTGTAGATGGACCGAAGGTGGATGTATGACATGGACCATCGCGGTCCAGAGTTCTTTAATGGTGTGACTTATTTTCTGAATGCAGCTGCGGCACACAAGTCAAGAAACCTGGTGGACTATATGTGTTGTCCATGCGTTGATTGCAAAAATGAGAAGTTGTTTTCTAACATAGAGTCGATACGTGCACACTTGCTTCGAAGGGGTTTCAAGGCTGGCTATACCTCTTGGACCGAGCACGGTGAAGATGATATTGTACATGAAGGCCAACACATTGATGAAGATGACAGAGACAACGATATGACGGTGGTGGAAGATGCGTTCGTTGATATCCACAAAGATGATCTAGATCAAATGCTGCATGATGGGGAGGGGGACTTCACGAGTGAAAGGGAGTTTCAAAAGTTCCGGCGTATGGTAGAGGACTCTACAACGCCATTGTACCCAGGCCGCAAGGAGGAGCACAAAAGCTGCATACCGTGCTTTCACTCATCGCAGCTTGAAGGCAAGCAATGGTTGGTCCGATAAGAGCTTTACTGAGCTGTTATGTCTCTTGGGAGACTTGCTTCCAGAGGGTAACGTATTGCCTTCAACTACGTACCAAGCCAAGCAGGTTGTCTGCCCGTTGGGACTAGAAGTACAAAGAATACACGCATGTCCAAACGATTGCATATTGTATCGCAATGAGTTTGCAGACATGGATGCCTGTGTTGTTTGCAAAGCAAAGTGGTATAAGGGCAACGACGACGATATCGAGAACAAAGATGTCGAGGTGAGGCGTAAGAAGAAGAGGTGTCCCCATAAGGTGCTGTGGTATTTCCCTATAATCCCCCGTCTGAAGCGATTGTTTGCGAACAAAAGGCATGCCCAATTGCTACGTTGGCACGCCGAAGAGCATAAGAAGGATGGAATGCTCAGACACCCAGCTGATTCTGTGCAATGGAGGAACATCGACAGAAAATATAAGAAGCACTTTGCATATGATGTGAGGAATATAAGGTTCAGGTTGAGTACGGATGGGATGAATCCTTTTGGCACCATGAGTAGTCGTCATAGCACTTCGCCGGTGACTTTATGCATCTACAACCTTCCTTCTCGGCTTTGCATGAAGTGAAAGTACATTATGATGCCCCTACTGATCCAAGGGCCCAGGCAACCTGGCAATGATATCGATGTGTACCTCAAACCATTGGTTGAAGATCTCCTAATATTGTGGAACGATGGTGTACGGGTATGGGATGAGTATAAAAGAGAGAACTTTATCCTACGGGCATTGTTGTTCGTAACCATCAATGATTACCCTGCTCTTAGCAACCTCTCGGGCCAGACGACAAAAGGCTTCAACGGATGCGTCCAATGCTTGGATGATACAGCTAGCCGGTGGCTGAGGAACTGCCGAAAAATGGCTTACATGTGGCATCGTAGGTTCCTCCGCAAGGATCACCCATACAACAATAATAAGAGAGCATTTGACGGGACAAAGGAGACTGCCTTAGCTCTGAAGAATCACACTGGAAAATATATATTTGCGGTCGTAAAGGATCTTACAATTATCCACGGAAAGGGAGATGGCAGTACATTTATCCCGAGTTCCCGGGATAAGACTCCTTTGTGAAAAAAGAGATCAGTATTTTGAGTCCTACCTTATTGGCAGCACCTGGAAGTTCGACACGCAATCGACGTTATGCATATAGAGAAGAACGTGTGTGATAGCTTGCTTAGTATCTTACTGGACATACCTGGCAAAACGAAAGATACGCTCCAAACACGGATGGACCTCGAAGATATGAAACTCAGGAAGGAGCTGCACCACAAACAAATGGATACAGGCAAGAAGTACCTTCCCGTAGCTTGCTACACTCTGAGCAAAAAAGAGAAAATTAGCATTTGCGAATGCTTACACGGAGTCAAAGTTCCGTCTGGTTACTCTGCTAAACATAAAGAGACTAGTCTCAATGAAAGACTTAAAATCAATTGGTATGAAGTCTCACGATTACCACGTGATGATGACACAGATGCTTCCAATTGCAATTAGGGGTGTTCTGCCAAAGAAAGTCTAAGACCCAATTATCAAGTTATGTTCATTCTTCAGCGCGATTTCACAGAAGGCCATCGATCCGTTAAAACTAGATAAGCTGCAGTAAAACGTGGTCCACACTCTGTGTAGGCTTGAGATGTGTTTCCCTCCATCTTTTTTTGATATTACGGTCCATCTCATTGTTCACATTGTAAAAGAGATACGGATTCTTGGTCCCGTATCACTACACCATGCCACGCTTTTGCCAACACATGGTACAGTCGGCGAAAGACACCTTCCCCGACACAAAAACTGTTGGCAAAGGTTTAGCCGACTGTACATAAATAGTAGCGGTAGAAGCAGTCGGCTTAGGCTTTGCCAACAGATAAAATCTTTGCCGACAGATAAATTGACGGCAAAGATCTAAGTTTTGCCGACAGTTTCAATCTTTGCCGACAGTTAATGTTTTGCCGACAGTAGGAGCTTTGCCGACAGTTAATATGAATTGCCGACACTTTATGTGTTGGCTAATCAATTTTCCCCTCATAGACCAAACCTGGTTTTGTACACAAGTTTTGTGCCGGCAAAGGTGCCAGCACACATGTATTACAAATTAAATATGTAAACGGTGCCACTCATATATATAACCATTGAATTGACATACACACTTGTACATGCAAATGGTGCCACTCACATATATACACAATCACAGTTCAAATAGTCACTTCAGCATGTAAATAATGCAACGCATATATATATCACCACCACAGGGTTTGATAAACATAAATCCTCCAAATAAATTAAGTTGCATACATGCCTGTCCAAAATAAGTTACAATCAGTGAGAGGTCATGAACTAAGTCTCAGCCTAGGAAATAATGGCATACATTTCCAAAATAAGTTAACATTTCTAAACATAAACAACACTACTTTCTTGCTGCACAAAAGGTTGCCACTCCAAAAACTTGTAGAACCCCCAACTACACAAAAGTTACTACTCCAGAAACTTATCACCTTGTACCTGTGTACCTACCATGATGAAGAAAAGGAATAATCATCAAAAACAGCAAAAAATTAGTGTCAGGTAGCTAAGCTATAGGTAATCTCAAATATGTGACAAAATCAGACAGATGGACAAAAAGTTATGCCACAATTAGACTGGACATGATGGAAAGTTTGAGTAGCACATTAAACTTTCAGAAACAACTAAGTACTAAACTGTGTATTGTTAATAAGTCCAGGTCCTTTGAAAACTATAAGTTAGAATATGTGAAGAAATAGAACACTGTATTGACAAAAGGCAGGTTTATAAACTAAAATAAGATGAGCAAGAACAATTGTCTTTTGTAAACAAAAAATCATGACAGATCTAACAGTAGCCTAGTGTCACTTGTCAGCAACTCAGCATAACTGATTGCTAAACATTTACCAGGAAAGACACTGGTCATGAAGAAATCTATAATGTAACTAAAATAATTTGAATTAGAAATTTACATGATTCAAAATTGAATGGTAGGAGTTAGTCTGTCCGGTCTGATCAGTTGTAACTTTAGCTCTATGTCAGTTCACAAAAATGAGCTAACCCATTACTCCATCTCTCCAATATATACCACCACTAGTAACGGGGGTAGTTGGTGCAAAATGTTGCTTAGAAAAACGAAAGCGACAAGTATTTAAAAGCTTAACAGAGATCGGAATTTTTGGTTTAGGATGTATTTCTTTCTGAAACTTAACAATTGGGGATGCATCAAGAAATGTACTATGAAATAAGCCTTTTATAGTGAACTTTCAAGGTCCATAGCTTGATGTTCCAGAATTATCAATCACATCAGGTGCATATGGCACAGACGCAAATGCATAGCCAGTGACTACTAAGCAACACCAATCAGCTGAGGGTCTATCTAGAAACCCAAAGAAGAACCAGATATTATGAGGTGTCTTTGAGTATTGCTGATAGAAAATTTCTATAATTTAGGTACCTTGTTTCGTCCACATATTATGAGGTGTCTTTGAGTATTGCTGATAGAAAATTTATTGCTAACAAATGTCATTGGGTCATAAAGATGTGTTGCTACTATTAGAAAAGGTGTTGCTACTAACAAAAAGCATGCATAAGAAATGTTGGCAGCCAGTAAAAAGATGTGTTGGTGCCCATATAAAAATGTGTTGCTAGCTTTCAACACTTTTCATTCCATATAACAGCACTTGTTTTGTGTTGCAATAGAGACCTCTGTAGCAACACAGGAAACAACAACATTTATCAACTGTATGAAAGGGGACTACTCGGTCATGAGAGCTGAGGTGACAAAATGAATGACGAGGAGCCGACGGGCTGTTTAGTTATGCACTTCAATAATTTTTTGAAACCAATTCAGTTCAATAATACATAACCAAGACCATATTGATTTTCCCTTTGAGTGAAGTTAGGCAGGAAAATAATACATAACCAAGACCATGCATTCATATTGATTTTGTTGAATCTGGAAGCAAACTATAATTTTTTCCAGATATGGGAACAACTGTAGATTCTTTTGGCATCCATCAAGTTTTTAATGTGAAGACAAAACCAATGTACATCTAATTAATGGCAGTAACATCTTTAACAGAAGCTTTCCCTTTTTCTAGTAACATCTGGAAGTAACATCTGGAAGCAAACCAATGAATGCATGGTTCTCAAGACTATCTTCACATCTAGGAATTTACTGTACTAACGACTTGTTAAAAAGATACAAAGTATTTACATGATTGCGAAATTCCATTTCGTTAGGATTCCACGACCTTAAGGCTATTGACAATAGTCCCACTTAATTCAGGCTATTGAACACTTGAGTGTGGCAATATTAATCTATTATATGTTCCAAGGGAATACATGAGGAACAATACTAAAAGTACATAGAAATTGGAGCACTTGAGTCTGACAGATTGAGCAGTGAACAAGTATGTCTTAGAAACAAAATAAAGTATAGGCAATTAGGCATGGTTGCAGCAAAATTTAAACCGCACTGAAAATTAAGTCATCAAAGTGAACATTTTAAATCCAGCTCATACCTATGGTCACATGGGCACTTCAGTGCAAAACATTTCAACTCCCAAACAGTTAAAACATCTTTTGGTATTTAAGTACCTATCAAAGAGAAGAATTTAAATTTTATAAAAGGTGAAATAATCAAAGAGAAGGACTGGCAAGTTAGCAATTATACCAGGACTTGGATCTTTTGATTGCCTTGAAGACTTCTTGTCATCCTTGATCTATAACAAATTGGTAAGTTATTGTAGATGATAGACCATAAATTTCTTAGTCATATGGATGTAAGCTAAGGTATTACTCTGTCATGTGGCCACGCGATGCATCTCCCACGAGCATCTCCAATGGACTGTAAGGCTCCATATGGGCGAGGTAGTATGGCATCCCTCATGAAAACATGATTGACAACTACCTCACAATATTGAATGCCAAGAGGAGTACCCCCACAATAGATGATGGGTTTGTTGTTTGAACAGTTCCCTTAGCCACAGGAAGATTATAGGGCCTCACAACATTATATAGTATCACATCTCTTCCACCCTAAAGCATCAGAGTTTCAGCACAAGATAGCAAGTATGTTCTAGACATAAGGTAAACTATATATTGTGGGTTTAGCAATTACCTCTTCATCATGTGGTTCATCTGGAAAGACAACGGTATGCCTATTCATGAACATATTTTCATCATCACTTAAGTGTATTTCATCCTCAGCTTGTGACACATTATCATCATTATCATCATCATGGTTCTCTACTTCTTCCACAAGACTAGGTCGACTCCGCAGGTTCTAATAAAAAAGAACAACTATGGAACAATTACTGCATTAAAAATAAAGTTATAACAGAAAGGAATGACCAATTACCACTTGGGGGGAATTATTAGATCCATTTGGAGTGCTGGAAGCATTTTGTTGCTGCTAGAGTAACTTTTCAAGTAGTTGTTTCATATTATCCAACTGGATTTGTATAGCTTCCACTTTCTTATCAGATTGTCGACGTGCTTCAATTTCCATTTGAAGCCTTGTTGACGTGCATTTTTTTGCCCCAGGCATGTCCAACTCAGCAGGTGTTGGTCCCAAGCCAATAACACGAACATATCCATTCTTCTCGGGCCCACAAACATGGAAATAAGCATCACCTTCCTCTATACTCTTCTCTATTAGTTCAGGATTATCTCTGACTGCATCTTTAAGTGCATTCTATAGAAAATGAAGATATTAGAATAATTGTAGCATGTGAGGCATTAAATTTAATTTGGATATGAAATAAAAGGGACATAAAATCCTTGAAAGCACATTGAAAGTCTATGCTAACATAAGTCATGCATCTTTGCATGGCATCGGTTGTACTACCTCACTAGGTCCATAGAAGAAGAAGAAAAGAAAAAAAACTGCACCGTTTGAGGTTTCAAGCACTTAATCCTTTCAATGATGCACAATACACAAAGCAAGAAGCTGCACCGTGATGAAGGAGAAGTAGAAGTGGCTGTGCCCTTCTCTTGCTCCACTGAGCAAATTGGCTTGGGATTGCTTGGCCTCCAAGTGAGCTTCGGCTCCTAGAAGATGGCCTCGATATTCTAAATTTGCTCTGTCTTCCTCTTTTGGCTTCTTCGAGGCGTGGCTCGACTAATGGTATTGTGTGTTGGAAAGGATGGTTGCCTGTTGACCTTGGGAGGCTTGGTCTCGACTTGTGATGCTTGAGCTCTTGCGTTTGGCTTTAATGAGTGATTAAGCAAGCCAAACCAATAAAACAAAACACTAGTAGTGATTAGCAAAGAGTCGGGGTTTCAGGATAAACCCCAATATGGAAGTAGAGCAAAGCAAGAAGCTGCTTGATTGCCTGTAATGAACCTTGCTATAGCTTCTCAAGTGGATAATACATTAACATAGTGGTCAGAAACTAAATTCTGAAAACACCTTGTTAGGAAATCAATTAATCAAGCAAAGTCTAAATATTGTCTAAATATACAGCAGATTTAAATATACAACAGATTTAACAAAGTAAATACATTAACATAGTGGCCAGTTACTATTGCTGTCTGACATGCCCTATTATCATATCGTCTAAATATACAACAGATTTAACAAAGTAAATATGACTAGCTCCCACCAAAATTACTAGTCTAAAGCAAGCGAGGCATGTTCAAAAAGTAGTTCTCTGATCCCTCGGCCTAGTAAACCCTCCTCTCTCTCCAAATCTCCCATTCATCATCACTCAGCAGTGGTTTAATTGCTAATAAAAGTTGTTGTTTAAATTGCTGAAAATATTAGCATATAATATACATCATGTTATTCTACAGCAAGTGAAATGCAGTCAGATATCTCCATCACTTACAATTGTTGTTTCAGCTCCTTTGTGAGGTACTCCATTCTTGTGTGTGTGTGTTTTGATAAACAATTCATCTCTACGTGCGGGGCGCCTTAGCTCTTCGCACTGCATTTTATTACCAACGGGTGCAATTCATTCAGTAATTGGACTCTAGCTACACAATCGGAATAATGGATACAAAATGACAAAGAACGGTGCATACCATTTCATTACCAACACGTGCATGACTCTTACTTCCAGTTGTATGGTTTTGGACCAACTTTGACCGATTTGCTTTCCCTCTCATTGAACGGACCTATCATCAAGTGTTAATAGTGTTCATGATTCATATATAAAAATTCTAGAAATAGGGAATTGTAGCTTACGGCTGCTTCTGGAGACCTCCAGTGATCAATTAGCCACTTCCAATCCTCCTCATGCACTCTTTCATCACGTAATGCAAGCAGTTCTTCACATGACATATCATCATCAAACACCTTCTTCAAATCTGATTTGAACTCCTTCCATTTTGCGATTCTTTGTCCTCATAAACCAGTTGAAGCAACCTTTGTCTATATCCCAATAGAGCTGCACAGGGAATAGATAAGGTAGCAACAAATCACAAAGCTAAATCACTTCATAATTCATTTCCAACAAATTTCACTACTGAGCATCTGTCTCACGCACAACTTATATTTTTGTCGTGGGCAAACCTTCCTCCAATCATCATGTGCAATCGGAAAGCCCTTTGTTCTCACAAGTGCACCAATAAAGTTAGCAAATTCAGTGCTTGAAGGTCCGCAAGGCTGGCCATGTTCATTTATCTCTACTTTGAGTTTTGGCTTATTTTGTCTTGCAAATATATCAGCCTTTTTAGTTGGTCCTCTAACATTTTTCTTTTCTTGTACACACAACTCTACATCAAAATGATATATCTAATGAGATCAACAATAAAAATACAGAAATTCATTTAAACCGATACAATCAGCTCACAAACATACCTTCATTCCTTGGAGTACTGCCATTCCTTGCCTTTATATGAGCACTTGCAGCACTACTCCCATTCCCTGGCTGTAGATCACCACTTGGAGTACTCCCATTCATTGGCTGTAGATCAGCCCTTGCAGCAATTAATCTTGAGCTTGTTAAGTAAGTTGTCTTTGAATTGTAGCATCGATTACCATCCCTTTTTCTATTGCCTCATAGCATCTACCTTTCTCTTTTTCTTTGTCATTGATGGTGAGGTAACTTCTTGTCCCAACTCTTGAAGTTGCAAAGCTTTGATCTTCATCGATTGGCGGGACATTTGCATTCCTTTGTGATTCATATTCGCAAACCTGAGCGCCCTTTCTTTTTCTCCTGCGGTCACCATCTTTCCTCCTGAAAATATGAATGAACAACCACAAAATATGAATGATAAATTGTTACACCATGCAATTGTTACAGCACACAATTGTCACTTACTTTCTCTTTTTTTCAGAAACAATGGTCCCATCTATATCTGTCCTGACATAGACTATATCTTGAAGAAAAATATTCAGGTCATACACATCTGTATGCAGATCAGGAATCGGACTACAAAACTCATTTTGATTATCTATTTGTTCACTGTCGCTTGCAGCCATGTCATAGATTTCTCGTGGTTTGGACCGAACAACAGCACTCCATTCTCTATCAACAGGATCTTGAACATAGTAAACTTGTGTGGCTTGCGATGCTAAAATAAAAGGCTCATCTAATAATCTTTCTCCTGTATTTAATAAATGATTGAAATTAACGACTGTGATCCCAAATTGATCTGTTTTCACCCATGTATCTTGAATGCGGTTGTCAACCCAATCACATTTGAAGAGCACTATATTTCCCTTATTGCGATAGTTCAGCTCAATGATTTCTTTGATCCTACCATAGTATGTCTTGTTATGCACTATCGGGTCCGTGTTTCCATTTTCAAAGCAAGAGGTTTGGGCAACTAGAGCTACTCCACTATTTTGAAACGACCTACCCTCATCACTAGAGTGTGTATGGAAATTGAACCCATTTATAGTATAGCTACTATACATTGTAGCAATCATGAATGGCTCACTGGCCAAAATTTTCATCTCTTACGGTACTTCGATACCATTTTCAACTAACCCTTCCACCTGTAATACAGAACATTCTAATCAAATTAAATTCCATTCAGACCTAACAACAACAATTTGAAACACAAATGGTTGGTCATATCTTGACTTACATGCTTTCTAAACCACTCATGAAACATTTCATGATGAATACTATTGATTTTTCAGCTGATTCGATGGCCAATTGAGTGAAGGTACTCAATATGCTTGCTGAAAATGTTTTGTAAAGTTAAAAGACTGAGAAATATACATATACATAAGGGTAATGCAATCTATAAAAATAAGTTTGAGCAGCTTACTTCAAGTATGGTTCTATGTTGTCATAGTTGAACAACACATATCTATGTGCTTGAAGCCATGTCTTATAGTCTATAGATGTAGTGCACTTGCCACTCAAACCTCGCCCAAGGCTTCGAAAGAAAGGATTGATATTGCACATTGCATTATCCAAATCCTCACCATTTCTTACTTGCCTAGTAAATCTGGTCTCACAACCACGTAGAAATTGTGAGCAAAATGTAAGACTCTCATCAAATTTATAAGAGTCACAGATTGATCCCTCCGGATGACTTTTGGTGCGAACATAGCCTTTTAACCTCATCAAAAACCTAAGAATGAATAAATTTTAACTGTATAAACTTAACCATAGTCTACAAGTTAAAAATAGGTACTATTAGTGAAAATAGTTTTATAGTACCTCTCTATTGCCCACATGCTACGATACTGTACTGGACCACCAATTCTTGCTTGAGCAGGAAGATGAACCATCAAGTGTACCATGGTGTCAAAAAATGCCGGTACAAATATAGTTTCTAGAATGCTTAGTGTCTCAGCTATTTCAGCCTCTAGTTTCTGCATATCACTTACTCGAATAGTAGATGAGTATATTTTCTTGAAGAAATTGCTCACACGAATTAGTGCTGCAGTTACTCGTGTTGGCAATATCCTTCGTACAACAAGTGGAAGTAATTGTTGCAACAAAACGTGGTTGTCATGGCTCTTTAGTCCAATCAATTTCATTTCTGAAACATGCACATTATTGTGTATATTTGATGCAACACCATCTGGAAACCTCACATCCTTCAATACTTGGCAAAACAACTTCTTCTCATCGGACTCATTGCATATAGTCTTTGGAGGCATGTAGAACCTATCATCAACATCGACGGGATGAAGATCGTGTCTAATGCCAAGGTTTCTTATGTCCAAGCGAGCATTTAAATTTTCCTTTGACTTGCCATCAATGTTCAAAAGTGTATTAACAATGTTATCACATACATTTTTCTCAATGTGCATAACATCGAAATTATGTCTAAGTAATAGATCTTTCCAATATGGTAACTTAAACCAGATAGATTTCCTTTTCCAAGAAAGTGGTGCCTCATTTCTACCCCTATGTCGCGGGTTTGCTGGCTTCTTTGTAGTTGGATCCTTTCCAAAAGTTGTGTCCATGTTTGCTGTAAGCTCCAAAATTTCCTCTCCACTAAGTGGAGTAGGTGCTGGCCTATGCTCCTTAGTACCATCAAATAGTTCTGTAGCAGACCTAAATATGTGGTTGTCATCTAAGAATCTACGATGGCACATGATGACATACTTGCCTCCCTTTTTTAGTTGGAGAGAACATTCATGTGAGTGGCAATCCGGACAAACAACTTTACCAGAGGTAACAAGCGCATGCAAATAGCCTAGACCAGGAAGATCTCGAGATGTTTGCATAATATGGCAAAGACGCAATTGGAAGCACTCATCCTTAGAAGCATCATATGTCCTAACACCATCAACAAACATATCTATCATATCATTGACAAGTGGCTCAAGATAAACATCCATATCAGCCCCCGGTGCCTTAGGACCAGGAATTACTAGAGAGGATAAAATTTGTTTGCTTCATACACTTCCAAGGTGGCAGATTGTATGGAATCAAAATAACGGGCCAAATGCTATAAGTTGAATTATAGGTCCTAAAAGGACTAAAGCCATCACTAGCCACAGCAAGTCTAAGATTTCGACTATCTGAGGCAAACTCTGGATATGTAGAGTCAAAATCCTTCCAAAAAGGAGCATCTGCTGGATGCCTAAGCAAACCATCTTTCGTGTGTTCTTCATCATGCCACCTTGCATCAGCCGCTGTTTTGGAAGACATAAAGTACCTTTGAAGCCTTTTCTTTATTGGAAAGTACCAAAGTACTTTCATAGGAACTCTATGCACACGTTTTCCATTAGGACTTTTCTTTTCTGATTTCCACCTTGAAGTGTTGCACTTTGGACAAACATTTTTCTTTTCATGCTCTTTCCAAAACAATACGCAATCATTATCACAAGCATGGATATTGGTGTACCCAAGACCAAGGCATTTTACTATATTTTTGGCTGCATTGAAGTTTTTAGGAAGTAATGACCCTTCAGGTAAAACATCCTTAAGTAACTCTAGTAGCATGTCAAAACTTTTATCACTCCACCCTCCAAGAAATTTTATATGCAGTAATCTAATGATGAAACGAAGCTTTGAAAAGTTTCTACAGCCTGGGTACAATTCTTTGCCAGCATCTTCTACCAACCTATAAAAGGATTCCATATCCTCATCATGCTGCTCTTCATTCCCTTCTAAGTCACCCATGTCATCTAAACCCCCAGCTAAGTCTCGAAGTAAATCAGAGATGTCATCTTCTTCATTTGACTTTTGTACTTCTACTCTGTCAGGCTGCTGGATATTTGAAAAATAACTGGAGCTTGGTTCTCCATGGTTCAACCAAGTTATGTACCCTTCAGTAAACCCCTCACAAATTAAATGCTCACGAACTAAATCACTGGCTCTCCAACAACAGTTTTTACATGCCTTGCACGGGCATAATATCTTTCTTCCTTTAGCTGAATTACGAAAAGCAAACTCCAAAAAATTGTCAACTCCTTTTATATATTCATCAGTATGCCTAGGCATATCCATCCAATTTTTATCCATGATGCACTTTGACAGAACTTGAGTCTAAATATTGAAATATATGAGCAAACACACCTAGATAGCAACACAAAACCTCAGATATGTCTCATTTATGCACATTCAAACAACAAACTGAATTTATAGCACATTGAATTGGAACCAAAGACCAGAAGAAAACAAACATACCAATCACTAGCTATCCGATGAAGATGAGAATGTTGTCCAGTAAAATGTTGATCCTTCAACCCTCGGTCCTCCCCTCTCCGAAATTAACACCGGCAACCTCAAAGCACAACTCCAACAAATCAAACATCAATTTAACAGAACACTGTATTGACAAAAGGCAGGTTTATAAACTAAAATAAGATGAGCAAGAACAATTGTCTCTTCTAAACAAAAAATCATGACAGATCTAACAGTAGCCTAGTGTCACTTGTCAGCAACTCAGCATAACTGATTGCTAAACATTTACCAGGAAAGACACTGGTCATGAAGAAATCTATAATGTAACTAGGAATGTTGGTAAAACGAAAATGATCAGGAAAGACACTGATCAGTTGTAACTTTAGCACTATGTGTAACACCCCGGCACCCACGTACCCTGAATGTTACACCCTTAACAAACGAGCAAGCCAAAGACACTAAATAGCAGATGCATAACCATACTATCATGGTAGGGGGCTACCAAAATTTCTCAAAAATTTCGGCAGCACCTCTCCTAAAATCAGGACATCCACTCAGTAGACAGAAGATGATAAACAGATAATAATAACAATGTACAACAAGATATGGTACCACTTCCCACCAAACAACCAAGTACCTTCAACTAACCATAAGTACATGACAACAACATGATTAAAGGGATAAACAGGATACACAAAAAAAAGGAGGCCACTAATTTCACTAGTACACTAAGGAGGCAACCACATAACATCATTACTTACAATTTACCTAAACAAATCAGATTCTGATGTGACTTTGGGTCCCGATCTTTCGATGAGAGCGATAACTTCGATTTGGAGGAATTGACTTTGATGATCCGACTACAACGTACGACGACGATGCGCCTTAGCAATCGCTAAACCAACTCCAGAGGGTTATTGATCTTGCCGTTAGCACGATCAACCTGAACACGAGGTTCGATTCCTGCATGCAACCGAAGAACAAGCAAGAACAATGGTAAAACAATCTGAAATTGCGAATATGAATGAAAGATTGATAAGGTGGGGTTCTGAAACAAGGAGCTTCTTAGGCGGCTGTTGAGCACGTCTGGAAGACTCAAAATAGTAGCAATGGCTAAACTATCAAATAAACAAAACCCAAGTCCTAGATGAGGGTTTGGGTGGTTATTTATACTAGAGGAGCAGGAGGGGCCTTCCATAGTAAAGGAAATCTAATACAACTCAAATCCAAAACACCAAGTCTTTTTGACTCGAGTTTGACTCGGACTGGAAAAGCAATGTGTGGTTTTAGGCAGTTTCGGACGCATCTGAAGGAATTTTGAGGTGAGGCCGGATCCTTTGGAAAGTAGACTCGAGATCTTTCAAACGTGTACTCATGGGCCTCTAGACTCCTCCGGAATCAAAAGTTATGGCACTTTAAAGTCAGTGCTGTTTCTGAGTTCGAATTGGACTCGAACTCGGACTGAAAAAGTGTTCTGGATTGTTTTGCGTTTTCCTACTGACTCGAAGGGAATTTTGAGGTGATCTCAGATCCGTTTGAAAGAGGACGACCAGGGCTTTCGTTCTTGTACTCATAGACCTCTAGAAGCCTTCTGGAACAAAAGTTATGGTCATTTGAAGTTGACCATCTCTGGGAGTCGAAGCTGATTCAATTTGCTCTTCCCTCCGGACGCGAACTCCCTTGTGGTTTGCAAGTCTTCCCCAAGGTTCCTAAGAATAATAAAATCATGACAAGTATTAAATAGCATTCCATTCATATTATCACTAATGGGAAGGCTTTGGAGCGCATTCACCGATAACTAAACTGTCGTCTTGTGAGCTCGAGTAACCGGTCCTTGTATAATAGCAGCGGGTTCAAATTGATGTGTAGATGTGGTTGTATCCATGGAAGTGATGTCCTCATCATCCTCCCTTCTTGCATTTGAGTCGTCCTCGACTCATGCTCCTTTTTGCTCATCTTCAGCACAAAACATTCTCATATAGGTCCTGCATTTATTTAAATAAAATGGTAGCTCCGCCTCTTTATATTTTTTAAGACATAAAAAACATTTAGAGGATTCACGATAATTATCCACATAGCTCAACACTTCTTTCCAGCATATTATGGCTTGATGAATGCTAGCACTCTTTGATGCTTTCTCCCTCTTTGAAGGAAAACCGTTCTCGGTTTTGGACAAGCTGAAGCAAGCAACCAACAAAGAAGCGTGTACGGCATAGATGTATATATCCCATATTTCATTGTTCTTTTGGATTAGCGGTGGGTTATTTTCAAAACAACACATGAGGAAATCAGATTTAAGCAAAGCACCTTTCCTCGCAATTCGCCAATCGATTTGTGGTTATAAGTGAAGCATATAACATCAATATTAGCATGATTTAGTTTGCAACTTGATTTGCAAATATAAGTAAAGCACATATCTATTCGACCTTTGATAAAGAATACTCATGTTTTGTGAGTTGCATTCAATAACATGTTTTGTGGGCAAAACAACAAGTTCGGCATCAAGTATGGCTCATTCATGTTATCAAATTGTAAATAAGCAAAATCAAACCATTCCAATAATGGTGACACAATTTTAATTGGCTTCACGCATCAACTACGACATGTTGATTTGTAATACAAGTTAATGTACTAAAATTAGAACAATGTGGCAGCAAACTATGGGTATCACACTTATTAGGAAAATTTGATGGAGCCTCAAATGAAACAAGTTGTTGCTTACAACTAGAATTGCCCAAAATAGCAAGCTTCAATTCATCAAGTTTATCACAAGTTATGCATATTCGTAAACAAGAAACTTGCCATCTATGCCATATTCACCAAATAAATTGAATTTAAAACAGTAGGCATAGGTGCTAGACAAAGACTTAAGAGATGAAATTTCAGAAATCTTGTCCATAGCACAAGTCAAACTAACAAGCTCATTCAACATGATATAGCACAAAAGCAGTGGTAGGGATATTCTAGCTATCACCTCCTTATCGTAATCAGCACCACATGAGCAAAATTATAAGCATGCAATTAGTCATATGGTTCTACAATTGTGGCACAAGGTGGTAGTTCACAAGAGTTATGTATAGTAGGAATATACTCACCAATTTGATCCTTTTCTTGCTGTAAAATCAGATCTGTACCATGGTCATTAGTTTCCTCCTCGAAATAGAAATATCAAAACTTTCACGATAACGTTGGTATTTCGCTTGTTGCGTCCCTTCTTCAAAAGTAACCTGAATAGCGCATGGAACAACGACAACAGAACTAACCAAAATAGATTGGATTGTGTTAGTAGAATCATCGTCACATATGCTATCCTCTACTTCACTCAAATTTTCTTGTATTTCTTTCACATTCTCGGTGTGTATGCTCTCATTCAGGTTTGGTGCGATTGCATGCCACAGGAGTAGCATTTAACTTTGTGTTAGCTTGAATTTTGGTTGATTGTCTTCTCTGTATCTTTCTTTGGCTTCTCGTGAAAGATTAAGTAAACATGACAAAGAATTGAATTCTTTACAAGATATCATGATCTGAATGTCGAAATCTAGTCCAAAATAAAAGTTATTCATGCGAGTCTTTTCGGTCTCTTCTAACCCGAGCATAAAGATCTATGTTGAAATTCTTGGTAGTACTCATCCTTTGTTTTACTACCTTGTTTTAGATGTTGCAATTCATTTAAGTAATTGACGGGCAACATATGAAGGGACAAATCTAGCTCTCATAATTTTCTTCAATTTTGTCCATGTGCTAGGAATGTCTGATTTTTACTCATATAATCATTCCACCAAATAGCAGCAAATCCAGAGAATCCACTAGTAACAACCCTAACCTTATCATGCTCAGAATTTCATGTTTATCAAATGATTGTTAAATGACTAATTCCCATGTAAGATAACCTTGAGGATCATATTTATCACTAAAAATGGAGTGCGGTAAACTTATTTTTGGTACATGTGCGATGCCGTTGTACCTTCCGTGGTGTTGAAGGTATGCTCATGCGTTCTCTGTATCTTGGAGTGTGAACTATCTCTTCTCCTAGGATCTTTGTTGGCCCAAGCGCTCTGACGTTGAGAACACTGCCATTGTTAGTGAAGACAAGAAACAAAATCACAAGTATAATGTTCTATCACTACATAGGATGTGGACAAAAGTCGTTCAACTCTCAAACTTTAACCAAAGCTCTTACAAGTTCTTACCATGCAGCAGGAGTTGTCGGCCGTTGGCGGTATCAAAAGTTCTCCCAAGCTTGGATAAAGCGATTGCCAAGGGACCGAACAAACGTACGAGGTAGAATATGTGGAGCTTGGTAGGCTATGTTAATTTCCTATGCAATCTGATAATTCTAGATTTTGTAATGATAAGTAATGATCCAAACTAGAATTCACAAGCCCTAGTTGCCGATCTCAAAGATATAAGTGAATTTCAAGGCAACACACACGCAAAGATAATGAAACTTAATGCAACCAATGGAATGAGCTAAATAAGAATAATTTCAGCACCAAAACTCGTGTTGCATAAGTTATGGAGAGCGCTAGCAAATTGCTTCAGAAAAAGGTAAAAGGGCACAAGATTGCTCACTACTTAATACAATTGCACAATCTGAAAATGACAAACACAAATTAGGGTTTTGATCAATGTAGTCTTTTGGCCACTATTCTCTTTTCTTTTTCTCTTTTTTTTCTTTTTGGCCTTTTGGCTCTTTCTTTCTCTTTTTTTTTGTGACTTTCGCCAACACTAGTATGAGCAAAGTTTTGGAATCCCTAACTTGATATCACAAGAGTTATGATAGTGCAGCGTATCATAAGGAGCAGCCCAAGCAATTTCAAATTGCTAGTCTCAATTAGGATCAAAGTATTAGCAAAGGATGAATTGGTTCCCAAAGGTATGTACACTGATATTTTGGAACTTTTATGGTTGTAGATGCTACTGGACTCAACCAACTCAAAGGAACAAAGCTAGAACACAAATTGAAGAAACAAACCCCAAATTCGGCCAGAACTATGCAATAAGGTTGTTGCTGCAATTAAGGCTTGAGAATGACCGAATCAAGCTTGCTCACAATGTAACAAAATGATGGCACTGTTCTAAGCTTTAAAAAAAGTATTCAAACACATAATTTGGAGCTCATATGTAGAAGTTATGGCCAAAACACTAAGGTGCACAGATTCAACAAAATTCAGCCGATCTGACCAAATCCGAATCCGAGTCAAATTCGGTTTGAAGGAGTCCGAATCACGAAGGACACTCAAAAACGTTTTTGTAGAGGACTCTTCAAGGATTCAGGAAAGTATAAAAACTTCTCAATCGGAGTTTGGATGTGAGAGTTATGATCAAAATACCGAACCAATCTGGATTGCAATTGCAACTTGCTTCCCGAATTTGATGTCAAGATTAAACAACCTTTTAGATAGAATTAGATTTCGTGCCCAACTAGGTTTTTGTGGAGCTTGTCCCAAGGTTTCAGGAAAGTGCAAAAACACTTGAATCGGAGCTCGTATGCAAAAGTTATGAACAAAACAAAGAACTGGACAAATTGGAATAAAAGCTACGCGAAGGAAAAGCGATCAACAACTAAAACAAGGACTCTAATGGATCAAAACCTAACAAAACTCACTAAAATACCAGATTGAATCTAAAGGTTGAATTTTTGTGGAGGATTTTCAATTTTGGACAGAAAACAAAAACTAATCTAAGTCTTGAATCTCTCACCGAGCAACTTGGCGCTCGATACCACGATGTGACTTTGGGTCCCGATCTTTCGATGAGAGCGATAACCCGATTTGGAGGAATTGACTTTGGCGATCCGACTACAACGTCTGACGACGATGCGCCTTAGCAATCGCTAAACCAACTCGAGAGGGTTATTGATCTTGCCGTTAGCACGATCAACCTGAACACGAGGTTCGATTCTGCATGCAACGAAGAACAAGCAAGAACAATGGTAAAGCAATCTGAAATTGCGAATATGAATGAAAGATTGATAAGGTGGGGTTCTGAAACAAGGAGCTTCTTAGGCGGTTTGTTGAGCACGTCTGGAAGACTCAAAATAGTAGCAATGGCTAAACTATCAAATAAACAAAACCCAAGTCCTAGATGAGGGTTTGGGTGGTTATTTATACTAGAGGAGCAGGAGGGGGCCTTCCATAGTAAAGGAAATCTAATACAACTCAAATCCAAAACACCAAGTCTTCCTTGACTCGAGTTTGACTCGGACTGGAAAAGCAACGTGTGGTTTTAGGCAGTTCCGGACGCATCTGAAGGAATTTTGAGGTGAGGCCGGATCCTTTGGAAAGTAGACTCCGAGATCTTTCAAACGTGTACTCATGGGCCTCTAGACTCCTCCGGAATCAAAAGTTATGGCACTTTAAAGTCAGTGCTGTTTCTGAGTTCGAATTGGACTCGAACTCGGACTGAAAAAGTGTTCTGGATTGTTTTGCGTTTTCCGCTGACTCGAAGGGAATTTTGAGGTGATCTCAGATCCGTTTGAAAGAGGACGACCAGGGCTTTCGTTCTTGTACTCATAGACCTCTAGAAGCCTTCTGGAACAAAAGTTATGGTCATTTGAAGTTGACCATCTCTGGGAGTCGAAGCTGATTCAATTTGCTCTTCCCTCGGGACGCGAACTCCCTTGTGGTTTGCAAGTCTTCCCCAAGGTTCCTAAGAATAATAAAATCATGACAAGTATTAAATAGCATTCCATTCATATTATCACTAATGGGAAGGCTTTGGAGCGCATTCACCTGATAACTAAACTGTCGATCTGTGAGCTCGAGTAACCGGTCCTTGTATAATAGCAGCGGGTTCAAATTGATGTGTAGATGTGGTTGTATCCATGGAAGTGATGTCCTCATCAGATTCCATTACCCATAGAGACATAAGCAAAAGAAGATTCACACAACTATTTGAGCTACATTTAGTTGGTGTGAGTGAAGTGCTAGCCCAAACCCCACGATGCCGCTCGGGAGGAACCTAAAATAAAACAACAAACAACAAGTGTGAGTTTCAATCAAGCAAGGCACATATCAACTCATGACAAAGCACTTCACTCATCAACAAGTGTGAGTTTCAATCAAGCAAGGCACATATCAACATTTGAGCTACATTCAGGAAGATGAAACCACGCCTACACGTTGGACATGTCATCTAAAGAAAATCAAGCAAGGCACATATCAACTCATGACAAAGCACTTCGGAGATGCTAGTTTCAATGTCAACGTTAATCACTCAGGCTTTAATATGTCTGGTAATCAATAGTTTAGATCATCTTACAGAAATATTTTTTTCCATGTGTAAGAATGAAAAGAATAAATGAACAGCCTACACAATTTGGATGGAAATGTTCAATTGAGTATGCTGATTGCTAAATGCTCAAGGAAATTGAGTTGCAGAATCTCATGCAAAGATGAGGAAAAAATGCAATCATACCTACTATTAATTGGAAGAACTCTTGTAGGTCCAGCCCTTGCTCTGAAAAGATTCAGATACATACGTGTGACTGCATTAGTGGATAGTGAACACCATTTCATGGTGAATAAAAGTTAAAAGGGTAGAGAGTGTTCTGTATTACTTCTCACATTCCATAGTGTAAAACATTAATGGCTAAAGGTTACTTCTCAACCTTAAAACAGAAAATAAAAAGCGAAGGTTACTTCTCGTAAAAAAAACACTAGATCCAAAAGTCGATGTCTATCCAGGTCCTATTTGATTTTCCACCTTTGGGATCCTAAAGGAAAACACTAGATCCAAAACTAATGACATTGCCACCTCTCAAACTAAATACCAAATGAAGCAAATCGTCCATAAGCCTTCGCGTTGGTGGTGTTTCGGCATGAAATTATCAATTGAAACTCAGAAACGAATCTTGGCTCTTACCTCTTCACCAGATGGGTTGGGGACGGCGGGGCCTCAACCAGCTGGAGCCTTGAGGAGATGATGCGGCCGCCGGATGGGTTGGGGACAGCGGGCTGCTAACCATTTGGAGCTTGGAGGAGGCGATGCGGCCACCGGATGGGTTGGGGACGACGGCTACTGGCCCGGTTTGTAGGAAGCGTCTGGCCACGGATGGGTTAGGGACGGCGGGGCGCAACCTACTGGAGCTTGGAGGAAGCGATCGCGCCACCGGATGGGTTAGGGGACAGCGGGGCGCAACCGTGTAGAGAAGGCGATCTTCTTTGGTGGGAAGGCGTCTGGCTTCTTGGACGGCGGCGATATTTGGGACTAGGGTTGGAGGCGGCGCGGGAGATGGGGACTGGGGTCACTCACGGGTGCGGGTGTGGTTTTTTTAGGGTTGAGGGGGAAGGTTGGGGAAAAGGCCCACGCAGGTGATAAGGCCCGCCTGGCGGCCGAAAACTTTAGACTAGATCTCCCGCGTTCGCTGTGGCCGGCGTGCCAATTGCAATCTTTTCGCTAGCTAGTCAGGCTACGCCGACAGATAAGTTAGGCTACCCCGACAGATAAACTGTCTACTATTTTTTGCCGACACATTTTCAGCCAAAATAAAAATGCCGACACATAACACGTTGCTCTATTATACAATTGCCGGATGCACGAGGTGTGATAGAAGGTCTGATTATTGCCCACAGATTATATGTCGCCAATATTGGCCTTTTACCAACAGTTCACAGTGGCCAAAAGTGTGCCATAGTGTAGTGTATATCTACATCAGATGTACCCTTTCAAGAGATTCATAGGGGTTTTAAAGAAATATGTTCGTAACCGATATCGACCGGAAGGCTGCATTGCCGATGGCTGGGAAACCGAGGAGGTCATTAAGTTCTACGTCGATTATATGGATCTCAAATCGATTGGTGTGCCTGTATCTCTGCATGAGGGAATGCTACAGGGGAAAGGGACACTACTCGAGAAATTAGTACTGACGGATATCCGACACATAGGTATCCCAACCGCCCAGAGAGGTGCATGGGCATGCGTCGCTAAAGCCGGGGCCCAGGCCTCGGCCAAGCCGACCCCAAGAGGTGGCTCGACGGGCGTTCTGAGCGGGCGCTTCACAAGCTACGGTGATACCAACTCGGAGATGTCGGCCAAGACGAGTCTGACGGGCGAGAGCCTCGAACAAACTCAAACCATCTTCGTCAACGAGCCAACATCAAATCATCGAAGCGGCGCTGACCCGCCACCTACCCCATCGATCTGGCGCTTCAAAGATGACCAAATGGAGATGGGAGGCGCGCCTTCCCGAGCAATCCCGGTGACACCCGACGTCGGCGCTGACAAACCCACAGAGAGCGGTCGCCGTTTCCGGAGGAGCGGACCGCGCCCTCGCTCAGCGGAGTTCACCGACTTCGGCAGGCCAACAACTATCCGTCGAAGTCAAGTCCAAGACCGGATGCGGCGGAAGACCGGACTCCCAAGCGTAGGGAGCCCCATCCATTTTTCCTTTACGCTCTATGTAACAAGCTTCCGGCTATATAAGGAGGCTTAGCCCTCCGGAGGCGGGGAGAGAACAGACAAACACTCACATACACATAGCAGGCGCACTCCTAAGCTCCGAACCTTTCGCTCATAGCTCCCTCATCCGACCACACGACACGAGGTGCTTGCGAGCCCTCACTTGTAACTCGGCAGCTCATCAACATCAATACAAACACGCACCACCACCGGCTGGAGTAGGGACATTGGCCCGAACGGTATAAATTCTGGACCCTCTTTCCTCTCTTTTGGGTCTAACCATTCAAGGAAGCGAACGCAGCGGCCCTCAAGACTTACAAAATTTACTTGCGGTTCTCGAAACAAGCGGTTGGCGCGCCCGAGTAGGGGCTTCTTGGCGTCACCACTGTCTCCGGACTCCCATTTTGCTTCCTTGATGGATTCGCCGTCAACAACAACGCGCTTGCGCCGGAGCGAATCCGTTTTGGTTCCTCGATTTCATCGCCAACGGAGAGCTCACGGCCTCGCTCCGTCCGTCGAGCCAGCTCCTGGGTGCACGCACGCGTCGTCCACACCCTCGACAGCCTTCAGCTTGAGGCCCTCGCGCCGGCTCTGAAGCCGGCGCCCGCTATCTTGTGCGCCGCCACCGGGCGCGCGCCTTTCTTGGCGGCGCCTCGTCTCCCGAAAACTGCGTTTTGTAGCAATGGCAGCTCTGCCGCGGCTTCCATCAACGAATTTTGGAGAACTCCACCGGCGGCGACTCGGTTCCGGCGGGGAAAGCCTCGAAGAGACATACACCGCGAATGCTGCGTGGCGGTGTGGCGATCAACCGCCGCTACATCGCCGAGTCAAGAGGACGCCACCGCGCCCGAAATCGGAGGCGGCCGGCAGAAGACGACGAGGCGGATCATCCCAAGTCCGCCCGACCCGGCTTCGCCGGCAAGGGGAGCTGGAAGCTGGCGGCGCCAGACGGCAAGGCATGGGTCGACCAGCGGGCCGAGCCAACACGTGCCGCCGAGCTGAAAGTCGGTGCGCATCGCGATGCGCTGAAATAAGTTTCTTGATTGGCGGAAGAGCGGTGAACGCCCGTGCTTCCCTCTTCAAGCCAAAACCGCCTTGGCTGCGATGTTGCTCGCGGCATCCCGAGCCTAACGAGCTGAGGCGGGGCGCCTACCAGCACCTCCGGGAGCTGGTAGAGCACGCCGCCGTACAGCATGTACCGGCCCCTGGCACCCCTCGCGTGGGGTCTCATTCGGGCCGTCAAAGCCAAACTCGCCCGTGAGTGGGAGAAAGCCGCCCTTGTTGGGCGCCGCAGCCTCCTACACCGGCGCGTCATCGTCTTTGGGCAACACTACATTGCCGTGACACTCTCAGCGCTCAAGAAAGAGCGGCCGGCGTCGCAGCTCATTCGCGGGTCGCCGATAGTGGCGCTGGCCGTGACGCTGACCCGACCCTAGAGGGCGGGGCCCGAGCATTCTCACGGAAATCCGGGCGGATTTCCCGCCCTCCGGGCACCACCAACATCACCAAGTACAGAGACGCGAACCCGGTGTTTGGTTAGAAGATTATCGACTACTTTGTCGGTAGGGGCTACCAATGACCTCTTCATCATTGATACCTTCCCTCTATTTGGCGGACTCGGCTCGAGCTGGCTCGAGTACTGCCCGCCGGGACTATCAGGAGCTGGGTCGACTTGAAGAGCATCTTTGTCGGCAACTTCGGCACGCATACAAGCGCCACAGGAACTCTTGGGACTGAAGAGCTGGCGGCGGGAGAAAGCGCTCGGGACATCGGCGCTTCTCCCAGCGAGGCAATGAACTCCCGACATTAGCGGCGTCGGCGTCGTTGGGGCTTTCATTCTGGCACCACATGCGAGCCTTGGTCCTAAGCGGGTTGCCTTAAACCCGGGACCACCAAGGACACCGCCGACGCCGCCACCAACCACGCCTCCGGCGAGGCGGTGGGGGCCATCTTCGATAAAGCGAAGGCCAGCGAGTCGGCCCGGCGAGCCGCGCCCTCCGACCGCACCGACAAAGCGGGGCGGAAGAAAGCAGTCGTGAGGACCACCGGTCGCAGCCGCCGAGCATACGACAAGCGGCGGCGCGGCGACCATCCGACCACTTGGCCCGATGGATAGCCGGTGCGAACCACGGGTACCCGTCGAGCACAAATCTGGGCTGCGAGGTCGAGCGCTTTCTCTCCGGAAACCCCACGCGGCAGCGGGCAAAGGAAAAAGCGCGACCGACGCTAGAGGCCGGACAGACAAAACGGCGGCGGGTTCCCGAACCCGGCGGATGCCTTATGATCTTCGGCGGACAGATAGCTATCCGACAAACGCCGCGGCTTCGCCTATCGCGAGGTGCACGCGGTGACCCCGCGGTCCCAAACTACCTCTCTGCTGGTCGGAGATCCCGATCACCTTTTGATCGGACGGACCACCCGACGCGTCCCCGCACCCGGAAGGTACCCACTCGTCGTCGACCCCATCGTGAGGGTCGGCGCCTCACCAAAGTCCTCATGGGCGGCGTGATGTCTCAACATCACAGTATGTTGAGGCGGCTCGCCTGGCATCCCGCTTCGACCCTCGGCCGAGCAAAGGCGCCCTTCCGCGGCGTCATCGGGCCATCAAGCCTACCCTCAGGGGCAGGTCGACCTGCCGTCACCTTTGGAGGACCGAAAACTTTCGCACCGAGATCCTCGCCGAGGTGGTGGGGTTTTTGAGGTTCCTACCACGCTATTTTGGGAGGCCATGCTACGCCAAGTTCATGGCGGTCCCCAACTACATCGCTACAAGGTGAAGATCCCGAGGCCACGGGCATCATTACCGTGTCCTCATCCTTCGGCTTGCTTTCAAGCTATGGCAAGCGATTCTTGAAGCTAACCTCGGCGGTCATCGCGTCGCCGAGCTCAGAACTTCTGGGAGGCGGGCCTCCGAGTCCATCCTGGCTCCAGCAAGTCGGGACACAGGTCGCCAGTCCGCGGAGGACGAAGGATCGCGATCGATCCGAAGACCAGACCAAGACCGTGCGGGTAGGGTCCACCCTCCCGCCAAATAGGAAGGCGCGCTCGTCGACTTCCTCCCCGACAAATCGGGATGTCTTCGGCAGAAGACCTCCGACATGCGGGCATCCCAAAAGTCGCCGAGCACACCACGAACATCCGGCTGGCGCCAGCCGGATGCCTAACGCTGCGTGCGTCGAAGAAAAGCGCATGCTCATAGGGAAGAAGTAGCCAAGCTTTTGGGCGGGATTCATAAAAAGTCGCCACCGAGTGGCTTGCCAATCTGTCCTTGTAAAAAAAATCGGGCAATGGAGGATGTCGTCGACTACGAGGCTGAACAAGGCATGTCCCAAAGACCATTTTCCTTTGCCTCGGATTGACCAAGTCATTGATTCCCTTCGCTGGGTGCGAAGTCGCTCTGTTCCTTAGCGCCTACTCGGCTACCACAGATTCGATGAAAGAGTCCGACCAGCTCGCGACCTCTTTTATCACTCCGTTCGGCTCGTTCTGTTACGTAACTATGCCCTTCGGTCTGAAGAACGCAGGCGCGACATACCAGCGCTGTATGTACACGCCCGAAGACGGATCGGTCGTAACATCCGGTATCGTGGGCGACATCATCGTCAAATCAGGAAAGGCCAGCAACCTCGTCGCCCGACACAGGGAAACCTTTGCGAACCTCGGCGGTTCGCATAAAACTCAACCCCGAGAAATGCGTTTTCGGGGTTCCCAAAACTCCTCGGATTCATCATATCCCAGCGGCATCGAAAGCCAACCGGTGAAGGTCTCGCAATCATAAAGATGGGGCCGATTACGACTTAAAAAGCGTCGAAGGCGGCGGGATGCCTTGCGTACTGAGCCGTTCGTGTCTCGCCTTGGCGGCGGCGAATCGCTCTACAAGCTGCTCAAGAAGTCCGACCACCAGTTGACGCACGAAGTTGAGAGGCCCTCGGCCGATTGAAGGCCTTCCGACATCACCCCGATCTTGGCGGCGCCATCGCCCGTCGCGAGCCTCTGCTCCTCTACATCGCCGCCACAACCCGTGTCGTGAGCGCGGCACTCGTCGTGAGCGGGCGGAGGAGGCCGTGTCCTCAAGTGCAGCGGCGGTCTACTTCATCGATGAAATACTCTCGGAATCAAAGCCCGTTATCCGCAAGTGCAAAAGTTGCTCTCTGGCGGTGTTAATCGCGAAGAGAAAAGCGATTCACTACTTCAGCCGGCACCCATCTGTGGTGACTTCTTCGCCGCTAAGCGAGATCATCCTGCAACCGCGACGCTTCGAGGAGAATAGCCAAGTGGGCGCTCGAGCTCAACGGCCACGACATCTCGTTCGTTCCCAAGGCGACAATCAAGTCCCAAGCCCTTGCAAACCGTTGCTAAGTGGACTGAAGCCCAGGCGCCACCGCACTCGAAGACCGAATCTTGGACAATGTACTTCGACGGGTCCTACACTAAACGGAGGCGGCGGGATCGTCATCGTCTCCCCACTTGGCATGAGCTCCGATATGTTGTCCGGCCTTTTGAGCGCCACCAACAACGCCGCGAAAGTCTGAAGCCCTCATCAATGGTCTCCGGATCGCCGCCGACCTCGGCGTCTGACGGCTTACATATCTGGCGACTCAAGCTGGTGGTCGACCAGGTCATGAAGACCTCGAGGCCGAGACCCACGCATGGCGACATCTTGCGCGAGGTCGTAAGCTCGAAGAAAAATTCAAGGGTTTTGAGCTCCATCACACCTACTGGCGCTACAGCAATGAGGCCGACCACCTCGCCAACATTGCCTCGGGCAAGGGACCGGTTCGGCGGAATCTTTGCCCACGACCTTAAATCAACCATCCGTCCGAGTGGACCCGGTGGTCGTCGGTGGCCGCCCGCCCATTCGCCCAAACCAAGCACCGACCACGGTGCGCCGCCCCATCCGGGTCAAGCCAAGAGCGTCTTGGCGGCCGAGTCCGACTAGAGGAAGCCTTCGTCGGCGCAGCAGATGGGACTCTCCCCAGATCCGACCGAGGGCGGCGCCTCGCTTCGTAGCGCCAAATCCTTTGTCTGGTCGGCGAAGACCTTTACAAGAGGAGTCCCTCCGGGTTCTCTCAATGCATCCTAACCGACCAAGGCAAGGAGTTCTTTGTTCGACATCCATGGCGGAATATCTGGGCACCACGCAGCCCCACGGTCCCTCGTGGGTAAGGCTTTTCGCCAAAGGCTTCTCTTGGCCATTGCGTGGTCGACGCCGAGCAAATCGTTCGCACTGCGAAGGTGCCAATTTTTGCTCGTGACGCACCTTCAGCTCAAGCCCTCTAGGCGATTCCCATTACATGGCCATTCGCGATGCAGGGGACTCGATCGCCGGACCTTTCAAGAAAGCGCCGGGGCTTCACCCATCTCTTTGTCGCGGTGAACAAATTCACCAAGTGGATAGAGGCAAAGCCGATCGCCACCATTACGTCCACAAGTAGCGTCGACTTCTTCAGCGGCATCGTCTATCGGTTTGAGTCGAACTCCATCATCACCGACAATGGAACGCAGTTTACTGGGGAAGAATTTCTCAAATTCTGCGACAACTTCAACATCGCGTCGATGGGGCGGCCGCCCACCCCGAGACCAACGGCGGGCGAAAGGGCAAACGGCATGATCCTTCAGGGGCTCAAGCCGCGAATCTTCAATGGATTGAAGAAGTCAGCGGGGCGGTGGGCGACCGAGTTGCCCTCCATCCTTTGGAGCCTGCGAACTACCCCAACCAGGTCAACCGGCTTTACGCCATTCTTCTTGGTGTTCGGCGTCGAGGCTATCCTACCGACCGACCTACAATACGGCTCCCCAAGACTTCAAACCTTCGACCAGGCTCGGGGGCTCGACTTCATGACAAAGACGCCGTTGACCCGGCTCGGCGAGTAGCGCGACGTTGCCGTTCTTGATCGACCAAATACCAACAAAGCTGCGGCGTTATCGAGTCGCCAGATCTGCGGCCGAGCCTTCAACGTGGCGACTTGGTCTGCGCCAAGTCGATCCAACGTCGGCGAGCACAAGCTTTCACCTCCGTGGAAGGCCCTTCACCGTCGTGGAGGTAATCCGGCCGGCACCTACCGACTTCGAGAGGCGCAAGGCAACATTGTTTCAAGCGCTTGGAACATCGAAAAGCTCGAGCGATTTTTCCCTAGAACCCATTTCTTTGCGGCGCATCTATCTGCTGACCAACCGGCGTAGCGCGAACCGCTCGGGGGCTTGTAAGTCTCGTAACCTTGTTACGTAGCGCCCTATCGGCGTAAGGTCGCCCCTCAAGAAACCACTTCAACGGCTATTACGGTCTCGTCTTGGAAAAACTCCGGCGGTTTTCCTTGACTCGACCGCTAAAGTAATGGCCCGTGGCGCCGGTGATTTTCATCTGGTGACCCACCGAGCGATCCGCAAAGGTTTTTTCGCAAGCATTCGACAATCATCAGGCGTTGGCGAGAAAACAACGCGAAAGCATGCATCGCATGAACTTCAACAAAAGTGCGATACATCCATTCTGAGACAAGCAAAGAAGCAAAGTCTCGTCTTATGCTAACCCTAAAGCGAAGGAGTGCAAAAATCTGCAAAAGCCACGTGCGGACCGTGAAAGCGGAAGGAGCTCCGATGCGAGGTGCCTGCTTTGCACGGCGAGTTCAGGGACCGCGGCGGCCTAAGGTCGGGGCCAAAGAAGCGTCCTCCGGCGCCCTCCGGAAGCCTCGCTCACGTCCGTCTCATCGTCCAGAGACCTCGGTGCAGCCCCGCCACCGTTCCGCCGCCTCCGCTTTCTGGCGGCGCTGGCCGCGTCGCCTCGGATATAGGAGGCGATGGCGCCGGTCGAAGGACGCCGCGTGGCGCGGGGCGCAAAGACGCCACGTACTCGCCCGTCAGGCGGCGACCCTCCGCCGCCAGCGGGCGGAGCGCTCCCGAGGGCTGGGCGAGTCCTCCAATGCCTCGGGACTTCGGGTGAGGCCGGCGTCTTGCGCCACGGTGGGCTCAGCGGGCTCGTTGAGCTCCGCCCCAAGTGGCCTCGAGCTCCTGCCCATGCTTTTGGATGGTATGAGCATAGAGAGAAGAACCCCGCGTGTGGAGTCGAAGTCCTCGTTTGTGCGGGCTATCTCCGCCTCGGCTGGCCTCGGCTTGCGCCCATTGAGCCGCCGCCTCGTCTCGGTGCTGCACCAGCGCCTCAGCGCCGTCACCCGCGCCCTAGGGCAGCAGAAGAGCCCACTGAGACACCGGTCGGCATGGGACCGCGCAGGCGCATCCACCATGCTCGCCGCCCGATCCTCGCCAGACTTCTCGCTTGCTGAGGCGCTGGAGCCACCTCCGGCGTCGCTTGTCGGCACCTACTGGAGCTGATCGGACTGCGGAAAGCAAAAGCGGAAAGGGCGTCAACAAGGCGCTCCGGCAACCCCGCCACGTCCGAAACAACCAAAGAACACCTACATGGCGGGGCTCCGGATGAAGAACCTCGGCGGTAGATCAAGCCGCCCCTGGCCGGCGCCGAGGAGCCTCCTCCGTCGGCGCTTCTTGGAGGGTGAGCCCCCGGCTCCCCTCCGCCCTACCGCCCCCTTATGCGTCTCCACCGTCGCCGCCATGGCACTGCGAGAAGTTCCTCAGGAGCGGACTTGGAAGACGAAGGGGCAAGCGGCTGTGACGTTAGGGCCGAGTATGGGTTGCCGCCTCCCGACACGTATTTATAACGGCGGATTCACCGGTAAACCGCTATGTCGCCTCGCGTGCTCGCGGCGTCTCTGGCGCACCCTCGGCCCGGCATTGCGCGACGCGGCGTGCATTAAAACTCCCTCCACATTTAATGCGGTGAAGCGACGGTGCGAAGCGCGCGCTTCCGCGACGGCGCGCGACTCTTGGTATTCGCGCGGACTTCGGCTATACGGACATCCTCGAGAATCCAGCGCCCGGCGCCAATGGCCGCCTCACGACCAACCCAAAAGAGATAAGTCACCTGACTCCGTCTCCTTCATGGTTTTCTCGGACGACCAGCGATACGCGCCGACCACGCTCTGGTCGCCGCGCGCTTCGGGGCTCGGGGGCAACGTCATTTACATTCATACGGGTCGGGTCCGGTGACCACGACTCCCTACCGGGTAACCTATTCGACCCAAAGCGCTCGACCTCGCTCCGGTGACCTCACGGTTTAATAGCGCTCTGCGGAAAGGGGTAACCTGTACGGTACAAGCCACAAGTCAGTCGGAAACGCCCCTTTTCTGTTCAAAATGTGAAATGCATGCTCCCGTTTCTCGAAATATCATTCACATTCATACGGGTCGGCGATCCGACTGACCACTCGGCTCCCCTACCAGGTAACCTATCCGACCCAAGCGCTACGACCTACGCCCCGTAACGGTTTCGGAGTAGCGCTCTGCGGAAAGGGGTAACTGACCAGACGTCGAGCCACAAGTTAGTCAAGCGTCCATTTCTGCTCAAAATGTGAATAAGTGCTCTCGCTTTCGGCGTCATTCATGTTCATGCGAATTGACGACCCGACCAACTACTCGGCTCCCCTAGCGGGTAACTGTCGACCCAAAGCCTGCGACCTCGCCCACAGGGGCTACGGTTTAGTAGCGCTTTGCGGCAAAGGGCTACATGCGGTCACGAGCCACAAGTCGGTCGGGGCCCTCCTCTCCGCATGAGGCTTGAATGGGCGCATTCCGACCTCGAGTGCATTAACCCCTCCTTTGCGCTTCTTTCGAGAATCGAAAACACCTCGCCTAAAAAACCCGCGGTGGTTTCTAGGGTCCACAGTTTCGAAGCGCAAAGAAGGGATTAAACTTCGCGAGCAAGCACAAAAACAAACCCCAGTCGTTATATACTAAAGCTTTACATCTGCAAAAATTAAATGCCTAACATCATTCGTAATCCCGTGGAGGACATTACGGGGGTATCCGTCGGCGATCGCTCGGGCATGGGGCTCAACACGAGTCCGAGGCGCTCGACCTCCTCGTCGGTCCGGTTCGGCGATCAGCCGCTAACTTTGTCGAGTCAAGGCCATTGTAGAAGGACATGGCGTTAACAAGCGGAAGTGGCTCCCGAGCAGCACTCGCCCTCACCGACTTCTCGGCGTGCTCGACACAGGCCAACTTCGATCGCAGCGGACTCGTACCTCGCCTGACCGAAGCGATCGGATGCGGCGCCTACCGACCTTCCCAAGGTCCCCAACTCGGCGACCAGCTCGGCCCGCTCGACCTCCATTTCTCTTGGTCGTCGAGCCGCCTCGCGACCGCCCGTCGCGCTCTTCCACCACCAAGCGTCGTGCCTCCGCGACCTCGCTGAATCTTTTCTGCAGCTCTGAAAATCGAGGCAAAAGTTAGAAGTGCGCCTATGACGGCACCTTCCGAATCAACCCAGACAACAACTCCTTACCGGACGTGGCGCTCTCCATAGCTTGGAGCCTCCCCAGGACCTCCTCGCCAGACTTCACCGCCACAGCCGCCTCCTCGAGCGTAGCGCCCGAGCGTTGCGGGCCTCCTCCTCGAGCTTTTGCGCCGTGCAGCATCCTTTGGCAGCGGTCTTGTTATTGGCCTCGCCGGGGAGGGACTCAAGCTCGGATACCCTCGCCCTCAGGGACTCACCCGACCAGCGCTCCTCCCGCAAGGCATCGTCCTTCTCACTTGCCATCCGGCGGGCCTCTTCACTTGGCCCGGCCGCTCGCGCCGCATGACTTCCCGAGCCTCCTGCAGCTCGAGTCCCGTCGTCGCGACACTCCTCCATGATGGCCCTCTGGGCTGTCTGAGCGGAGGAGCCCGGACTTGCCCTCCGAACGCACCCGAAGACGCTGCAGCCAGCCATCGCTCCATTTCAAGATCCGGCAACATCCGAAAAGGTGAGAAAATTCCGAACATAACTTACCGCGGCCGGGGTCGATCCCTCCGGCGACGCATCAGCGCCCTCCGGAAGACTCAAGGAGAAGATTCAGCTCACCGAATCTGCCCCAACTCGGTCCGGACCCGTTGGGAACCCTCTGCGCAGGTTTCCCGCTCTTCAAGCTCCGCCCCATCGTCCAGCGAGAATGATGTCTCGCCAGATGGGTCCTGCCCGGCTTGAACCGGGATGGTCGGGCGGCGGAGAAACTCCCGTGGTCGCCCCGGCCGCTCCGATGATTGGGCCTCCATCACCACCACCGGCGGATCCGCGGCCTCCGCCACCGCCGACTGCAGCTCATCCCGGCGCTCCTTGGCGGCGGTGGCGCGCTGCTTCGATGACGAGACTCCTCCGGGAGCTGGCGCATCGGCGACCGCGGCGAGCTCTTGCCGTCGTGGCGTCATGGGGCGCCAATTCGCAACGCCTCCGGCACCACCCAGACGATTTACATCACGTCGGCGACCCACGGGCAGGCGGTGGCCGCGCCGCCTCCGGCGCTTGCCCTCGACGATCGGGCGTATCTTGACTCCGCCGGCGGAGTACTGCCGGCCGTCGGTCGGTGGCAGTTCCGCCGCCTCTGTCAAGCTTTCCTCCGAAAAATCCCTAAAAGCAAGGGCCGGTCAGGGACATTTCGAGTAAAATCGACACACACGGCAGAGGGGACAAGACTAACCACGTCGAGCGGGTGCCGAACAACCGCGCTCTCTTCGCCGGTCTTCCTGGCGAAGGGAGGCCATCTCTCCCCCCGGGGCACCCCCGTCGGAGGCGTCCCTGCCTGGGGTACCGCAATGATGACCTCCGTGTCGATGTCCTCCATTGGATCGTCGACCGGCGGCAGCTCAAAATCGTATTCTTCATACGGATCGTCGAAGTCTCCGCCGTCGCTGGAAGACGACCCCCCGCCGACCGAAGAAAGGGCGGTCGACTCCGACGCCTCCTCGCAGGCGTCATGATCATGGCCCGACAACCCCCTCTTCTCCTTCCTCTTGCTCTCCAGCGTTCCTCCGGCGGACTCCCGCAACTCGGCCTGTTGGCGGATCACCGCCCTCATCTCCTTCTCCCCCGGCAGCAATGCCCGGGAGGATGCCCCAAGCAGGCCCTGAAAGGGGCGGGAACTCCATTCAGCCTAAGCAGGGGAATTAAAATACGCAAGAAAGGGTAGGGAACTTCCCACTTACCAAGTTCGGGGTTTTCCACGAGAAGGGCTCGAACGCCGCCCGCCGCCGTGGCTTTCAATGCGGGGCGGCGGCCACCCGAGCCTCCACCTCCGACGAGGAAGCTCCAACCCTCCATCCTCGTGGGATCGGGCGCCCCAGATTGAAACATCAGGTGGGGCCTGTCCATAAGAGGTTGTACGCGCCTCGCCATGAACGCGCGCACGACAGCATAACCCATCAGGCCTCGCCTCTTCTGAGCCACGAGCTGCTCAAGAATCACCACCATCTTCCTCTTCTCTCTCTCGTCACAGACGACCCTTCGCACCGCCGGGCCGTCTCCGGTGAAGGCGGGGCTATCTCCTACATTCGAATGTAGAACCACTCCGGTGCCATCCCGGTTCGAGGTGGCGACTTCATGTCAAGGTACTCCGACCGCTTAGACCGTGGATGGCGGCGCCCGCGTCGGCGCCAAAGAACGCGCCCGACTTTTTCAACGCCCGCATATGGAAGAAGTACTTCCAGAGGGCCCAATGGGGTTCGATCCCCAGGAAAGCCTCGCACAGCGTGATGAAGATCGCGATGTGCAGCACGCCGTGGGGGTTCAGATGGTGCACCTCCACCTTGTAAAAGTGAAGAAGGCCGCGGACGAACGTATGGAGGGGGAGGCCCAGCGCCAAAGAAGGACGCGCTCTGACGATCTCGCCGTCACCAGCTCGGAGTCGCGGCCCCGTCGGCACCCTCCACCGAGCTACCTCCGCGGCGGAAGGAACCGCTTCGCTGAGATCGAGCACCCGAGCATCAAAAATGGCGCACTCCGCCACGTCATCTCCAAGGGTGCAGGACCGTTGGGTGAAGAAGGGGCTAAGGCAAAGAATCCTTCTCTTGGGTTTTCTTTGATCTTCCTCACGGTCGCCCTCGTCTCTCTTCCTTTCGCAGCGAAGAACAGGACAACGCAGGGGAATCCGCCCTATGGCCCCCCTTTTTTTCGCTTATAAAGAGCGCTTCGACCGCCGACCGGACAGGCGTCAACCAAACAGAGTATCGCGAGCGGAAACGACGCCCGTTCCGCTCCCCCGACCGTCCTGACGGTTCAACGGTACGTTGCCCTAATTCTTGATCGCCCCCGCATTTAATCCTTGACAGGACCGCAGCCAGGCGAAAGGGACATCGGGCAGAGTGGCGCACGGCTCCTCGGGCCTCGCCCCCGAACTCCGAGAGTTGCCTTGCGACAGGAGATAAACATGCCAGGACCGCTACGGTCCTGTAAGCCACGAAAGGCTTACCGACTTATGCTCAGGGCTTGACCAAGTGCTGTGGGCCCTTAACGCCCGCCACCAAGTGGGCGACACGTCGCCCCGAACAAAAAAACCGAGCGAGGGACGAGGATAAGGCGAGCTCCCAGTGGGCCCTTGTTGGGTCGGCGGACGACCCAATCGCCCTGAATCGTGTTCGAGGTCATACGTCACGCTCTCCATGAGCCTGTCGGACGGTGGTGGCCAATTGCGCTTCAGTCGACGGACGACTGAGGGGTCCGACGGGATCGAGTAACGAAGGCTCTCATGGGTGCCCCGATGGGTCGGACGCCGCGAACGGATAACGTCCGCTCGAAATGGTTCTCCTCGAAGCCACCGGGCCCACTCGAACCACCCACTATCAAATCACGAGCACGGCGTTCGAGCCTACGTATGGCAACGCGTTTGCTCACCCTCCAGTCCCACACTGCGGGACGGGCGATTGTGGGAAACGCGCCGCCTCCTCGCTTTCGAGCACGGGACGGACGCCCTATCACTCTCCGGCAAATGGCGCCGCTCGCGCAGGATAAACCCCGACCGGCTCTCCGACCGCCGGGGCTCGGGGCTCCATCCACCGGATCTTCGCGTCTTGCCGGCGTTAACCACCACCCGTTTGGTCGGGCGCCGGCAACGAAGCGCCTGTTCAACCAATGCGCTTGCACGTGACAGGCGGTCTTCGGGAGTTGAATTCAACCGGAGCAACCTCTGCATCTGAGATAAACCCCGACCAGCTCTCCAACCGCCGGGGCTCGGAACTCCATCCACCGGATCGCTCATACGCAGGGCAAAGCCGACCAAACCGATCGGTCGGGCTGCGGCGACAAAAAAATCCGCCACCTCGGGCGCTTACGCTTGCCCAAGCATCCACCGGCCGAGCAAACCCCGGCGGCTTTCCAATCCGCCGGGGGCTCGGGGCTATTGGCGGATGCCGACACATAGGTATCCCAACGACCAGAGAGGTGCATGGGCATCATTGTGTTTAAAGCCGGGGCCCAAGGCCTTCGCCAAGCCGATCCCAAGAGGTGGCTCGACCAGCGTTACAGAGCGGGCGCTTCACAAGCTACGGCGATACTAACTTCGGAGATGTCCCGACCGAGCGAGCCTGACGGGCCGAGAGCCTCGAACAAACTCAAACCATCTTCGTCAGCGAGCCAACATCAAATCATCGAAGCCAAGACTGACCGGCCACCTACCCCATCGTCTAAATGGCTTCAAAGATGACCAAGCGGAGATGGGAGGCCGCGCCTTCCCCGAGCAATCTCAAGGTCGACACCCGATGTCGGCGCTGACAAGCCACAGAGCGAGTCGCCTGCTTCCGGAGGAACGGACGCGCCCTCGCTCAAGGAGTTCACCGACTCACGCAGGCCAACAACTATCCGTCAAGTCAAGTCCAAGACCGGATGCCGAGGCGGAAGACCAGACTCAGCGTAGGAGCCCCATCCATTTTTTTCCTTTACACGCCTATGTAACGGCTTCCCGGCTATATAAGGAGGCAGCCCTCGGGCGGGGGGAGAGAACACAGACAAACACTCACATACACATAGCCAAAGCGCACTCCTAAGCTCCGAACCTTTCGCGCTCATAGCTCCCTCATCCGACCACCGCACACGAGGTGCTTGCGCAGCCCTCACTTGTAACTCGACGAGCTCATCAAAGATCAATACAAACACACACCACCACACTAATGGAGTAGGGACATTCAGCCCGAACCAAGATAAATTTTGGACCCTCTTTCTCTCTTTTGGGTCTAACCATTCAAGGAACGGAACAGCGGCCCTCAAGACTTACAAAATTTACTTGCGGTTCTCAAACACCAGACAAGTACGTGCTAGCAATCTAGTTTCATTTACACAAGCACATTTTATAGTTTTGGGACAATCAGTTGTGGTGGCCTGTATGTCAATCTGCACAAGAACATGTTATCCATAACAAACCCAGGGAGGTCAGAGGTTTGGCTCGCGAGAGAGCACAGAGATAACTTCGGTGATTGGTTGCGTAGACACATGATGCATACGGAGACAGACTGCACTCAGTTGAAAGTGTTGGCTTAGGGACCGTCAACTACAATTCGGACATTCCAAGGATACGACATAAATGGTTTTACATTTTATACAAGAGTGCAAGATAAGAAGAGCACCAACCAAAATAGCGGTATCTGTATAGATGCCTATGACATCAATGGAAATAGGCAAACCTACTACAGATTCATAGAAGAGATTTGGGAGCTTGACTATGAACCTTTGAAGGTCCCTCTCTTTCGGTGCCAATGGGTTAGACTTATAGGGGGCATGAATATCGACAAGTATGGTATCACTACCATGGACCTCAAACTCGTCGGATACAGAGAAGAACCATTCGTACTTGCTAATTCTATTACACAAATTTTCTTTGTAACTAACCTGGCTAACAAGGAGTGCCACATGGTTATTCAAGGAAAAAGAAGGATTGTCGGAGTTGAGAATGTTGTGGACGAGGAAGAGTACAACCAATTCGATGAGCTTCCCGCTTTCAGAGAGGACGTTGTCCTAAGTATCATGGAAGAGAGTGACGAAGCTACATACATACGCCGCGATCATAACGAATGTCGAATCGTAGCTTAGTTGAAGTAATGAAATGTATGCTTTCTTTTGTACGAACGACATGTTTATTTTCTCATATGTAACAATTATGTAATATATGCAATAATGGATTTGGATTTTTGTACGAACTGCATTTGGTTTTTTGTGAATTTGACTGCATTTGAATTTGTGTGAATTTGACTGCATTAGTCCTATTTACTTATTGTTACCAAGGATCGCTAATACCATATTGCTTCAATGTAATAATGAATAAATCCTTAAAATCTTTTAAATGATTTATTCATTTCTTTTGCATAATATTCCATTAGTATCAATCTTTTAGTAGAAAAGGCTCAAGGCAAATTGAATTTTCAAAAATTTTCATATATTTGGATTGCAGGTAGTACCAAGATTATAGAAAAATTAGTTTCATCAAAAACTTATTTACAACATTTTTATATATAGTCTACTTTCCTACTTTTCTTTTAATCCTGTATTTAAATATTTTCCTATAACATAACATCAAAATGTTTTTGCATATTCTAAAAGATCTTGATTTTATATGAATTTAGAAATTTGTTTCATTTCATTTGGATTAAAAATGCGAAAGATATTCTAGTTTGAATTTTTAACCGAATTGAAAAATCAATAAATCGTCAAAATACGCTTCCACCAAAATGAAAGCGTACTGCGGGTTATCTTTGCCAGGTAGTTATATAACCGGTAGTGATATTCCACTATCACTGCCGGGTAGATCTATACCCGACCGTAATATTCCACTATCACTACCGGTTGAGCATTCACCCGCAATGATAAATTATATTACTACCGGGTGTACATATGGACCGGCAGTGATAAATTATATTACTGTCGGGTGTACAAATGGACCAGCAGTGATAATATATCACTGCCGGTTCTTCATATGACCCGACAGTGATAGTGTACCCATATAAATTCAAAATTCGCGTCGTCTTCTTATTTACCCTAACCTAGCCCTCTCGCCATAAATCGTGCTGCCGCCTTGTGCCTCTGTCGCCTCACGGTCAGGACTAACGCGTCGCCTCGCCTCGGAGCTTGCCGCTGCCGCCTTTGACCACCTCCTCGCCTCAGAGCTTCCCCGCCGTCGCCTAGGACCTTCCTCGCCGTCGCCTCGGGCTTCTGCCGCCACCCCCGTCGCCTTCACCTCCCCGCTGTCTCCCCGCCGTGGTACACCTCTTGCGAACTTATGACCTAAGCCCACACTCACTGCCGGTTGCTTGATGTCCGAATGTTGGTTGATGTGGATGTAATCTAGTGATGATACTTGTTGGATGTAATCCAGTGTTGCTTCATGTGAATGTGCAGATGAATGCTTGGGGACCTAGCATGTGGGATGTGGGATAGTGTTCAGTGAGGATTTAGGATTGAAATAGACAATTTGTGACAATCTGTTCTTTTTTACATGGGCAATCTACATCTTTTGTATTCAAAAAATTGCATGCTTGCTTGCCAATGTTAATGCTTCACTGTAAAAAAGGTAGTTGTTACTGCTTATTGATATATGGCTTTCTTTATTGTGCTTCCATTAATATGTTAATGCTTCACAGTAAAAAACTCAACTGCATTGCTTATTAGTATCAAAATTCAGTTGTACCTAATGGAGTATCATCATCTTGAATTTGCTCTGGAATTTATAGTTGTTGGCAAGGACTTGGTTGAGCTTGCGTAGTAAGCAAGTCCAGAGTAGGCGTGCATCATCTTTTTCTCAACCTTCATCAGGAGATTATTATATTGTCTTCAATCTTGATTTATGTATTGGTACCTTGATCGACCCATATCTGCTTTTAGTTAGTTGATTTTAAAATTCTTGTAACACAAGGCAATTTAATGAGTTTAGTTTTAAGTGTGGACCTATTGATAGAACAGTTGTATATCAATTGTTTGGGCATACTGTTTTGGCATTTTCAAATTTTGAATACCACAAATTGAATCGGTTCCATGTGAAAGCCCATGCAACTAACTAAATCAACCAGATTAGCGACTTGACAGGGTTCGGGACATTTAGGTTAGCAAAGAATCTATGGCACAACATCATTCAACTTGAGATAAAATTAAATAAGCTTTCTACTATGCAGCTAGCTTGGTATAATATGTATGTTAGCATGTGAGAACCTTCATATGATGAAGGTCAATTAACATGATGAGTGGTCCATTAATTGCCTGTTACTATTCATGATTAATATAATTATCAATGAGTATCGACATGTGCCTATACACCATGTTGTATATTGGAATTTATTTAAACTTTTTAAGTTATCTCGCTATAATAATATGTCTCCATGTAGAAAGAAAATTAGTTATAATTTTATTGATGAAGTCATTTCCAAAGCAAAAAGTTAGTTTTATTGTATACTTCGCTGGGAATTTTTGTTTCATTGTACTGCATAACAGCATTTGCCCAACATCGATTTATACTTTGCATCCGATTTGGAATAGTCTCGAGGTACCTCATGCTTATGAGCTTGTAAAAGCCTGGTTTTCAAGATTGCCACTATGAGAATTCCATATGCATGATATAAAAACTATGTGATATATTATTCAATTGAGTAGATTTGTTATTAATCGTCAACAAGTAAATCAATAACTATGGTAAGGTTGTCACAAATTAGTCTATTACTCGTCCCTTGTGGCGAGGAGGGCCTTTGGGCAACCCGACATTCGAGAACACTCAAAATAAACAAGTTGAGCTTTATGCTAGTTGCCTTGTTCATTTTTACGCCCTTTTTGATATCACCGATCGCTGCGTTCGTTCTATATGATGCAATCTGTTATTATGAATCGAGATGGAATCATGTCTTTGTTTTGATCATTTTGCTCTATGGTTATTTATATTGCGACCAAAAGTAAACTTCAATTTGGTGCTTTGTATATGTTCTTGAAAGATGTATACATGTGTTGTAAATATTTGTTTTGTAAAGATAAGTGTATGTGTATTATTTCATTGCATTATACTTTGGACTTGTAATATTTGGTCGATCGGCCACTAATTGTAATAGTAAGTAGTTGTAATAGTTGTAGTTTATGTTTATCTTTGTGACAACTGCTAGTTTCATGTGTATGTGTTATGATTCATCTCAAGTGCGGGATATGTGGGTGCTAGGCGTTGATCTTGTGAACTAGCACTAGACACATATCCGGGTACTTGGAATTGTCTTCAACTATCTAACGCATAATCTTGGGCGGGCGTCGTTCTTTGGCTATTGCTCACGCTTCCCTTGGCGAGTGTGGGCGATACCAAGGTTTTGAGACGGACAGCAAGTGCTATGCTTAGATGTGTTGGTTTCAATCCCGGTATGGATATTCGGAATGGAATCGAAACTCTCATGGACGTGTAAGTGTGTACGGTGCGACTATGTGGCTCATATTTGTTTGAGTGAGGGTCATTTAGTCAATACTCCGTGCACGGGACTTTTGGGTGACAGTGAGCATACACTTAAGTGGAGTATGGGTGTCACCTCTAAGTCCAACGCACGTTTGAGGAATCGATTCATATTTCTGGGTGCCCACGAGAGGTTTTCCGGGTGACTTTTGGGTGACAGTGAGCATACACTTAAGTGGATTATGGGTGTGTCGGTGATTCGTATAACCGGCAAGTAAATTTGTAAGTATAGGGGATCACGCGCCCCCTCTCCTCGAATGGTTAGGCTAAAGGAGCCTCGGATGAACACTGGAACGGGCTAAGGAGACTCAGATTTATACTGGTTCGGGCCGAACATCCCTACTTCCAGTTTGTGGCGGAGGATCTCGTTGATCAGGGTATGGGAGATTACATGCGAGGACTAAGGACAGGCCCTTAGTACTCATCCGAATGGCGAAGCTCGAGAGCTTCGATCGGTCGTTCGGGTCGGGAGAGCAAGCGAGGTGGGATATGGAAGAATGAGCGGATTCGCCCCGTTGCCGGGGACCCTGCCTCCCTTTATATAGTCGGAGGGGGCAGGTTACACGAAAGTTTGGAGAAAAGAGGTAGGGGTATGCTATGCCCTAGAGTCTTGGTCTTCGGTCCTGGTGACTGATGGGTTGTTGTTTACCCATGCCGGGTTGGTAGACACAAGGGATGGTGCCTCATTGGAAAGGCGCGCGTCTGCCCTGTACTTGCTTGTCAGATGCTGACGTCGTTCATGCAGTGCCTTGGCATCGCCTCGGGTTGAAGCACACTTCTTCACAATACCTGGCGGGGCGAGCGGACGGGTGCTTGACTTAGTGGCCCCCTGGCCACCTTGGGGAAGAGCCACCTGTCCCAGCATGGTTGTCGCGTCCATGGGGCAGGTGACCGGCTTGGCGCCGACCGGTGATGTGGCGGGGGTCGTCAAGCTGGAGCTCTTGGGGCTCTGACCCTGGCCTGGTCGGGGCCGGCGGGGGCACCAGACCAGCGACCGAGTCGGAAGCGCCCCTAGGAGGCCTGGTCGGGGTCGAGGGTCCTTCGGGGCTCCTTGGGGCTAAGGCCGGGCCCAAGACGGTTTATTCGGTGATCCAGCCAATCCAATATTCAATGATAATCCCATCTTGCTGTGGGAACGGAGACTTGGGTAATACCCTCTCCCGCCTCCGGCAGCATCGCCGATTTGGGTTCCGAACCCAGATGACTGAGAGAAATACGAGCATGTATACTTTGCTGTGGGGTACCCCTGGTATGAGTATTCGTCAGGGTGTCACCTCTAAGTCCAACGCACGTGTGAGGAATCGATTCATATTTCCGGGTGCCCACGAGAGGTTTTTCGGGTGACTTTTGGGTGACAGTGAGCATACACTTAAGTGGAGTATAAGTCTCACCTCTAAGCCCAACGCACATGTGAGGAATCAATTCATATTTGGTTATTGCTTGGATTCAGACAACTTTCATGTGTGTGTGGTATTACTCACTTGCTGCAGATCCATGATAAGCAAAATGCATGCATCTTTTAAATATTTGTATGTGTTCTTGAATGGATCTAGTTTTCTATTGCCATATTAATAATATTCATTGGCGAGAAAGAATGTGATATGTGTATGTATATTTTGTGATATGTGTATGTATATTTTGTTGACCAAAATGTATGTGTTTAAAAATATATATATGTGACCTTGAAAGATGTATGTGTATAAAGATCAAAAAAATATCGTGTGACCTTGAAAGATGTATGTGTATAAAGATCAAAAAATATATCGTGTGACCTTGAAAGATGTATGTGTATAAAAATATATATTTGTGTGTATAAAGATGTATGTGTATAAAAAGTGACACATATATATCACAATCCCAAAAACAATTGTAAAAAATAATATGAAAGAATTTTTCATTTTTTCATTTTGAGATGTATATGTATCATGTGAATTTTTTCTAATGTATAAGTATCATTTTACTAATGTAAAAGTTTCATTCTGTTTTCATTTTACTAATATAAAAGTATCATGTGAATTTTGAGATGTATATGTATCATGGCAACATGTGGATTTGAGTCCCCGCACGAGCAAGAAGGATTTGAGTTCATGTGGACAAAATTGGCAGGAGATATTTCAATTGAACAGCTGAAGCACACTATGAACACCGATGTTTGCAGGTGACTGTGTGATTTCTCATGCTCCAAGGACATGGAATCACATTTGTTCAATCTTACCTTGAGCTTTTCCCACTGTGTAGTCCGATGATAATTGCTCCTGTGGGGATCTTGGCTACATGGGAGCAGGAGTTGAAACTTGTTCAGAATTCTCTTTTTTGTAAGTCCTGATATGTATTGAATTTGAACCTACAATTTTATACATAGGTAGAGTAATCTATGAAGTACATCTACAAATTTTTTCAGAATTCCACGGGTTGTCACTGCCGGTTTGTCCAGGAACCGGCAGTGATATACATATATCACTATCGGTTCTTGGTATAAGCCGGCAGAGATATACATATATCACTGTTGGGTTCTAGTGTGAACCGGTAGAGATAGTTGAATATCACTACCGGGTTCTAGTATAAACCGCAAAGATAGTCAAGTATCACCGCCGGTTGTACAATGAACGGCGAGTGATATCTATTATCCTTGCTATTTCTTGAGCCAAGAAGTGATAACCCGAGTATCCTTGCCGACCAATCATCTGGCTCCCATAATCTGGCAAGAATGGCGTGGACAAGCTGGCAAGTGATGACCTGTTACAGTAGTAGTGGAGGCCGGGCTGGAGGAGGAGGTGCCAAGTGGGTGCCGGCTTGGGGCAAGCACCAAGGAGGAGGAGGAGGCATGGGAGGAAGAGGAGGAGGAGGAGTAGGGAGAAAAGAAGAAGAGGAAAGAAGGCTATCGGGTGGGGGAAGGAAAGGAGGGAAGGGAGAGAAAAGAAAAGGGGTGGGGAGGGAAAGGGAAAATTCATCTGTGACATTACAAACAAACAGCAAGAACCCAAATAATAATTCGCTGCAATGTTAGAGAATTTTAAGAGAATAAATAACAGTGAATAACTAAATAAAGAATTATATAAAACCAGCAACTACCATCATAATTAAAAGTGGAGGATAATGCCTCTACTCAAATAAAATCACAAACCAAAATCTCAAAGAAACCGTGTAAATTAAAGTGTGCCAAATCTAAATGTGGCAAGCTAAATCAGATCAAATTTAGCATGCATCAAATTAAAATGCAACCAATTAATAAGTTCTAATTTAAAATAAGCAATATATCTGTATTAATTTAAATCAAGTCAGGAAAGGTTGGATACCATAAAATATATGATAATTTGATAATCATCTGAATAATAGCATTCCATAATTTCAGGGATTGAATTAAATCAGATAGGCCACTTTCAGAACACGTTGAGGACACCAATTTTCAATTTAATCCAAGCAAGTTACCTTGATCATATTTTGAGTCAAGGTTTTATAAAATTAAATGTTGATTTTACTATGATCACTACTTGCATGCCAAAAACCTATCTTCAAATTAAAAACAAGAAATAGAGAATTTAAAATGAATGAATGGACTGTTGGAGAGATGGATTGGTTGTGGGAATTTAGCTCTAGGCTGAAGTTAATTGGAACTCAGCTATGGGCTAAAGGTATTTGGAATAATGTATATATATAAGGTGAGTAAAGGGTGCCTTGAGATAAGTATTACCGATGGAGCCCTCTATATAGTCTATGATATAAAGATAAACAACTATACTTAGGCATTACCCATATTTACAAGATCAACCATAGCGTATGAAATCGGTCGGAAAGGTTGTCCTATGAAGGTATTATGACCTCCTCATTTGATATGAGTAGATAATTAGAGGTGGAAGTCGGGTAGGCTGGAAGGCCCAGTGAGACCACAGATCATAGGACTTAACTGTGGTATGAGACTTACAACTCATCTATGTGTTGAGACAAGGAAATTCAGCTATGGGTTGAAATCGTAGGACTCAGCTATAGGCTTATAATGTAGTACTCAACTATGAGTTGAGATTCAACTAAAGGCTGATGTGATAGAAATCAGCAATGGACTAAGATTTTAGACCTCAACTACGAGTTGAGATGTTAGAATTCAGCTATGGGCTGAAATCATTAGACCTCAACAATGGTTGAGACTTTAGAATTTAGTTATATATGGGCTGAAATTGTTAGAACTCACTATATGCTAAGATTTCAGAATTCAACTATAGGCTTAAATTGTTGGAAGGGTTGGAGATCTAATACTAGATTAGTGTAACACCCTGAAATTTTATATTTTTGGTTTAATTATTATTTAGAATTTTCTTGTAATTTCTCTTATTTTTTCGATTTTATAAAGTCTTCTTGCAATTTTCAATTTTATAAAAAGAATTTCTACAGAAAAAATAAAACCAAAAATTTCCAAAAACAATTTTATTAGGTTTGAAATATTCCATAGTATTTTAGAGAATTTTTTTGGATTTTTTAAATCTTTTTTACTTTATTTTCCCAAGCCTTTTATCTCTCTGCACAAATTATTCTGAAAAAAATAATAAGAAGGGCAAATGATAGGTGGGACCGGACCCCACCTGTCATACCTTTCTCCTAGCTTCATCCATTGTCCAGAGATGCCCCAAAAAACTCTGAATCTCCTTCATTTTCAGCCCAATCATCCCAAATAACTGTGCTATTAAATCCTTATTGTGTCCTCAACTTTCCAAAACCATTTCCCTGTCAAATCCCCCATGATTTGCCCTAGATTTCACAAAAAACTTTATTGCCCTTCCTTTCAACCACCGCTTTTCCCCCTCAAATGCACCCCCTCCAGTCCTCCTCTCGAGCTATAAAAGGGAGCACCTGGTGCACGAGCCTCCCATTTTGCCACCTCCTTAGAGCTCCCTCACCTTCGTTTCGGCAGATTTCACAAAGGTTTGAGCTCTAGCCACTACCCAATTTTACTCCGGCCATCGCTATCGGCCAACTTTCTCTGTCCTCGCCGCCGATGGCGCTGGCTCTACTACGCCGTGCTGCCCCCGCACCCAAGTTGTTGTCGATTGGACCCAACTGCGCTGCTCGCTCCTAGGACATGTCGCCCTACTCTTGAGCCTGAGCCGACCAGGCGAGCCAAGACTTGTGCATTGGGTGCACGGTGCACCCGGGCTAGCTTGTGGACCCGGTCCACTTCCCCCTAGGCCCATGTGTCAGCAAAAAATAATAATAATTACGCTGAATGTAAAGCTTTACCGTACTAGCACAAGTCTGGTATAGGACAATGTATTGAAATATACTATTGACAGTCATACCATTAGGTTAAAAGTGGGGTGGGTGTAAGACTAGCACTTGATGCAAGAGGGGGATTCTAGACTGGGTGGTTTAACCCTACCAGCGGTGAAACCTTAGCTAGCATGACTACGAGGATAGAGCTTTATAAACGCTTTGTCGTGATTGTCTCTATCGCACACCAAAGAAAGTATGTATTTTGATAAACAAGAGATAACTATGTATTGTAGGTAAAATTATACAACCTCTACAGAATATAAAACTAATCAATTAACCATGCCTGTGGTCATGGGCATGCTGAACAAGCTTTTCATGGATTAGATTTTGAGGTTTTTGAAACAATTTTAGAAAGATAATTTTCGAATGGAGTGATTCCATTGGTTAGGAAAAAGTTGGATTAACTCTAAGAGGAATTCATGTGGTAAACTTTGTTTAAAAATAATATCTTTCTTAAAGATATGCCTTGAAAAATATTTAAAATAGTGGAAAACTTCACCTAAATTCAACCATATAACCTTTCTTTGTATATTTTACATTCTTATTATTGCATCCTTGTGTAACTTGAGAAGTATTTTCGCACTCACCCTTGCTTACACTATTGATTCAGAGAAGAGTTATATGATGGTGTAACACCCCGGCACCCCACGTACCCTGAATGTTACACCCTCAAGCACCAACATTACAAAACACCATGAAATGCTAGTAAAGCAAGCTAACATACTAGTAGGTTTGCCGAAACTTAACTAAAAATTTTGGCAACACCTCCCCTAAAAGTCGGACATCTACTCAGCAGACAAGGTAGATAATAAACATAACAACACAAGCAAGAAAACTAATATAAACAATTAGCAACTATTAAACTTAACTACACGACGAGACTTACAATAATCAAAACTACAACACAATATCACAATAATTCCCCACTAGTTATCATTCTGAAACATTATTCCAAACTAATCCTTTGTCATGACATGAAAGTGAGTGAAGGTGAAGCAAAGTCCCATCCCGACAAGACGTCATCAGAGTACCTAAAACATTAAACAAAATAAGCGTGAGTCCAAAACTCAGCAAAGTATATCAAATAATAATTTCATAACCAATTAACGCATTTAAATCCACAACATGATTATAATTCTTATACAACTCAGCAAGTGCATAAAACAATCATATCAACACTATTTACCTCCTCTACCTCATTGCTTATTTCACACACATACCTCCTTAAGCCCTTTGGAAGGAGTCCATGACTCTATCTCGAATCCACATATTTCCAATTTACACAATAATTATCATTAGCGATGCAATGCAACATGCATGCTCATGAATGCACCTTTCTTTGCACATACCAGTATTGCCGAGTGCACACCCGTCGGTGTGCACCCTCTCATTCCCATTCATCCCGTGGAGGGGCCTACTCTTACTGTCTCGCTCCCATCCAACCATGTGGATGGACTACGTGGTAGGACATTCATACTCACTATGTGTGAGCACAGAGGCCTACATCAGCATGGGTCGCCTCTTCCATTATGAATGCATAAATATGAATGAAATGGATAAATTACAAGTGGCATTATATTTTAACCTTCACCTCACCATAATCATATTCCTGAACATTAACACACATATGGCATATTCTTACATACATAAGCTTAGCATTTTCATCGTCCTAATCATAACTACAACCACAGTCATACGCATTGACATATTCATATATTCATGAACTTAGCATTTACATCATCATAATCAAACTCATAATTATCAAAATAATCAAAATCACAAAGAAAAATATGTCACAAAACCTTCTAGCATTTAATCTACATGATACACTTACCTTTACCCACTCGGAATAGAGTGGCAAGAAGTTATGGCCACCCACTTCCTGCAATAATATATAAATGCATTCATCTCAAACAATGCAAATCACGGTTCAAGCGGTAAATAACAATAACACTTTCGCTCCTATGCTTAACCCCGCTTTGAATTTCTTCAATTAGCCCAATTAATCCTTTCACAAGTAATCCATCTCAATTTCAATTCTTGCCCTAAAACCAAACTACTGCCACACAGGACAGCAGCCACTAAAACATGCATAACTTTTACATAGTTGATCCAAATTGAGTGAACCCAGTTTCTAATTAATCACAAGAGGATAATCTACAACTCTACTATGGCCATATATTCAGCAAATGCACCAACAATTCCCATATTTGAAATGAACAGAGGTGATATGCACCTTCACTTGTTCTGGACAATCAATAATAAAACAAGCATAACTTTTGTATGGCTAAACCAAAAATTGATTTCTTGTGCTCTAATTGACAACAAGAGGACAATCTACAATTATCACAAAGCCATTCATTCAGTAGATGCATTAATAATTTCCAGATCAGAAATGAATATATATTACATGCATTAACTCTAGTTCTGAACAGCAGATATAGAAATGAGCATAACTTCCAATTGGCTAAGTAAAAATTTGCATTCTTGGGCTTCAAATGACTAAAAGAGGATAATATACATTTATCATATAGCCATTCATTCAGGACATGAATTTAAGGTCCTCAAATTACACTCTGAACCTCAGCCTAAAATATGAACCTTCAGCAGCTTCAGATTTCAGGACAGTATATTTCAAAATAGCATAACTATTGATTCTTGAATCCAAATCAAGCAAAAAAGGATATTTTCTTAATCTACAGGAACTTTTCTAACTTTATCTAGGCAATTAAAAATTCTAATTCGGCCTGCATCTAGCTTTAAATAGCAGCTCAAAGTTTCAGCTATCAACACGAGCACAATCAGGACAGCCAGCACTAAAATGACCATAACTTTTGATTGGCTAAACAAATTTTAGTGTTCTTGGTATCAAATTAAAGGGTATTCGATGAGATACAACTTTCTCTATAGACATATTCAGAAAACGCTTTTAACTAGCTCGAAACACAACCCTAACAAACAGGTAAAAGCTCAGCCCGAAAATAGAAATTTTCCCTCCAAATCCTGGAACCACTTTTCCCCCAAAACTTCAAAATCCAAACCCTAGAACACCCATAACTACTAGATACCTCTATTAGAACAGCATGGACACTCCCAAAACCAAGAAATCCTCACCTCTATTGCTCACAAGGGAGAAGAAGAGGGAGGATCTTCAGACTTCATGAGGAGAGGAGGAGGCCACGGAGGAGGAGGAGGGCGCCGGCTTGGAGGAGGACCAGGGAGGGGCGCAGCTTGGAGGACCAAGAGTGGAGGAGGAGGTGCTGGCCTTGGGGAGTGAGGAGGCGCAAGGAAAAGAAAGGGAAGGGAGTCGGGTGGGGGAGGGGAAAAGGGAGGAGGGAAGGGGGAAAGGAAATTTTCATCTGTGACATAAAAAATCTTCTGCAATATTACATTCTCTCCCCCTTAAAGGAATTCGACCCCGAATTCCCAGAACGCCAAAACACAAAGCAAGGTCCATCGAGAACACAAACTTCCTTGCAAACTCAAAGCACCCACGCATGGATTCAAAAAGATCCAAATGATAAACCATAATCCTAAATCCAACTAAAACGAAAGTGATTTGACTTAACTCAGACTAAGATTATCTTCGAATGACTACACATTCACTCTAATTTCTACTTAAATTTGGAAGGGACAAAACTCTCTCGCATTCTAGATCCCAATGAACTTCCTGAACAAGGAATCTCATAAGAACTTTCTCAACCTTCATCCTCAATATATCCATTTAAGGACTCAACTATATTAATTTATATGCTAAATTCCCATATCAGACATGTTATACCACTATCGCAAAGATAATATGATGTAACTCAAAGAAACTTCCTTTGGCATCACCGGATAAGACCTCCACATAGCCAAAAAAATTCTTGGTAGAACATGGTTCCAAACTCCAAACTCAGCTCTAAATTCCCCTTCAACTTCAATCTAATCTCCCCTCTTGATCTTTTTACCACAATTCATCTTATTCATGACAACAATAATGACACGAGGCTTTTCATTCTAACATGCCTCTAAACCATAACTCAACTAATCACTCACACCACCCATTTGGATATCCCGGGTTCCAAACTTAAACCCCCAAGAATCTATAACACGAATCTCCATCTCACCCAAATAATTAACCTTTTTCACAAAGGACCATAACCAACCAATGCCATCGAAGGAAATTAGCCCACTTTGGCACAAATTCTTTCCAACCGTAAACCATGATATAAATAAAAAATTATTCTATCCTCTCCTAGGCATATCTCACACCTAGAAACAACTAGCTACAAAAAATGTTCACAACAGAACACTTTACATCAAATTGCTATCACCTTCCCAACAACCAACAATACTCCCAACAAAATATGGACCAAGACATCAAAACCTCCATCATAATCCACCCTTAAATCACTGATGGTCGACACCTAGCCCAAGCTAGGATCGCGGACCATTACTAAACCACAAATGGTTCTCTTCTTAAGAGGGTCTCGCCCTCACATACTTTCACTCAAATAACTAAGCCCAAGAGTATAATCCTTTATTATATTCAACAAGATATCATAACATTCATACTCCTATCTCAGGCTAAAACGCAAACAAAATATAATTCTCTTTAACGAAAAGAACTCAATAAATCCCAACGATACATCACCTTGAACCCAAAGCGCTAAAACTTACCTTGGAGAGAACTCGATAAATCCCAACGATCACTCATCTTCTTTTCCCAAGCCAAAACGCAAAGGAAAACTCAACTCTCTTACATCACAAGAACCACTTTTATCATTTTCAAATCAGTGCGATAAAATTTCACATCGGGGAGAAACTCAAATTAAAAGAGAAACCCCACACAAAACTTTGGCAGAAGCCCTCAAAAACCAAAACAGATCAGCTCGCTTACACCAAAGCAAAACCTCTCATGATTAACCAAAACCAACATTTTGGAAGAGAAAACCGATTCTCAAGTCAAACACCTGTACCCGCAACCACCACGTTTTTTAAACCCAACTCTAGCAAAAAAAAAGAGTTACCAATATTCCAACACATCCTATTATGTCTGTTTGTTTCCTTTAAATATTAATTCCAAGGTTAATCCATTTTTATACACTAAGAATCCAAACACACACTCTTAAGTGTAAATCCCACATCCATAACTTAAGCTAAATAACTTAGCCAAGACAAAATATTGGCATGGTTCAATGAAATAAAATATTCCAAGAACCATCAAATGATTGCTTCACAATTACTCTTTCATCCTCATTTTCGACCATCAAAACCAATTCCGCAACTTGGCAAAAATGCAAACTAATTGGGGAAGTTCTATTGCACATTAATCAGAAATCCTTAACCAAAATGCATGCATCCCCAAAAGATCATACGATCAAGTGAGTCCGTAAACCCTTAAAAGAAGGTTCACCTCGAAACCCACCATTTATAGTATTCAAATCTGCTTGCCATTTCAGCGGCTTCAGATTTCAGGACAGTATCCATCAAAATAGCATAACTATTGATTCTTGAATCCAAATCAAGCAAACAAGAACATTTTCTTAATCTACAGGAAATTCCCTAACTTTCTCTAGACAATCAAAAATTCTAATTCGGCCTGCATCTAGCTTTAAACAGCAGCTCAAAGTTTCAGCTATCAACACGAGCACAATCAGGATAGCCAGCAATAAAATGACCATAACTTTTGATTGGCTAAACGAAATTTAGTATTCTTAGTGTAATACCGCAAAATCGTTTTTCTGGGTTTTTGGCCGGAATTGTCTTCATTTTCTTGATTCAAGGATTTATTCTGGAGAAAAGTTTTGTCGCCTCGCAGTTTATTAAAGGTTTTGGGCTTTCTGTTAACTTATCGGTGTTGTAATACCGCAAATTGATTTACCAGGGTTTTTAGCCGGATTTGTTTTGTCGTCTCTCGGTTTTAAGAATCTTGTCAAAAGTTCTGGCTTTTGCCGAAGGCATATCGGTAAAGGAATTTTCTTCAGTGTAGTAAGCTTTTATGAAAATTTTAGTCGGCATGTACTATTCCAAGTGAGCTTTAGGATAATATATATATATATATATATATATATATATATATATATATATATATATATATATATATATGTTATTGCAAGTGCATCTCGTGGGCTTTAGGAGGACCCGGTTGAGGGTTTTGGGCTAGAGGGAGCAATTCTGGGCTTGAAGGGGTGTTCTTTTGGGCCTGTTGGAGAGAAGTGAAAACCCTATCCCATATTTTATTATTTCTTTCCTCCTGCAAATCTCCTCCCAGCCGCCTCCTATTTTTTTCTCCTAGCCGACTGCTCCTCCCAGCGCCCAGCTTCCCGCCATTGCTCCTCCTCGCCTGTTGTCCCCATGGTCGCTCCTCCCCAGCCATCCTGGCTGCGCCTCCCCAGCCATCCCTGCGCCCCAAGTTCAGTGCCCTGCTGCCTCGTTCGGCCGCCAGGCCGGCCACCCTCCGGATGATCTCCTCCTCCCCATGGCTAGTGAGCCCTTCCTCCTTCCCCCTTTGCTGATTCTCCCTTGAGCTAAGGTGAGGAAAAAAAATCTAGGGTTTGGGATGTGGTTGGGTGGCTAAATTAGGGTTCTTTCCATGGAGTTTTAGAGGTTGATTGGTTGTGTATGGATTGGATTAGAGGTGGAACCCTAGAAGCTGTGCAGTTTTGTTTTCTCGAGCAGATTCGTGTGCTCTGTTATAACGCAAAATTGAAAATTCTTCAAGCATTTTCTGGGGGTCCGGCTATTACAAAAGTTGTAGATAATCGAATTACCTTTCAATAGAGACCAAAATAATTAAGTTTCGTTCAGCCATTTAAAAGTTATGGCTATTTTACCGAGCGCTGTCTAAACTGTGTTGGGATTTGAGCAGTCTGTGTTCAACTGCAGATTTGTAGAACTTAGAGGCCAAATCATGCTTTTTGTATACTTAGAAAAAGGTGGGAAATTTCCTGCCGTTCGAGAAAATGTACTCGTTTATTTGATTTGGAGTTGTAGAACTCAAGTTATGCTCATTTTGGTGTATGCTGTCCAGAATGAGTTAAACTTGCGTCTGTCTGTTGTTCGTCGCAAATGTGAGATTAATCGGTGCATTTCCCGATCGGTCGGTTGTAGAAAAAGTTGTAGATTTATCTCTTTTAATCGTTTATAGCCTAGGCTTATCCTTTTTGGATTAGCCGTTTGGAAGTTGCATCATTTTCAGTGCCAGCTGTCCAGATTTGCATTTAGGTGGTTATGAGGGATGTTTTGGTTTCGATTGTAAATGTGAATATGTAGAGTTGTTTTCTTTTGTCGCTTGTACTGAGTGTGCATGAATTTGAGTTGGATGAATATTGTTCTATTTGCAGGGAAGGTTCTGTCGGGAGTGGCCTCAACCGTATGCCACTCCATTCTTTCGTCGGTAAAGGCAAGTGCATCGATTGTTGAATTCTTGCAGTATTGATTGTTTGCCATGCTAGTTGCTATATAAATTGATAATGCATGATATTGCAATGTTGGCATCACTAGTATGTGTAGGACTTGTGAATATCCACGAATGAGATTTATGCTTGTGGCTATGAAAGAAGGAAATGAGAGCAAGTGAATGGGTTACCTTTTATATATTCCATGATGATGCTCCCTAGAATGATTAGGCTAATGGGAACATAAAGGATATAAAATTTGAGATATGAAATGGCCCGATTTATGGTCATAATATATGATTGTGGCGTTTATGTGAGTGGTGATGATATATGTGACCTTGTGGATATGAACGTTGGGAATATGGATCTGAATGTTGAGAATGGCTTTTGCATATATGCATTCATGAAAAGTGCATCTTTGGATTGAATGCTTTGTGGGTTGTTTGTTGGACCCCGTATAATTGCCAAATTGACACATTGCTATATCGCACGTTCATAAGAGTGCTCACTACTATGATAGGTGAATGTAAATAATGAAGTTGTGAGGTTGGATTAATAGAAATAGTTGAATTGCGATTATAAAAATTGATTATGTCTTTGGTGCGAGTGTTAATGACAGATGTGACCATGTTGATAAGATTTGTTGAAAATATGGATATGAGTGTTGAGAAGGTGATTTGAGCGTTGAGAATGACATTTGCATATGTGCATTCATGACAAGTGCATCGAGCCAGGTCGGTGAGAAAGTCATATGAGTTATATGACTAATTCGAGTGCTCGAGATCCTACTCAGAGTCCCATCTAACGGGCGTGGATGGGAGCGTGTAAGTATAGGACCCGCCATCGGTAGCGGCAAGTCCTGTTTTGCAGCCCCTTCCACGGAATGGTTGGGTTTGAGGGCACGCAACGACGGGTGGTGCTCGGCAATATCGGTATATGCTAAAAAGAGGAAATGAGTCATGCATGATGCATCATATGCATGAGAATGGTGAAATATGCGTGAGAATGGTGCAATGAGATGAGCATATGAACATGCAAGCATAATTGCATTTGCATTGCATTGACAATGATGAATCATATTTAATGAGTTGATTGTGATGTATGGATATGAGATTCTTCATTTGTATGGCATATTTGCATTTGCATTGCATTTACAATGATGAATCATATTTAATGAGTTGATTGTGATGTATGGATATGAGATTCTTCGTTTGTATGGCATATTTGCATTCGCATTGCATTTACAATGATGAATCATATTTAATGAGTTGATTATGATGTATGGATATGAGATTCTTCGTTTGTATGGCATATTTGCATTCACATTGCAGTTACAATGATGAATCATATTTAATGAGTTGATTGTGATGTATGGATATGAGATTCTTCATTTGTATGGCATATTTGCATTCGCATTGTATTTACAATGATGAATCATATTTAATGAGTTGATTGTGATGTATGAATATGATATTCTCCTTTGGTATGTTTTGTGCACTTGAGTATGAAGGCAGAGAATTGAAATTGTTAATGGTTAACCAGGGAGCTAATGGCATTTATAGGTTGAGGATTGAGTCGTGGACTCATCCAAAAGTGGCTATCGAGGTATGAGTAAAGTTTAAATGATTCTTGAGATGGTTGTGGTATTTGGAATCAGTTTCCAATTCATTTATTTACCAAGTTCAGTCAAGTATTTCAATATGTTACGTTTCAGAGTATAGATATTTCATTTGATTCGGTTGCGTTTTGGTTGATGCACTTTGCTGAGTCTTGGACTCACGCTTGTTTGTTACTTGTTTTCGTGCACGTTGAGGTTGTCTCACCTTTGGGAGTAGTAGCACGTTAGCACTACTGTAATCACCGTTACTTGAATTCCCTAATGCGTAGTGTCAAGTCTTGATAATAATTGTATTATTGTGATTTCTGTTTGAGGAGTTGTTTAGTTGCTAAATTATCCTTGTGATTGATATTATATTGAATTGCTCTTATGTCTGTTGAGTGGATGTCCATAGTTTTAGAGGAGATGCTGCCGAAATTTTTGGTGAATTTGGGAGTTGGTAGCATTCCGGACTCCGTGGGGTGTTGGAGTGTTACAGTTGGTATCAGAGCGGGCTTCAGGTCCGTGGTGCTTGAATGTAGTGAGAAATTCTATAATGAATTAAAATTTTGCTGTATGAAAGTAGAAACATGGTTTAGGTTGAACCTTTAAAATGTGGCCCTAGGGCAATAACCTTAAAACTTGATGTAGAATGGTTAAATAATTTAAAACTTGACACACTCTGATGCACAATAGGAAAGGGATGGGTTATTGTTGCGTTCTGTTACAATGCTTATTTTTGCTTTGCTGCTATGTTGATACTTGTGATTATGTTATTTGTTAGTTTGATAAGGCTATGGTAGTATCTACTGGTATGCTTTCAAATGGTAGATTGCTTAGTGGGGTCCGGTGGGACTCCTTGTGCCGAAGAGATTTCGGCCCTATCGTGTAACTGTGTTGGTCGGTGTGGCACTTGAGAGCCTGCACCGGAGGATTTATAACCCCGGGTAAGGATAGTCCTAGTTTCTTTGCCATAAATCAAAGAGTAATCGATTTCTCGTTTTTAGTGGTTGAGAAACCTCATGTGAAATTCCTAGGCACATCCATGACCTCGGACATGGCTATTTGAATAGTTTTACACTCTGCTGACAACAAAACAATAGAGAACTTCTCGTTCACATTCCAACAATTCCACATTCCCACATTTCATGAAACACTCTATACCTCATGTGAAATTCCTGGGCACATCCATGACCGCAGACATGGCTATTTGAATAGTTTTACACTCTGCAGAGGTTGTACAGCTTTACCCACAAGACACGAACATCTCTTGATGCAACCGGTAGTAACACACTTCCTTTGGTGTGTCGCAGAGATATCATGATAAAGCCTTTACCATGCACTATCTAAACTCGGTACTGCCCTCTAAGTTTTCGCCCCTTGGGGCACCCTCTTAAGCCATGTGAATCTACCCGTCCATCCTAGAACCCACACAACCAGTTGTTGGTATTATAATTATGTACAACTAGTAATAACCCAGCTAGTGGCTAACAATGGGTACATGGCATTTCAAAGATGAAAGCGGCATAATGTCAACTAGGTGAATAACTATTCCCGTAAACTAGTATTGATATACAAATAGCATGCAATTGTATAAAACAAAGTACTTTTGTAAACATGGGTTCAATATGATCAAAGCTTATGACTTGCCATGCTAATCAGTGCTGAGCCTTGGTCTTCGAAGTCTCCATTCGCCCCTTCGGAATTCACGTCTACCGGAAAAGAAAGCGACGAAACCAAATAAATACCAAACAGAGACTCAAACAAGCTTAAATTGAAAAACAATGGCTCTGGAAGGTAGAGCTCGATTTTACAAAAAATTTAGAAACTTGAATCGCTTCAATCGAAGTTCGTATGAGCGAGAACGAGCCTCCAAAAGATTAAATTAAAAGAAAAAGGCTGAAAAGATTAAATCTGAATTTCCTGATTTATTTTTCTACGGGAAAATTGATTTATTATGTAATTACTGATGTCAACAATTCAATTTCTTGAATTAAAATAAATTCAAAAATTCTTATTTAACTGACATGCAGGACCCATCTGAGGCATTGGAGGGCGATCGGACGGCCAGGGTTGAGCAGAGGAGATCACGGCGAGCAACGGCGCGACTCACCGGATGCGCGGAAGACAACACCGAACACGGTGGAGGAGCGACGGATTGGGGTTGTTTCGGCTCAGATTTGGGAGAGGGCAGCACAACGAGTCTGGACGTGCAACTAGTGATGGCAGAGACCAACCGGAGCGGCAGATGAACAGAGAGAAAAACCTCAGGCGGCAGCGCAACTCCGATGAGCTCGCAGCGATGGCAGGAGGGATCATGGGCGATGAGGAAGAGGGTGACGGGCGTGACGCACGACGGAGATTCTCGGGTGGGGTGCGACGACGGCTTAAATAGCCTCGGGAATCAGGTCCACGCGAAAATCGAGGACGGCTGCATTTAGGGTTAGGGTACGACGGAGGCGGCGCAGCACAGGCAACGCGGTTGCATCCAGGCCATCCACGCGGTGCAGATCAAACGACGTGGAACGCGTGGGCGAAACGGGCCGACTAGCGATGCGGGCTGGGCCGAGCGGAGGAACAAGGGTGGGCTGAGAAGAGGAATAGGAACGGGTTGAGGAGAATTCGGCCCAAGAAGAAAATAGGAAAATAAAATCATTTTTCGAATTAATAAAATTCGAATAAAATCATTTTTCGAATAAAATCATTTTTCGAATTAATAAAATTCCAGAAAAGTGAATAAATTTGAATAAATTCAAATAAATAGCAAATAAATTCAAAAAAATCTACAAAAAAAACAAAAAATTCCTTGGAGCACAGGTGATGCGTGGGGTTTGATGAATAAATTAATCAAATTAAATCTTCTCATTATTAGAAAATTCAAATTAAGCTTCGATTAATTCCAGAAAAAGGCAAATGGTTCATTTTTCAAACTTAAACATTCCAAAACTGAAATTTTGGGATGTTACATCTCCCCTGCTTAAAACCTAGCACAAGTGATGCGTGGGGTGAAGATCTTCCAGAAGGTGAGCGTTATGATGTAGACGACTTCGTGGAAAATTGGGTTGTACATCGACCGGTAGCATTCTACTAGGTATTGTAGTTGTCTTTATACCTTGTTTAGTTAAGTTTATTCAATATTGTAATATTATTTTGGACTTAATGTAAAATTATGGACTTAACCCTTCATGACAATAGAATGTAATAAGTTTCTATTTCAGTCTCTAATTATTGTTTCTGTTACAACACTTTGAACACGGTGTATTAACTAATAAAACATCGAATGTGCTCGATGTTTTGATTGTTACACTACTACAGAATACGTGTTTACTGCCGGGTCCACATCAGCATCACTGCTAGATGTGGACCTGGCACTACCTAAGTGACCACTGCCGGATGTAAACCGGCAATGATAATCACTATCACTGCTGGTTCATACTGTACAGCCTGCAGTGATAATAATTATCACTACCGGTTATCTTTGATAACTAGCAGTGATAAGTAATTATCACTGCCACATTTTCATCAATAACCGGTAGTGATAAGTAGTATCACTGCCACATTTCAAAGAATCGTCGGGACCCGAATGTGCAAATCAGGACCCTCTGTATCTCGTGACTAGTCCAGATCACGCTAGTGCACACCGATCTCAACATAGATGAATATCATAATCATACACAAATGAATAATAAAGGTAACACAATTATAAAATATAAACTATTGAACGACCTTAAGGTCAACCTTACACATGAGGCCTTGACGGCTTCAACTCCAAATAAGTAAACAAGAATGAACGAAGAACGTCGGTGAACCCCTTCAATATACCACGGGTATCCGACAGGTTCGACTCCTAGATAATCGCCTTCTGCAGAATCTTCTCCTTCTTGAAGAAGACTTCTCCTCAATGGTGATGTTTTGTTAAAGCAAGGGTGAGTACACAACCGTACTCAACAAGTCATGCATTAATGCATTCTATTACTACATGAATGGCTTATTCCAAAGGAATGGCTGAATGGTTCTTTTGCAATAATGACTTTCACAAATAATCATAGTAGATAGAAAAGCGATAAAACAAGTAATACCAATAATAAATTTCTTAATCATTCTCAAGTGAAGCATTTCTCAACCTTAACCAAGTTCCATATCACATTATCCACATTCCCAACCTCATTGTTATCAAAATCTAACCCTTATTTTGTAATCCCCGAGCAATGCTCAATATCAGTGAGCACGGCTATTCAATAGTTTTACACTCGCAGAGGTTATACACTTTACCCACAAGATATAATCAACTCACCACGTCGGTAGTGAATCGCCATACAAGAGTATCTGAATGAGCGATCATAACAAAGCTTTTCCAAAGTTTCATCTAAACTCAGATCGCCGCTAAGGTTTCAACACTAGAGGATGGTTACCACCAGTGGCCCCCTCTTGCGCCATGTGAGTTCTCATTCCGCTTCTCGGGCCTCACACCACCACAGCAGTTACCAAAGAATAGATTTCACAGTTTACTCAGCTAGGTCCAGTCCCATTAGGAACTTGTGGTTGTATGAAAGACTCAGTGTCAAAGGCTCGCAAGGTTAAGTCCTTAGTTGACCGAGGCAAGACTAACCAAAAGTTCATCACATCAACATGTCATAATACCAAATGCGACCACAATTGCCACTCTTGGCCCATCGAAAACAATCTTGCCACTTGCCTCGGTCTAAATCACTTTCCCACCCCAATCCTTTACCATGCACCACGTACATCATCAACTCAATAACACATGTCACATTCTCAAAACACGCTCCATATCTCATTAAGTCAATATTAACTTTAATTTCTAAAATCATGACAAATCTACATTAGCGGGCTAAGCACACTACATACGGTCTAATTAACCCATGTTGGCAAATTATTAATGTCCAACTATTAACCCACAATCTAGGGTGACAAATGAATCATGGCATACAAATAATAGCAACAAGGTGGCAATAACAAGTAGGTTGATTATCTAATCCCAGATTAATTGAAAAGCAGTTTATTTCAAACTAGCATGCAATAATTTCAAACGAAATAATTTTAAAAATGGGATCAATATAATTCAAAGCACAACTTGCCTGCCCTTGCAATTTTATTATTCTTTACTCTTTTATCTTCGATCCTTGATACTCGATCTTCAATCTCCGCTTGCTTGATTCTCGGCTCCTTGACGACTTCCATGCAATGCGTCTAACGATAAACAAACACAAATACAACAAAACTCAAAAGGCAAATCAAGTAAACTCCAAATTAAGAGCGAATAGCATTGGGCACAACGGCTTAGATGAAATTAGGAATTTGAATGGATTAGGTCGATGATTAGACAAAAGAGAACGCCTTCGGAAAATACACCGAGGAGAAAGATTAATAGCGGGAAAGAAGGAATAGTATCCTCAAGAATATTTCTTAGAAGTTATTATCTTGATTGGATAGCCGATGATGACTTGGAGCAGAACATAAACTAGGGTTGGCGCAATTGACCAACTAGTGGTATCGCAGTTGTCGATCACACGGCTCACGATGAACTTAGCTCATCAAACCGGTCCAAGGGTGCAGTTATGATTGGACCACTAGATGGTATGATGGTGAGGCTAGATTGACATATGATTGGGTTAGATCACAGGAAGGCGATAGAAAAGGTAAGAACATCACACTAGGGCCTTTACTTGCATGCACACACGTGATGAGAGCAAAGTGTTAACGGCGGGACGTTAACGCATTTAAACGCCAGCGGCGGGCGTTAACGATGGAACGTTAACGACTTAACGTTAACGACGGGCGTTAATGATTTAACGTTAGCGGTGGAACGTTAACGATGAAGGTGAAGCGTTAACGTAACACTTATGAGATTACAAGGTGGCGACCATCGGTACAATGGTAGGGTAGCGAGGTCATGACATGGCTCATGTTTGATTTGCGATCTGTGGGGTACACATGTCGTGAATTAACGACAAATTGGACCAAAGGTTAAGTCCGGGTTTGGCGAAAGCGATTCAGGATGGGTACACTTGGCATAGGGTAGGATGGTAGGGTTGGCTCTGCGATTAAAGTTTATCAAGGATGGCGAACCAAAACGCGAACCGATGCAAAGGACTAAACCGAAAGCAGCGGGTAGATACTAGATTATGGCTTTGACGGCAACCGGAGATCAAATGAACTCCAAGGATGGCCAAAACAGTAGGGTATGGACCTACGGACAGGGTGACATGGTCACGACAATCCAAGATGGTTGGCGGCAAAAAGACGCTAAGGCGACAAGTAACGGCACAAGCGTCGACGAAAAAAAAAATTTCGGTAGATGCAACAGCAAGGGAAAGTGTCCATCACGTAGAACGCGATGAGACGAACTCAACAATATAGGCGGATTTAGCGGCGACCCACGGATTGATCACAAACTGCCGATGAGCGGCTCTCGGAGCTAATAGATCAAACGGTCATAACTATTAAAGTACTGCATGAAACCTAACCAAATTTTACAGAGAGCTATCTGGGATCATTTGGCACAATATGACGCGAACGGATCTGAGTTTTACCTTCTGGATCAACGGGAACACGCGACGAAGTTTCAGCCGTCATAGCGCAGTCTGATCGGGGAAGATTGATTTTTCGGCGCAAATCCCACCAGCAAAACCATGAGTTAGGGTGAGCACCGTGTAGGGGACATCAAGAGGAGTCTACCATAAAATTTCACGGTCAAACTCGCAAAAACGAGGAGAAGCGGGCTCCGGCAAGATTTGATCTTTGGGCGGCGTAACTTTTGATCCCGTGGATGAAATTGTACCAAATTTGGATGGGAGACAGAGGGTACCATAGAGCACGCCGTGGAGAAGACGGATCTTGAAAATAGTCGACGAGTTGATGGGGAACGCAAAGCAAAGTTCGGCCGACGCAGATGGCATGCATAGATTGATCTGAAGAAATATAGGGTTTGGGGGATGATCTGGACATTAGGGCTGCGTGGGAGGGGTCTAGGGACTCTTATATAGGCTAGGGAAGTCGTGTTGTACAAGGAGAAATAAGAAAAATCGAATTCGGATCAAAAACGGATTTAATCGAGCAGTTGGCGGATAATGAATAGTAACCGGGTGACGTGGCTCATTCTGGTGCGTCGGATTGGAATCGGAGGGCTGTGGCGATTCGGTGACGTGGCCGAACGAGGAGTCGACACGTGGCAGCGCGAGAAGGAGACACGTGGAAAACAGAATCCGAATTGAATTAGTTCTAGAAATTCATTTAATTCAAGAAAAATAGAAAAATTATCAGGAAAATTCCAGAAAAATTCTATAAAATATTTTGAGACATTTTTAACTCAAATAAAATATTTTCAACAAAACTTTATATAAATTTTTCCAAATTTTTAATTAATTCCATAAAGGACTTAATTCAAATTAATTCTTTTGAGGCAATAAAATACCAGAAAAATTCTAGAAAAATTTTAGAAAATATTTTGGGACATTTTGGAACTCAAATAAAATGTTTTCAGAAGAAATTTATTTTCTCTTTTGAAATATTTAATTACTTTAGGTAAAAGGTTTAGTTTAAATTAATTAGAATAATTCTAAATAAATTCCAATAATTCTAAAACAAAATAAAAAATAATCCCAGAAGCACAAGGAACCCAAATAAAACTGAATTTCTTTTTAATTGAAGTTTATATTAGTCAAATTAAATCATCTTGGCTTTAGAAAATTCCATTTAAGCTTTATTTAGCGAGAAAATTATCGCGAATTTTTGGGGAGCTAAACTTCACAAAATATTTTTGAAAACCCAAATTTTGGGATGTTACAGCAACTGGCAGTGATAACTCTCTGCCCTATTTTCCTCCAAAACTGGCAGTGATGGGTTTTTTAAACCTTTTTATATATTTTTTTTGCAGTATATGTATTATGTAATGTTGTAGCATATATATATATTGTACAGTAGATGTATTTTATACGGTATACGTTATGCACAATATTAACGAAACATCGCTAAAGCGTAATTCAAATACATTGAAGCATCATAATATTTAATTATTACATTGTTCATTCACAATCGTTGACATCTTACTTAAGCTAAAAATGCTCGTAAAACTCGCTCTTCGGGTTGATAACTTCTCAAACGATGAACCCTACTAGCTGCTCTCTAAGGGCTTCAATTTTGTTCTCGAGCAGGCTGCTGGTGCCTAGCTTCATGCGCTGTCATGGGAGAAATTGAAGCATTAATTAATGTCATCGTCTTTACAAAGAAAAGTATGCATCAACATGCAATGATATACCATCTCGCCGTTGTATTCCGTACTGTCAGTGACGAACGTGTGCATATGTGTCATTGCGTAGTATCCACATAAATTGTTCCCTTGGGGCTGTCTCAAGCACGAAAAATCGGTTTTTATTCTGAACTTCTTCGTGAATGGATGATATCGCTGGCTCTTCTTGTAGTATTTTGCGTACACCCTCTGCATGGTTTCAATTAGTGATTAAAATTAATTAGGTAAAATGGAATGGAAGATTACTGGAGTAATAATGCAACGATCTAGTTTAACTGTCTAGCAACTCTATTAATTCTTTGTAATCGTCTATCGGTCTCCTCATTGAGTCCAAGATAGTGATGTTGCTTTCGTCTAACATGATGACGAGGAGGATCCAGTGAAAGCTGCAAAAGCCAATTAGACGTCACACAGTGTTGCGCATCAAATATGCAAGACTAGTAGGCAGAGAAATACGTACTGAAAGTTGTAGGGTAAAAGTACGTAGGTCTTGTCATGTAGCTTTAGTAGTGCCTTGAGTACGTACTCCTCAACATCTTTTATTGTTCTTGAATCTAGAATAAATTTGCAGTTGACAAGGCCCGGGTTGAGGAATCCTACCCTTTCATTTAAGTCCGCTCTAAGTGTCATTGCCTCCATTCTACATAAAAAAAGAAGTTAGACTCTCAGTTTAAGGGTACGTGAATGTATAGCATGAATTATACAAGATACTTACTGAAGGATCGAGATGGCGAACAGAGGGGGGGGTGAATGGTCGCAATAAAATTTTCCCCCACTCAAAATATTCCAAAAGGCTAACAAAGAAAATCACCCAAGAAAAATAAGGAGCTTGAAAAGGAAGGTCGGTGGTATCCCTCTGGCATAGGTGGCAGTATCGGAATCAAGAACACCTTAAGAATAGTCAGCACAACCCAGAACAAAAATCAAAGAAACTTTTGATCGGCTGAACAAAGCACCATGAAACTTGGTAGATGTGATCTTGGGACAGCCAGAAACTTGATACACAAACCAATCACAAGAATTAATCTCAACGTTTTGACCTTTTTGCCCGAGAAGAAAGAACACATCAGGTTAGACATAAAGAACAGGGAATACGGTTTAAACTTGCTCGTGGGATCTCAATGTTCGAGGAAATCTTGGAAACTTACCCACAAGTCACAACAAGCGAAAATCCGAAACAAAATCCACACAGATTTGAAATACAAGATTAACAACTCAAGAATGCAAATATCGCAAGACTAAAAGCATGTAGAAGGAGGTGAGTCAACTTGTGTAAAGTAAATTGCGTAACATAAATTGCAGAAAGTAACTTGTATAAAGTAAATGGCAAGAAGTAAAATGTAAGAATTGAAATCTTTGAGTGGTAACTTGTGTTTCTGGAAGGGAGGTTACACAGCTACACAAACAAAAGTGGGCAAAGCTCAACAGAGCACTCAAAACCTCTAAAACCCTTTAGGGATTCTTCCCACCCCTGGAAGGCTCTCCCTCCACCCCTATTTATACAACTCTCAGGCCACCTACCACCCTTAGATGCAGCCCTCAACCCTATAGTCTCATCTAAGGGGAAACCCTAAACCCGCTAACATAGGGTTTTTCTTGCACGGCTCTCAAAGCATATTACTAGACCCGCTACTCCTATCAACTAGACCGTACTCCGACAGTCCTCATTGATCCACTCAACATCTAGTTAGTATCTGCTCCTTTCCTTGCCTTCTTGGCTTGCCCGAATTCCGTCTCCGGTGATCTCCCGACCGTTCTAGACCTTCGACGCACCTCGCCTAGTCCCAGTCAACTTCCGCCTCACCATGACCCAATACCGTCATCCTGCAACCATCAAAGACAAGGAAACCTTTCATACAGCAATGCCCACAGAGAAATTCACTGATTATCTCAAAGTAGTCAAACATAATTTAATCACAACTAATCGGCTAATCCATATGCTCTAGCCCACTCGGCTAAACCACTTGGCTAACCACTCGGCTAACCACTAAACGCCCTAAGGATGACTGCTAGTGCCCCAAAGATTTTGACAGAGAGCCACTTGGAAACTCATACATGGGGAACTTTGCTGAGTCCTTAACAAACCACTTACCCGCAACAAACCACTTACCCACAGCAAAGTACTCATTAAAGAATGAAACCAGTCAAGAAGTAAAAACCGCACCGCAAGGACTGGAGGCACTCGACACTCAGCTTTCACCAAAGGAAGAAAACCAGTCAAAAAGCTAGACGCACTTAGCAAAGGCTAGAACCACTCAGAACTCAGCACTCAGCAAAGAAACCAGTCAGGAAGCTAGAGAAACTCAACAAAGCCTAGCAGCACTCGGCACTTAGCACTCAGCCAAGGAAGAAAACCAGTCGAGAAGCTAGAAGCACTCAGCAAAGAAACACGACTTGTTTGGGAACCTATCAAAATGCTTCAAGTCACAAATTCAATTCGGATCAACCTCTAATCTAGTCAATTACTCATCACACAAAGGTATAGACCTCCATATGGTCTTTCACTTATGGAGTCCAAATTCTTAATATAGACACATCCAGGGCGTCTCGTTGGTACAACTGGTATATTTCTTGGTGTTCTACCCAGAAAACATCGTCCATATTGTGAAAATCCACATCTTTGTATCTGATGGGAAAAGCATCGTTCTTTGTCTCTTGGACATACTACCGGTACCATTGATGTAGATGTCGTAACTGTGTTGTCATTCTGGACTCCTTATTTGGATCCACCAAAGCTTCCCCGTTAATGAATGGCCACCTTAGAGGGGGCTCCTACCCTTTAGCACCCCTTTGGTCTCCAACAACAACTGTTTTACCACCATCTCCTTTAGATTTCTTCCTAGAGATGCGCTCATAGTCTGATCATTGGCTAAGTTGAGGAGATTCAGTTGCCCGTCCTGTCTATTTAATCATCACTAAGCCCACGAAGAAATCCCTTTTGGTAGCTTTAATTACAACCTTATCAGGTGGTGGCATCTTTTTGAATTGAGCTGTTATGCTGGCATCTACTTCCCTTCTAGTTTCTTCTTTAGTCAGGTCATATGCTCATTTCTTGCTAAGAGTTTGTGCTGGCTTCACAGATGAGGAACGTTTCCCCCTGATTGTGTAGAATGTTGAGATCGCGGTGCTCTTTGATTACTATCTTGTGGCGCTAGAGCAGGAGAAGGACCTTTTTTGGGTGACGCCAGGGGAGGACTTTTCCTGGGTGGAGAGTTCGCCTCGTCATCATTATTATGATCATCATCATCGTCATCGTCATCATCTGAGCCAAACTTTATGTAGCGCTTACGCCACGCGATGAATGTACCTAGTCTTTGTCCAAAATTATTTTTTCCCTCCTCACCCGGGATCTCAACCTCAACTTTGCGGTATCTGTCAACTGATACTCTGGCGTATTCCTGAGGAATTGAGCGGTTATGCAACATCTGCCCCTCGATGCATGGCCAAGCCACCTCTTCAGCCACCTTGATGGTAATGTTTGCTACACGCAGGTGCAGACTGCAGCGTGTCGGCTCTACGATTTTGTTCATAGAAAAACTACATGCTGAGTCCTCTTCAAGAGGGCCCATGGATGCTTGGCTTCTTTTACAAGCATCGACGAGACTTTGGAGCTAGTAGCCGACGTCATGTGATTGACGTTCGCTAAGGACGTGTGCTAGCATTTCTTACATCCTTTGCATCTTTTCTTCTAATTCAATTTCCCTTTTATGCATCTGGTCTTCTATTTTCTCGTACATGTGCATCCAACTGTTCTTGTCTGGATTTCTTTGGTCGCTTATAAATTTTGGCATCCTCTAGAAACGTTGCTTTCCAAGGCACAAGCCAAACCCTTTGGTGCGACCAGGGTGCTCTTTATTATCCAAGGTGCGTGTTAGCTCGTCGTTCTCCCTTCTTGGTTGAAAGAGCCCCGAGTAGCTTGGGAGTGGGCATCTGCGATCTTATTCGAGATTTCCTCGTCTCTCTTTGCTTCTGAAGCTTAAGCTACCATCGTTCGACAAAGTAGCTCCCCTCGTAAGGAGCCAGTACTTTGATCTTGGGACCATCTTGGATGTCACAGTAATAACTCCACTATGAGTTAGCTCTTTTTCCCGTGCATCCCACTTAGGTACTTTCCTCATGTAGCCACCGGTCCCTAACATATGGGGGTAAATGTTCTTGTCCAAATTTGTTTTGTTCATTATCGATAGCCTGGCTTAGAGATTTTTTATATCGCATTTAATTCATCGTAAAATTGCTCTAACCTCAGGTATCTATTAAAATCTGGCATTTGATCCTTTTTAACATACTCTTTATTCAGCTTTTCTTCCAATTCTTCCATGCGGATCCCATGACAGTTAGTACACGTTTCTTGACAAGCTCCAACTGATCTTCAGGAAACTGAAACTTGGCTGTCAACTCTATCCACAATATTTCCTTGATGTCATCGGAAACATACGACGGGCAATCGCCACGGCATGTCCATGATTTATAGATGATGGGCACATTATCTCTAGTCAGGACCCCGCATGTTGTCCGATATGGCCCAAGCAATGATGCGGGTATAGTTGGTTCCCCAACTACATTAAGCTCCACGATCACCTTTCATTCACCTGTGTGCATCTTGCTGGGACCTCGGCCACGACGCTGCCTTCATTCACCTGATGTCTGACCTTGCATTTTATTCATTTCATTAGTCGTTTGGCCCTGCTAGAGAATTACCCCATCTACGTGAAGAATTTCATTGGGAAGCACATCCTACTAAAGAATTACCTCGTCTATATTTGTTGCCTCAGGTTGCTCTATGTTGAGGAACCATATCGGGCTTTGCTCCAGGCTTTAGTTCAAGGGCTTAGCACCATCTGGCACTTGTCCCTGGTTAGAGGCCATGTGTAGCAAATTTATCTGAAATTTTAAATTAACAAAGTCATGAGATGAATCTTGACACAACTTGAATGACCATTTTGTTGTGCGTTAGAGTTGCTAATATCAATGTTTTCCATATATAAGGTGTAATCACCATTTCGTCATGCGTTAGAGTTGTTAATATCAATGTTTTGCATATATAGAGCATAATCGCCTGACTATACAAAAGTAATCGTGGAACATGCATGTACGAAATGATAAATAAAGCAAGGCAGATATGAAATATAAATCATATACATCGAAGGCACCACTATACATCAAAGGCACCATTATTCATATGTGGCACCATTAAACATACATACATACAATATATACACCAGTAAACATAAGAACATATATACATACGTAAAATGTGCTTGTGTGAATGAAGCATGATCATTAGTACGGATCGATTTCTGACCTAGTGTCCCTTTCCCTTGTAACCTCCCCTCATGGTGAGATACGGTTACACCAATCAGTTTGAGATCTATATAATCGATGCAAAACTCGATGACCTCCTCGGTTCCCCAACCTTCGACAATGCACCCTTCCTACGATGTCGACATTTAACATATTTCTTCACAACCCCTATGAACCTCTCGAAAGGGTACATCGATGTAGAAACACGGGGCCAAGACATCAGATCTCTTTCACAATATGAACAATGAGATGGACCATAATATCGAAGAAGGATGGAGGGAAGCACATCTCAAGCTGGCATAGAGTGTGGATCACGTCTTGCTACAGCTTATCCAGTTTCAACGGATCGATGACCTTCTTGAAATCGCGTTGAAGAATGAACACAACTTTATAATTGGGTCTCGCACTTTCTCTGGCAGAACACCCCTAATTGCAATAGAAAGCATCTGTGTCATCATCACGTGGCAATCATGAGACTTCATACCAATTAATTTCAAGTCTTTCATTGAGACTAGCCTATTTATGTTGGCAGAATAACCGGACGGAACTTTGACTCCGTGCAAGCACTCACATATACTATTTTTCTCATTCTTGCTAAGAGTGTAGCAAGCCGCGGGAAGATACTTTTTGCCTTTACCTAGGTCTTCATGATGCAGCTCTTTCCTGAATTTCATATCTTTCAAGTCCATCCGTGCGTTGAGTGTATCTTTTGTTTTGCCAGGTATGTCTAGTAAAATACCAAGCAAGCTGTCACATACATTCTTCTCTATATGCATGACATCGATCACATGTCAAACATCCAGTTGTAGCCAATAAGGTGGGTCTATAAATATTGATATCTTTTTTCACAAAGGAGTTGTATCTCCGGAACTCAGGACTGATGTACTTCGGCTCCCTTTCCAAGGATAATTTTAATATCCTTTACGGCCGCAAATATCTCTTTGCTATTGCGATGTTGCGGACCTGAAGCAGTTTCCTTTGTACCGTCAAAAGCTCTCTTGTTGTTGCGATACAGGGTGATCCTTGCAAAGGAACCTACGATGCCACATGTAACACATTTTTCGAAAGTATTTTAGCCACTAGCTACCTGTATCACCCATGCATGGACGCATCCATTGAATCCTTTTATAGTCTGGCCCGAAAGATTACCAAGAGTAGAGTAATCATTGATGGTTACTTAACAAAGAACGCATCGTAGCATGACGTTCTCTCTTTTATACTCATCCCATACCCGCATAACCGCTGCTCCACAATAATGTAAGATCTTCAACCAGTGGTTTGAGGTACACATCAATATATCGTTGCCAGGTTGCCTCGGCCCTTGGATCAGTAGCATCATCATACTGTATTTTCGTTTCATACAAAGCCAAGGAGGAATGTTGTAGATACATAAAGTCACTAGCCAAGTGCTATAACGACTACTCATGTTGCCGAAAGGATTCATCCCATCCGTGCTGAGCTCGAACCTTAGATTCCTCATATTATATGCAAAGTGTTTCTTATATTTTCTATCGATGTTCCTCCACTGTGCGGAGTCAGTAGGGTGTCTAAGCATTCCATCCTTCTTATGCTCTTTGGCATGCCATCGTAACAATTGAACATGCTTTTTGTTCGCAAACAGACGCTTTAGACGGGGGATTATAGGGAAATACAACACCACCTTGGCTGGGGTCTTTTCTTCTTACACTACACCTCGATGTCGTCATCACCACGCTTATACCGAGATGCCTTGCAAACGGGACACACATCCAAATTTGCAAACTCATTGCGATAAAATATGCAATCGTTTGAACATGCATGTATTTTCCGCACTTCCAGTCCCAACTGGCAAACAACCTGCTTAGCCTGGTACGTGGTTGCTAGCAACACGTTACCCTCTGGAAGGATGACTCTGAAGAAACCTAACAGCTCTATGAAACTCTTATCGGACCAACCATTACTTGCCTTCAACTGCAACAGCGTAAGCACAACATGCAGCTTTTTGAGCTCCTCCTTGCAACCCAGGTACAAAGGTGTTGTAGAATCCTCTACCATATGTTGGAACTTCTGAAAACCCCTTTCACTCGTGAGGTCCTCCTCCCTATCATGCAACATCTGTTCTAAATCATCTTCATGGTTATCGATGAATGTGTCTTCATAGGTGTCGATGAACGTATCTTCGATCGCAATCGAGTCGTTGTCTTCATCATCAATCAGATGCCCTTCATGTACAATCTCATCTTCACTATGCTCGGTCCAACAAGTATAGATAGGCTTGAAACCCTTTCGAAGCAAGTGTGCACGGATCACCTCAAGGTTAGAAAATTGCTTCTTATTCTTTCAATCGACGCAAGGGCAACAAATATAGTCCATCAGCTTATTTGATTTGTGCGCCGCAGCCGCGCTCAGAAAACTAGTCACACCGTTAAAGTACTCTCTATCGCAACGGTCCGCTTCATACATCCGTCTACAAATATTTATAACAAATAAAATCTCAATAAATCAATAAATGGTCACAAATTGTTTTATTCATTTAATTTGTTATGTAGTGCTAATTAATCTAGAAATTTTCATTAATTACAAATCTATATCCAAATCTCGATTTTAAAATCAATTAAATAATTGCTATTAGTTATAATGGTCCGTCCAAAGAAATTTACATTACTTACAAAAGTATTAAACTAACATACATGAAATAAAGAAACAATTTTAAGTAATTAGATTAAACAATAGTTAATTATGAAGTGCTACAACATTTAAATTCAATCTATGTATTAAATGCAATCACTAATTTAATCTTCTAAATACTTAAATTCAACCTACATCATAATCTCACCAATCACTATATATATAAAAGTTGGTAATTTGAAATCTAGTCTCTAGATTAGAGATCTAATTGTGCTCACTATGCAATCAATAATTCTCACAACCTACAACAATATAGATCATAATATCCAACTAAATAAACTACCAATGAAATGTATATCAAGATACGAACCTTATATCACGAATTAGAAATGAATTCCACCAAATTTGAGAGCAAAAATTTGCCCCCTCTCTACCTCAACCGAGCAAGAACAGAGCTCCTCTCCGTTCTAGACAGGTTGGGGAAGGAAACCGGGATATATATAGTGCCATATTATCACTACCGGCTCTTGCTCTGGAACCAGCAGTAATATATCACTGCCACTTCTATCTCTAAACCGACAAAGGATATCATTTGCCGTCAAGGGGAAATCGTGTTATCACTACCGGTTCTATCCCTAAATCTGGCAGTGATATTATTGCCATTCGCACAGGAAAAATATAAGAACAAAGATATTTATCATCACGGCTGAACTTGGAACCAAGAAGGATAAGATTATCACCGCCGCTTGGGTCGCTTTCAAGAAGTGATGGAGGGTCACGAATGAACCAGTCTGTAATAGTGTTAGTATACCGAGATCAATATAGTTATCTCATAGTAATGATGATGTTACTGTGGTTATTCTGAGTTAATTATGCGGGTCGCCACAACAATTCATCATTTGCATCATCCGCCATCCAACCAAGAAAACAACGTTGTACTCCCTCCTGTTATAAATAGTTATCATTTTGGATAGCTATATAGTCTTGAAAACATAGTTTTGATCATTAATTTTTATTATAATATATTTATAAAACCTACTAAAATTATAATATTATAAAAATACTTTTCAAAACAAACCCATACATATAATTTTTATATACCCAATCTAAATATTTAAAATAATATTGATAATCAAAATTTTAAAATTTGTGACCGGAGGGACGCTCTTTGATTGTACGGTTTGTACCATATAGAACTATCTGCATTTCTGTACAGCGGGGCATGCATCTCCAAACTACTATAAAAACTGTAATCATGGCGTCGTGATTAGCAGGTCAGTTCCCAGATTCTTAAAGATCTTGCGAGGCAGGGAGTGCACATGAGCCAGATAATATAGCGTGACGAGCTAGTCAAAAGGAACGGACGGGTGCATGCGTCTAGCTGGTCATGTCATGTCCTGAAAGCGACTTGTAATTCTTATTATCTCACATGATCATACTTTTTTGTTGGCGATCATTCAAATGATCGTATTATACAAACAACTGGATTTTTTTTTGTATGCCTCTATTTTTTTGTTGTTCCCACTTCCCATTTTCAGTAATACTACCCCATTACGTATATATGCATTATGCAGTAATACTCTTTTTTTTCATGTACAACTTTGTGTACAATCAGCTGTTAACAGGCAACAAAGGTGCTCTCCCAAATCCCAATGAAGCCTCAAATTATCGATAAATACTGGATTGTTCAATATCATCGAACTTAATTCAAACAACCATACTTTGACCTTTGCCTATGTCCTGAATCACATCCTTTCGGAATATATATAAAAAAGTGAGACGGCCTTTTTGTCTCGGGCCAACTCAAACCAACTTTAATTGAGACAATGTCAAATCCTACAATAATATAGCTTATATTATTAACATCAATTAATATATGCTTTTGCATCTTTGCTAAAACAACCCGTTAAGTTACTGCATAAATTTGATCAACATTAGCTCTACCACGTATGTACTCAGAAGTGGTACTAGGAACTATGACAGTTTTACTCGAAGTGTAAGACAATACACAACTCTCTCTCTCTCTTTTGCCTTTTTGTGACTATAAATTTAGTTTCTACACAAAATTGTAAGATATCTTTGTTTCTTTCTTTAACCATCTCTTTTGTTTGATAACACAACTTACCTCAACTGGCCACCAGCAAAATTCCTCCTAAAGAAACATTTCAACCGCACTATAAAATACACAAATTTGCCTCCCAATTACCAGACCTCACTAGCGTCTGAAGTTGACCTTTTGTTTATGCCCCTTGAGAAACTAACCCCCCCCCCCGGCCCAACCCCCAAAAGAGCTGCTTTCACTGTGCAGATCAGCAGACAAGGCAAAAAGATTGGGTCTTTCAGCTGGAATTTCCTGGAGGATTAGCTGTCATTTGCAATAATTGTGTTCTAGAACCGGGAGATGAGCTGCTTCCCGTGCTCAGGGTCGTCGGGGAAGGCCGGGGAGGAGGCGAAGAGCGTGGCGGCCCTCTCGCCGTCGCCGCGGCCTGCGGCGAAGCTGGCGCCCGGTAAATCCTCATCTTGGTTTGTCCAATCTTGGCGGAAAACTGGAAAGATTTAATCTTTTTGGTGAATCCGCTTCTTGTCCTGTCCTGTCAGCTGCAGATGTTTTCGTATTGTAGTGAATGATGACTCATTGCGATTTGTGCGCATTGGTTTAGACATAAGGGCTGGAATTTTAATGTTTGTTGACGGTAGAAGAGGGTTTGCTGCTTGCTAATTACCAATTGGGGCGGTTAATTCATTTAAGTCGACATGGGATTAAGGGCTTACCAATTGTTTCCTTTTGCCGTTCGATTTATCGGGCGTAGCAGTGTTGATTAAGCGCATTAGTTTTGTGTATTTTTTACTGTTACAAAGTTTTCCTTGCAGATATAATTGTTAGTTATTTGATCATAGTAGATAATTAATTTCTGTAGGTATGCAAATGTTAGTCCGAATTCATGCTGAGATAGGTTTGATGAAGGCGGCACAAAAGTATTTCTTGGCATAAAATCGAATTTGATTTTCTCACCAGAAGTGGAGTGAAAAGCAAGAAATGTATTCCTAAAAAAGGGAAACAAATGTCTGAAGCGAAGCTTGCTGTTATAATAATTTTGTTGCCACACTTTCTGTCTCAAGCAACCAAACGAAAATATTCCATGTGTTATTTACTCTTGTAGTCTTGTTCTCTCTGACTGAGTCCTTGGTATAGATATTTGCTTGCTTCGATCTTGCTTGAATTGGAGTTCACCCTTTGCTTTAGTTGTTGGAGCGAATGGGTAGTTTGAAGCAAGTACCAGGGCATCACAGTTTAATATTTAGCTGCTGCCTGCCGGACATGCATGTCTGATCCTTGATTTGAACGCAATCATTTGTTTGTTCTCATGGCTGCTGCAATTTCTCATTTACCTGCAGCCAGAACAATCTTTTTACATTACATAACCATTGTCTAAATCAATGGATAAGTTTTTTTATGACAGAAGGAAACATGAGATTACAGTTAAATTATATTTGGTTCCCTCAATGGTATTGGCATGCAGAAATAACTAACTTGCTTCTACAGCGATAATCAAATTTCTCATGAAGTAATATATAATTCATTGGTCAGTTGTTATTATACATGTCTGCTTGGTGTTTAGACTTAAATGAAAACACAAGATCATAAAGTGCATCTTGCACTGCAATACCACTTATGCTTATGGCACCAACTTGGCCATAAGAGGTGTTAATGGCAGCACTGAATGTGTTACAACAGTAGAGCAGCCGGTGACATATATGAATGTACCAATAGGTCTTCAGATCTTGCAAGCTGCATCTCGGTTCATTTCTTTAGATCATCTGTTTTCTATATTTTCCGAGCTATATGCTTTATTTGCATTCATGAAAGGATACAATTTGAGGAATTATATGCTAATGTTTTTCTGGTGTGTGGGTCAAGATCGATCAAATTCACGTGGTTCAGGCTCCAAGAAGGAAGATTCTGTCCGCAGAGGAGGAAACACTGCACATGGTCCTGCAAAGATTTTCACTTTCCGAGAGCTGGCTGTTGCTACCAAGAATTTCAGAAAAGATTGCCTGTTGGGTGAAGGTGGCTTCGGTCGTGTCTATAAAGGACACATGGAGAATGGACAGGTTTGCTATCTCTAAAGCTCACTAACTGTGATCTTTTTCATGGAGTGCAATTTACAAGAGAGATTTATTAAAACAGGGACAGAGAATTTCCATGGTTTTCTTATTGGCTTTGCCTATGTTATCTAGCAGGTTATTGCTGTGAAGCAACTCGATAGAAATGGTTTTCAAGGAAATCGTGAATTTCTTGTGGAGGTTCTCATGCTAAGTCTTTTGCACCATGTTAATCTTGTCAGATTAATTGGCTATTGCGCAGATGGTGATCAGCGCCTCCTAGTTTATGAGTATATGTTATTGGGATCGCTAGAAAATCATTTGCACGGTAAGCTTCTCATTATACGATGGCAATTGTTTGAGTTTAAATATTACCAATAACTTGTAGCTAGTTGACTTGAGCTTCATATAGAACACATAAAGGAAGACTTGAGCTTCAGTTTCCAACCTTTTTCGATAAAGGAAGCTTTTATTAATCTTAGTAAATTACATCAAGGTGATACAATTACACTAAGAAGACTCCCGGCCTCTACACAGCTAGGGTGTACACAGCCAAACACACACACACACACCAGAAAAGACAAAGGAGCCGTCGCGGCAAACTACATCACGCAATATTGTCTTCAAGGCTATCCACCATCATAGCAACACTTGGACCGCGATAAAAACTCTCCAATGACAACGCCTCCAAAAAGGAATCGATACGCACACGCACCGCCATTGCCATGATCCAACCAGTGAAGGCCAGACCAAAGGTTTTCACCTCGGAGAGTAAATCGTCAGACTACAAAAACAATGCCTTCAACAAGACCATTGCCAGGCACAACCAACTAAGGTCGACCTAGGATTTCTCCCGAAGTCGGCACGGAGATCCTAGTGTTGCAACCACCGCATTCCGAGCTAGTGCCGCCATACCACTTAATCTTAGCCAATAGCAACGGCCATCTTCTCAAGGCAGACAAACAATTTTAGATGTTCGACTCTCACGATGACAGATTCGCGAGCTAGCCAATAGGCACACGATCATCAAGTCCATAGAGTGCATCTAAAAATGAGTCAGGTCGCCTAAGAAAAGCGAATCCGCGAATCGATGCTAAGATGACATAGGTCAAAAGAAATGTATGAACAACGCTAGAAAGAGATGAAGACGCTGAAGCGAAGAGTAGTCACCGGTGACAACCCAAACTTGCCGACGAGACACCACCAGGACGAAGCGGAAGCACCCAGACGACGCCCCCACGGAGGAAAAACGACGCTTCACGCCGCCGTCAGGGTGAGGTGGAAGTGTTGTCGACGACGCTCTAAAGAAGAAGTGGCACCCGTGGTTGTCACCATCGCCGCTCTAGCGAAGTCGCCAAGGCATTAGCCCAAACACCGCCAACCTCACCATTGCCCGAGGAAGGAGTCACCATGAGCACCGCGCCATGAAGCGCAACCATCGTAGCTACACCAACAAAGAAGAGCCATGGATAGAGGACGCCGCCGTCCGACGCCGCCTGGAACCCTAGAAACACCTAGGGTGCATGAAGAGATCCGCGGAGGAAGCGATCCGAGCCACGAGCCGCAGATCCAACCTTCCTAAGGCCGGAGGCTCGCCGCAACAACGGCCCAGAGAGGAGGGACGAGCCGCAGAGGAGGGACAACGGCCGAGAGGATGGAGGAAGAGCAACTCGCCGCCGCTTTCCTTGCGCCATGAGCCTCTCGGCAGACGCCCGCGGCGCGAGGCAGGAAGGGAGGGTATTGGCGGCGGCGGTTTATCTGGCGTGGCGGCGGCTTTTTGATTGAGGTTGGCGTACAACCGCTCATGTACGCTGTATATGGTCCAGTTTCTAACCTTTTGCATTAAAATAACACAATATGAAAGATAATATTTAATTGTGGAAACACTACATCATGCCTTCTCAATTTTCAGCTACACGATAAAAGAGATAATGATCCTGCTGTTTTCAGCTTCCTTATGGGTCCAATCGCAAAATGTTTTTTCAGCTTCAGTTTCAACGCTTGTTAAATAGATTTTGAACCTGTTACATTTAAACATCCTAGCTATCCTTCACCATCTCACTGTTTTATTCACTACTGGCACCATCCATAACTTTTTCTAGAACTTGTCATCGATGTTTCTTCTTTTGTAACTCATGGACCACTTTTTTAATAGATCGCCCACCAGACAAGGAACCCTCGACTGGAATACAAGGATGAAGATTGCTGTTGGTGCAGCGAAGGGTTTGGAGTACCTGCATGATAAGGCAAATCCTCCTGTCATATATAGAGATTTCAAACCATCAAATATTCTTCTGGGCAAAGACTATTACCCCAAGCTGTCTGATTTTGGACTTGCAAAACTTGGTCCAGTTGGTGACAAAACTCATGTATCAACAAGAGTTATGGGAACGTATGGCTATTGCGCTCCTGAATATGCCATGACAGGACAGTTGACAGTAAAATCTGATGTCTACAGCTTTGGTGTTGTCTTCCTTGAACTTGTTACAGGTCGCAAAGCCATTGACCACACCCAGCCTGCAGGGGAGCAAAATCTTGTCACATGGGTAGGTTCAACTGCACGAAGTTATTGTCTATCCATTTGGGTGTGGAGGGGATTTTTTTTATTTCTTCATGGGTGCTAAGTGATCCATATAACTTGCAGGCTCGCCCACTGTTCAGAGACCGAAGAAAGTTCTGCCAAATGGCCGATCCATTGCTGCAAGGTCACTATCCCAAAAGGGGTTTGTACCAGGCTTTAGCTGTTGCAGCTATGTGTTTGCAGGAGCAAGCAACATCTCGGCCCCTCATAGGGGATGTTGTCACTGCACTTTCTTATCTAGCTTTAAATCATTATGATCCAAATGCACAGTCCACAAAAGGTTCTAGGACTTGCCCATCTACACCAAGGGCGAAAGCACACCGACGAACAACCAGTGTTCCTGACACTCATGCTGTTGACTCGCTTAACTGGAACATCCCAGACTTGAGGAGGAAGGGGACTATTAGAGAAGGGGAATTCGAACAGGATCACAGTGAAGATTATGGCAGTGGTAGTAGCTCTGGAAGGAATGATTGCTTGGATGTGCCAGAACTGTTTGCGTTGCATAATGGACAAAATTACAGTGAAGCTGACATCAATCACAAGTCCACTATCAAGGTTGATGCCCGTGAGAGATAGAGAGCAGAGTCAGGCAAAGGCATCAGGCAACTTTGATAGAGCATACGAACATTGCATTTATACAATTATTTCCATGATTGCAGTCAATTTTGCTAGACATCTTCACAGTTACTATTTTTGAGGGTTGAGTACTTTCTGTTGCCACAGACTCCATGCTTCTTTCATCCAGCAACATTCTACCCATAAAAGATTTGCACTTTGTAATTAGGTCCTGCAGTGTGTATCATTAAAGAATCAGGATGAGATTCCTTTTTTGGCGTAGAGAACACACTTTGTGTGAGAATGTGCTACAGACTTACAGCATGGATTGTATGTATGTTTGTTTATGTAAAGGAGTTGTATTGTAAGTACACCTGTTCTTAGAAGTTCTTTTTGTCCATACCATGTAATGAGTAAAGAAGTTATGTGGGCAATTAACTTCCAACTCTTAGAATGGGTGTCTTTTGTGTATGGGTGTCTTTTAGACACTATCAACTTCTACCTATTAACTTGTATAAATATGTATCACATCTGCGATAAAAAGTGATCTCTCTTTTTCTTGAGTTCAATCTCTACTCTACTTTCAACACATTATCAACACTGCTCTAATCCACGAGCACAGCGGCTATTGAGCATGAGCAAATAGAGACCGACGGTAGACGGGAGGATCACTGGCCACATTCCGGACATGGTAAGTCCAATGGCGCAGAACAATGACGATGTCTCAAATGTAATTACCTCCATCATGAACTTGGAAATGACGATCCTTCGCATCCTGCCTCTCAACACCGCCGGCCGGGACGTCGCCATTGGTGTGCACGATATGATCGACGTCGGCAAGGTCATGCTCAGGATTATTGCAGCATGGTCGGCGGACCACCACTGGTCGCAGCGACTGAGGGGGCCGTGTGTAATACCGCAAATCGTTTTACTAGGGTTTTTGGCCGGAGTTGTTTTGCCTTCTTAAATCTAAGGATTTTCTTTTCGCCGTGAGTTCAAAGTGTCAGTCTTTGGAGTTGGTTGCTTTGTGGTCTCTAGAGGTGGTGTGGTTTATATTCTTTTCCCTAACCCTAAAAGCCCACATCATCCAAGGGGAGCGAGTTTTTCCCCAACCCCCCCAGCCTCCTCCTCTGGCCGCCGCCTGCCTCCTGGCGCCTCTCCTGCGCCCTCCCCGGCCGACGTCACCCAGTCTTCCTCATGGCGCCTCTCCCTGCGCCCCCCCTGTCGGCGATGCCTCACCTCCCTGGCCATTGCCTCCTCCAAAGATCCTATCGCCTTGTCGCCGCTCATGGCTCCATGAGGAGGTCTTTGAGGTATAATCTTCTTGGGGTTTAGCTTGCATGTAAGCTGTTTGTGCAAATGCCTAGCTAGAATCCTTGTTTTGAGATGCAATTAGTTGAGTGGATCCTGGATACATGTATGCTTGCTATGAACATGTAAAAGTCTGTATAATGTCATCCTTTATGAAACCTGTCAAAAATAATTGTGGTATTTGGTTTCCTTGTGCATGCTTGTGCTGTGTCCCAGTGATTCAAGTGTACATGATTAAGTGCTGAGTTTTTGTGTTTATATATGCACTCAATCCATACTGGAAGTTGGTATGTAACCTAAAACTCATGTGAGCACATAGAAGGTGGACAGTGGGTCATTGAATCTTCAGACAGTTTATACCACTTGCTGTGTGATCAATAATAAACCTTCTCCTTGTGTGTGTGAGCTGATTCAAGCTTTCATTGTTCTTTGAGAGGTCAAGTGAGTATTGATTGTATGGATATTTTGAATGTTTAAACGTGCACTGGATTGATGGACATGCCACTTGTTTATCCTATGACCACCTCTTATTATGCCCAGAGTGTGGAGATGTTATAATTGCGATCTGGTTTACATGTATTTCGATGGCTGGTTTAAAATAGTTATCAACAATATATGATATTCATTTTACATTTACTGCTAATGGGTAAGATGCAAGGGCTTGGTACTTTTTTCTGCATTTTTGTACCATTATGTCCTTATTGAACCAAGTATATCTAATTCTGATTTAGTGGTGAAGTGTGACTAGCGATCCTATTTTGGTATAGTTCTGTTCAAGTTGTTAGTTTGTAATGCATACATGTTTGTGTGTTAATTGTTACTAAATCTGCTATTTAAAAGGAATGGAACACTGTGGCATGCAAACATGTTATTAGATTAGTCTTCGCCTTTACTCATAATAGATTCTCCAATTGGTTTGAAATGTTGATTAAAGATATATATATATATATATATATATATATATATATATATATATATATATATATATATATAGATATAGAGAGAGAGATAGATATAGATATACAAGCTTCCATTAGTATGAGTGATTAGTATTTATCTCTAGTGATTGGTAATAAAAGGGAAATCTTACTCAGCCTAACGTTGGCACCTTCTAGTTGCAAAGGAAAGAGGGGAGGGGTAGTAGGAGAAGATTAAAAGTAGAAGATGGTGGTCTTCTTGCTCCCTTATCTAATCTGCCCTTCTCTTTGACTTCATTGGATGGCAGTCCATACAATGCAAGCTCAAGGAGAGTGTCTTCGGGGGTGGTCTCGACCCCGCGTTGCCTCATGCGTCGGTAAAGGCAAGTGTAACCTTTATATTGCTATTAGGGGGAGTGAGATGAATGCTCGCGTTACGATTAATTGCATACTATTGTTTAAATTATGTTATAAACACGTCTAATTCAATGTTTGCATTTTGATTGTAGAGGTCAAAAGGATGTAAATGTCAGGATATGGTATGAGCATTGCTAGAGAATTGTTATATTATGGAAATGCATATTGTGACAATGAAAATAACAATTGCTATGACCTGCAGGTGATGAAATCCATGTTATGCCTATGTTTATGTTTTGGTCATGGTTAAGAGCAAATAATTATGATGCCATGTATGAATTGTTCATAAGCATCATTTGTATATATGCATTCATGATGGAAGAGGCGATCCATGTTGATGTGGGCCTCTATGCTCAAATGTAGTGAGCACAAAAGTCCTACCTCGTAGTCCCGTCCAAGGATGGGAGCGAGTCAAGAATGATGAGGCCCGCCACGGATGGTTGGGAATGAGAGGGTGCACACCGACGGTGTGTACTCACTATACCCCAGATAGGCTAAAAGGTTGCATTTTGAGCATGAAAGCATAAAAGCATTGCATTGCATTGTGTTACAATTGATAAATGTTAATTGATGAGAATGGAAAGGACAGGTTGAGGATTGAGGCGTGGACTCATCCAGAAATGATTATTGAGGCATGGGTAAGATTTAGTTGATTGTGGTAAGTGGAGTTAGTTACTGCTTCTTTTACTGGTTGATTTCCATTAGTAGTGGCTATATTAAATTCTAGAGTAAAAGTAATTTAGTTGAATTCATTATTTTTTATTATTGTTGCACTTTGTTGAGTCTTGGACTCACGCTTGTTTGCTTCCTATTTTAGGTACTTTGAAGCTGACTCACCGGGATGGGAGTAGAGCACATGCACGACTTCGGTCACCAACAACCCATTTAATTGTTTCGTTAAGTCTGGTTGTAACTAATGAGATTGTATTGTGTTGATCATCGTTGCGTAGCTGGGTAATTGCCGGTTGGATATATGATGGATTATCTAAGGACCTGCTAGAATGTTTCATTCTGTTTTGAGTGATTGATATATCATATAACTACTATTGTTCTTTTGTCTGCTGAGTGGATGTCCTCTGTTCTAGAGAGGTCATGCCGAAATTTTGTAAATTTTGGTAGCTTAATTTTAAGCCGGTTGTAAGAGTTTAGAGATTGAATTCAGTTTCAATCTTTTTCGTAGAGGTGTCATTCGTTATTTACGGTTTTTGGTTACATCCGTGGTGCGAGTGGCTTCGGGGTGTTACAGTTGGTATCAGAGCGGGCTTCAGCTCCGTGGTGTTTGAATGTAGTGAGTAATTCTAGAATGAATTAAAAATGTTGTTGTGTGAAAGTAGAAACCTGGTATAGGTTGAACTTGTAAAATTTGGCCCTAGGGCGATAACTGTAAAACTTGACGTAGAATGGTTAATTAATTTAAAACTTGACACACTTTGATGCATAGTAGGAAAGGGATGGGCTATTGTTGCATTGTGCTGCAATGCTTATTTTGTTATTGATGCTATGTTGATACTTGTGATTATGTTATTTATTAGTTTTAACCAGGCTATGGTAGTATTTATGGCTATACTTATGAAGTGGTAGATTGCTTAGTGGGGTCCGGTGGGACTCTTTGTGCCGAAGGATTTGGTCTGTTCGGTTGGGCCGTGTTAAGGCCGCATTGGTCAGTGTGGCAATTAGAGCCAGCACCGGAGGACTCATAACCTCGTGTGAGGAGAATCATTGTTCCTTTGTCGTAGATTAGAGAGTTGATGGAATTTGTTTTGTGTTTTATCTTCTTTGGGCTTCTCGGATTTAAGACCAAGAAAAAAGTTTTGTTTTGCACCTCTTTTGATTGCTTTGCGGAGAAAGTTATGGATTCCTTCTTGTGTTGGACATTCTCCCAGTTTAAAAAGGAGTCATTGTTCTTCTGTTGTAGATTGGAACATGGATGGAGTAAGTTTTTCAGTTTTGACTTATTTGGTCTTTTTGGGTTTAAGTCCAAGAAAAAGGGTTTGGTGTTGCGCCCCATTGGTTGATGGCGGGGAAAGACATGGATTTCTTCATGTTGTCATTCTCCAAGTTGAAGTTTTGGTGAAAAACTTAAGTTGTGAGAACTTAAGGTTTGGGGCTTTAAAGGAAAAGGTGTTATTCGACCGATTCGCTTTTCCTTTCCGTGAATATATTTGTGTAACTCCTTTCCTTCGTGGAATTTTGGAGTTTGATGATTGGTTTGGAGTTCTGTTGAATGACATGACTTGAGTCCTGTCAATTTTTAAGTCTTTTGAGAGTCGAGCTTCTTTGGAAGTTTTGGTTGGCTTTTCTGGCAAGGAAAATATGACAGTCAGAGTAAGTTGTAGGTTGATTGAAGGTCTTCCCGCAGCGGATTAGCAGAATGTTTATGTTGAGGGGTTAAGGTGGTCGACCCTAATTGGATAGATGGCAAGAATTATTTTATATTGGTTATGATGATCCACAGTTATAAGTGGAGATTTGTGATTGGTGTTTGTGTAAGGTTAGAAAAGATTTTGTCGAAGAAGTAATAACAAATTTGGTTGAGGAACTTGTTTGAATAAGTTGATGGGGTTCAATTGTCTAAATCATTGGTGACTTAGATAGTTGATCTTTGTGTTCGTCATATGGTTGACGAATAGGAATTTTGGATGGTAGGTTAATTCGGGATAAAATTTTAACCTATTTTTCTTTGATGAGTTTTATGGGGGAGAATTTGTTTAATGTTGGTGATAACATTTCCGAACGCGGATGTAATTAGTCGAAAGGATAAATTCTGGAGAAAGTGATCCAAGGAAGAGTGGTTATGAAATTCTTGCTAAGTCTTGTTGGGGTTTCCCAAAGGCGCTATGTGTGAACATTGAAACCTTTATTGTTAAAGGTGCAAGAATTTTAGAGATAATGGGATGTAAGATGAGCTTAGGTTTACATACCTATGGAATTGAGTTGTCAGTGTAATCATTTGGATGTATGCCTTTTGTTTAAGGCGTTCTGTTGGGTGTGCAATTGAAGTTGCCATATGAGTTGTGTTTCGCCAAGTGGTGGAGTTAGTGGATGAAAGGTTATGAGGAAGAAAGAATACATACTTATGGAATGGTGTGATGTTAGTCTTTGGATTTGCCATTTAAAAAGAAATAAATAGATGTAACGGAAAACGTTGGAAGCTCTTGAGTGAGAGATAATGGTATCAATAGTTCGATTGGAGTTGGACTTAAATAAATGAGAATGATCTTTGTGAACGTGTTTAAAAGGTGAAGTTTATGATTAAGTCATATGTGATTATTGCTAATAAAGTGGGTTTTGTTGAGTCGTAAGTTCCCCTTGCTTTTGAAAGAAAATTGGTGGTGTGTGTAGATGATGGATCCTAGGATCAGTTTGCTATTCCTGAAACATTAGTTTTGGGAGTAGTGTGAGAGGTTTTGCTTGGGTAAAAGCAAGATGATCTTCTTTGGATTATTGTGTTGTGTTGCTTTTTAATCGAGTGATTCTTCGATGTGATTCTTTTTAAGGTGAGAGAAATGGTTTATGCTGTTAAGAGAAGGGAGTTCACTTCGATTTTGTGGCTGTTTTTGAAGAAAGATTGTGTGAAGTTCCTCTTCTCAGTTGAGTCTTTCCTGGTTATGCATTTTATTGCATTGATTTCAAGTTGAGGAAAGTGGTTCACTTTGTAAGAGAATCGAGGTTCTCTGTGCTTTCTAGTGTGAGAAAAGAAAATGTTCAGTTGTGGTTCCTTGCTTGAGTATAATTTGAGAGTATGCTCATTGCTTTCGTTCTTCGGACAAGATCGTCCTAGGAGGAGAAACATGTGTGGATGGGATTTGATGAAGTCCTAATTGGGGTTAAGTGTTGATGGTACATGGATTTAACGTGGAGAGTCATGAGAAGTGTTCTTTGTCGTGGTTCCGACCTTTTTGAGAGAATCATTTTGATCGCGTTGTCCCTAGGTTGTGTGGGACGTTGTTGTTGGTGGGCTGGGTAGAATCGGTCGCTAAATGCTTTATTTCCTTAAGTTTGTCGGAACCCTCGGTTTCATAGGTTAGACTCAATGTGGGTCGGTCGGAAATAGACGGTTCAGTTATGAACCTTTTCTTTGACTGGTTGTCTCGTTGTACGAGACAAGTTCGAAAGAAGGTCTTTGTGTTATGAGGGAATTGGATTGGTGTCCTGTGGGGCTAATCATTTTGATGGTAAAGAATGATCTTTGCCCTGTTGTTTCCAAGGCAACTGTTGAAAAGATAAGAAGTGTGTTTTGGTTCCTGGAGGATTCCGGTGTTAAATGGTTAGAAATAATGATATGTTCGGAATTGGTTAGAAGCTTGTTGGAATAAAGAATTCTGTGTGTGGCTCTTTGGTTAGAAATGTTAATCAATGAGGAGAGATGGGAATCAGTGTTTTTTCTTGGTTCGTAGGGGATCCAAGTTTAGAACCCAGCTGTTTAATTGGATAGCTTGGGTGTTTTGATGATAATTGGTTGGATGCTTAATAGAGTGTTGTGACTTGCGGTAATCGTGCTATCATGAGTTTCATGATCGGTGGTACAATTTGGGAATTTGGCTATCTGCCCGGTTCCAATAGCGTCTGCGTGTGGGAGATGTGAATTCTCAAGTTGAAAAGAGAAGTGACTCGAGTTTTGGAGTCTCGTGCGTGAGGAGTACCCGATTTTGTTCTTTTTGGGTGTCTTCGCTCTGTCAGTCTATTTCCGTTGTTCTTGTTGGTGTTCTTGTTGTGGTCAGAATTCGAGATCGAATTCTGTTAAAGGGGGGAAGAGTGTAATACCACAAATCATTTTACCAGGGTTTTTGGCTGGAGTTGTTTTGCCTTCTTAAATCTAAGGATTTTCTTTTCGCCGTGAGTTCAAAGTGTCAGTCTTTGGAGTAGGTTGCTTTGTGGTCTCTAGAGGTGGTATGGTTTATATTCTTTTCCCCTAGCCCTAAAAGCCCACATCATCCAAGGGGAGCCAGTTTTTTCCCCAACCCCCCAAGCCGCCTCCTCCCGACTCCGGCCTGAGTCGCCTGCCCTCCCTCCTCACCCTGGCTTCCTCTACTGGCGCCTCCTCCTCGCCTCCTCTGCCGCCTCCTCCTCCGCCTCCCGGCCGGCGTCGCCTAGTCTTCCCCGGGCCTCCCTGCGCCTCCCCTAGCCGGCGCCGCCCAGCCTTCCTCGCAAGCGCCTCACCTGCGCCCTCCCCGGCCGACGACGCCATCCCCCCACCACTGCTCCTCCCCAAAGACTGTCGCCCTGCTGCTGCTCAAGGCCTAGCCCCTCCTCCACCTCCCCTTCCTCCATGGCTCCATGAGGAGGTCTTTGAGGTATAATCTTCTTTTGGCTTTGAAAGTGCATCTAGGCACTTATGTTATTTTGGTGATTAATGACAAACGCATATAATGACAATCTATGTAATTGAGTAAATGCTTAACTTAGTGCTTAACAAATGACAAACCTCTAATATGATTATATTGCTATGAGACTAACATGTTATTGCCTAGTTGAGTATCAGTCTCATCTATTTAGAGGAAAATCAAGTGGGATGGTTAAGCAAAAATAAGGTATGCAATTTTGGTATCTCTTTTATATTTGTTATTGCATTCCTTTTGTGCAAATGCGTAGTGAACTCCAAGTAGCATGTTGATTATATATATGCATATTGGTTCATGTCATATTTATTTGTGCATATATATTCATTTGAGTTCATTATGTGCTTTGTTTTTAGTATGCATGTATTAACTGGAGTTAAACTTCATATTGCTATAGATTGTCTTGGTGCATGCATGTTTTAGTTGTGTATCTTCTCATGCACCTCTCCTAGTGAAGTTTAATCTAGAGTTGGATCACATATTTACTCTTATTCCAAATATTATTTGCACATGTACAATTCGTGTATATTCTATCATGTGCTTCATTTAAAGTAAAGACTGTGATCCATGCCATGATTTAATTGATTCATCATATTGGCGATTATCTCTCTAGTGCATATAGATCAAATTATATATTCATCATGATGCACTTAGTAGAGAACATTTCTTATGTCAAGTGTTTCCATGTATGTTATACTTCTTTATATGAAACACTTGTGGTATTCAACTGTTCACAAATATCAACTCATTTATATCTATTGAGCTTTTGGGACTAATATCTTTCATGAGTGGTTTGGAAAGAATTAGGTCCCGTATGTGTATGATGACCAAGGTGTCTCGGAGGATGATCGTTAAGCCGAAGTTAACAAGACGGCGGTGTCACCAAGAGTTGAGGACTAAGTCAAAGATCGACTTGGCGTGGAGATCGTCGGAGAGGATGATCAAGTCAAGGTTGATAGGACGAGAGTGTCATGAGGTGAATCGAGTCAAGTTGGACAAGGCGAAGATGTCACTAATCTTTTTGTGAAGGTCTTCATGCACCGAGTTAAGAAAGAAGACGACAAGTGACTATCTCTAGACTTGTATTATCTTTGATTTAATTTGAGTCTAAGGATTGTCGTGCTATTAAGAGGGATGCGACGTCGAATGACTTTTAGATGTGTCAAGTGCTCAAGTGATCCATCCTTGTGAAACTTAGAGAGAGTGGTGTTGGTGGTGCCGGAAAGTAAAAATTGTAGGTCTCCCTTGGATTCTTGGTGAAATCTGTATTTATCCTTTGAGATATGGGTAGTGATACCTTGTTGGTTGTGTAGCCCTTGTTCTTAGCTTTCGGTAGAGTCCAAAATCACTAAAATCTAAGTCCGGAGTCAAAAGTTATGCTTGTTTTCGTCGGGCTGCTCAGTTCTACTCAGACTATCCGAAGTGAGCTCGGACTATCCGAAGATATTTTCGGACTATCCGATCTGAGTCTCTCTGTTAGCCATTCTTAACTCGTTCGGACTGTCCGAACTTGAGCTCGGACTATCCGAACTGAGTTGGGGCTAACTTCCAATTGCTAGTTTTTGGGTCTATTTAAAGCCCCCTCACCTCCCAACTCAAGGAGGCCGTGGGGAAAGGTGAGAATTGAGTTTTCCTCCCATTCTTGAGTCCAAATCCCTCTCCTCTCTTAGATCTAAGTGATCCCCTTAGTGAGAAGGGTTGAGAAGAGTTGGAAGAGGTGTGTGTTGAGCAAGATTTGATCTTTGAGCACTTGATTTCATCTCCAAGCTTGTTCTTCGTGAGCATTTGTTACTCTTGGAGGTTGAGCACTCCTAGACGGCTAGGAGGTCGCCTACGAGCCACCGGTGCTTTGTGTGGTTGGCCGTGGGAAGTTTGTGATGGCCGATTCCGCCTCCGCAAGGAAAGGAATCAAAGAAGTGAAGTCCGGCGAGTGCATTTGTGCAACACCGGGTGGAAGAGGGTTGAAAGAGACCCCACCAAGTGTGACCGAGCCGCACCGCGAGTGCATTTTGCAACACCAGGAGGAAAAGGGTTGAGAGAGACCGGCCAAGTGTGACCGAGCCGCCTAACGGAGACGAGGATCCCTCAAGGATCCGAACTTCGGGTGAAAAATCATTGTCTTTATGCTTACTTCTTATTCTTGCTAAAGTATTTGATTTTGAATCTTGAAATTGCCCGATCTACTTTTCTAGTGAGTTTTTCGCTAGATCTCTATTTGTTTCAAGTATTCTAGGCTAACTAGTTCCATTTGGTTCAAATCATATACTCTAAATAGCCCAGATTTACTTTTTGGTATGCTTTGCTCTGAAACGCTCGGATTGTCCGAATAGAAACTCAGATACTCCGAATAACTCAGACTATCCGAATATAACCTCGGACTATCCGAACCACTCGGACAGTCCGAAGTATTATTCAGACATTCCAAACTGTCTATATTCTGCTACGATTTAGTTTTAAATTTTTAATTCGCCTATTCACCCTCCCTCTAGGCGACATCCCCTGTCCTTTCAATTGGTATCAGAGCTTGGTCTCTCATTTTATTAGACTTAACCGTCTAAAGAGTAAAGGATGTCGACTAGAGGATTAGAGCACTCACACGATCCACTTGTGCTAGATGGTTCAAATTATGCTTCATGGAAATTAATTATGACTACTCATTTTAAATCCATGAGCCCCCAAATATGGTGGATCGTAGATGTTGGTTTTTCCTCTCCATTGAATGAAGTTGATCCAACTGAAGGAGAGATGAAATGCCTACATCTCGACGCTCAAGCTACTTATGCTTTATCTTGTGTTGTTAGCGATGAAATTTTTGATAGAATATGCAATCTCAAGAGCGCTCATGAAATATGGATAAAGCTTCAAGAACTATTTGAATCATCCACTTCTATTGAGGATTGCATTGAGGAAGAGATGTCGGGAGATAAAACCTCAAGCTCCACATCAAGTGATGAAGAACCGACATCTCCATCGACCTCAACCTCCACCTCAAGCGACGATAAAGATTCACTTCCATCACGAATCTGTTGCTTCATGGCAAAAGGTAAAATTAAGGTAAGTGACGATGATGATGATGAGCCCTCTTTTGATGAACTTATGAATATGTTAGAGAAGCTCAATGAATTTCTTGGGAAGGAGAAAAAGAAGTATAAAATTTTGAAGTTGGAACATGACTCACTTCAAAATGATTATAATGTTCTAAAAGAAAATCATGAAAAAGTCATTCTCAAGAAATGCACTAAGTCTTTATTGTAAAAATATTCAAAATATGGAATATCAATTATATGTTATGTGTACCACAACACTAAATGCAATAACATAGTAGAATATTAATCTAAAACTCATATGTTCTCCTTCCAAGAGTTATGTACATATACGTGCCATGAATTTTATGCACGTCAGCTATGTTTACAAACATACAAATTTGTCGACGATCCGGGAACCGGTCCCTCGCCGAGCTTACTTGTTGAATGAGGGATCAACCTAAGGCCCCTTTCCTGCAAGGGGTATAGCGTCCAAGGTCCTACCGAGCTACGGGACAAGGTAGTTAGAGAGATCGCAAAATGCAGAGGGAAGCTTTTTTGACCTGGATCGGGCCTCTCGCCGGGGAGATAACAGCCCTACGTCCAGTGATTGCACTGATACATGAAGGAGGTTACAAATGCTGCGTACAAGTGAGGGTGAAAGTCTAGTGGAGCTAACTGAGCCAGAGAGGGGACCCCCAATCCTTCGTGCGAGAGGGTATTTATAGGGGGATTACAGGCGACAAAGCATTTATTACAGGGGGCGCCCATCGTTTTGGACGGCGTTGAATCTGTTGCCGCCACCCACGGCACCGCGACGACGGGTACAACGAACGGTCTTACGGCGCGCAGATCACGGGCGCCCCAGCCTAATGCCGGATCCGCCAGAGACCGTGCTCGCTTTTGGGCGGACTTCGAGGTACCTTCAGCGGAATGGGTCGCAAGGTCGTCGACACCCGGGCAAGCATGCTCGGTGCCAGCCTAGCTGCGATGGTTGTTTATGGGCAATAACCAATCCTCGATAGCTAGCCTAAAGGAAAATTAGGCCTCCAAATTCTGAGAGGGATTGGTGCCTCGCGCGAATTCTCGAGTGGATCCGAGCAACGCTTGCGGGGCGAGGATCTTTGCGCGAAGAGCTACCGCAAAGATCCGAGAACGCTGTTCCGGACGAGGATCTTTCCCCCCGGATTGACCCTGGTTAACACCTTGAAATTACGATGGTTCCTTCTTAGCGAAGATTTACTGGTGCGACTTTGACAGCTTTTGGGGAACTGCGCCACCGCGGGGCGGTTTTGGGAACCGAGCCACCACACGTTGGCCATCGGCACAGGGGACGGTTTTCCCGCCCGTTCGACTTTTCCGCCTATAAATATCAGGTGGGAACAGTTCCCGAAAACCTTTTCATCTCCCCACGATTCGTGATTGAACTTGAAAAAGCGCTTCGTCCTTCCAACTTCCATTCGCCGCTCCGCCGACCTTTCCCCCAATTCCCTTCATGGCGAAGTTTGGCGTGAGCAAAGCCACCGCGGAGAGGCTTCGGGTGCTCCAAGACTTCGGGTACTTTAAGATCGGTACCTAGCGGTTCTGGCCGGTGAGGCGGCGCTGTGCTGCAACGACGAGATAGTCGCGTGCGAGTTGTACATCACCAACGGGCTCCGGATGCCCGAAAGTGAATTCCTGGAGACCGTGCACTTAAACTGTGAGTGCGAGCTTATCCACTTGAACCCCAACTCCATCCTTGTCCTGACGATCTTCGCCCACCTCTGTGAGGGTTTCGTGGGCGTCCTCCCTACACCGAGCCTTTTCTTTCATTTCTATTCCTTGTTCAGACGGGCACCTCCGCTGCTTCGGCTCCCGTATTTCCGCCTTCGAGCACCGCCGCACGAGTACCCCTTTCTCCTCAAGGATTCGGCGGCCGGATGGGCCGAAAATCGGTTTTACTCGCGAAAGCGGAGGGGAGCACGCTATGCTACACCGAGACGGCTGCCCACATTGAGATGCCGCGCCACAAGATCGAGCCCGAGGAGGAGCGACATCGCAGACGATCGGGCGAAGCTCACGCAGATGGGGCTCATCGGCCGACATTGCTCGCGACTTCATTCGAAATAGGGTGTCCCCTCCGAGGAGGAGGCAAGACCTGCTCTACCAGATCACCGGCTGGGACGACCTGACCCGAGAGGGCACTTCTTGTAAGTTCCACGACCTTGGAGGTTCTTCGCCTCGCCTCCGTCCCTCTGCGCCCGTGCTGACTTCGCTCATTGGTTTGAAACAGCTCCAGACTTCGACTGGACGGAGAAGAGGGTGACCGAGCTATTTGGCACCCCCAAGGGTAAGGAGCTCGAGCGCAAGCGACAGGTCCCGAGCAACGTGCTCGAGCGGGGCGAAGTGGTAAGTTGCTTAGTGGTTCGTGCCCGGGGGAAAGCATCCCGAGCCCTTCTGATGTTTCCTTTGTGCATTGCCGCAGGAGAAGCTTATACTGACTGGCGGTGATCAAGGCTTATTCTGCGTGGCGGCAAGGATGTGCTCATCCTAGCCTCCCGGGCCAAGGGCTCAAGGAGCAAGAGGAGCGCCCCGCCGCCGGCGACCACCCGGACGTCGAAGAGGCAGGCGGGAGCGTCCAAGGACTGGCCGGCGTCCCACAAGGAGTACGCCGACCGGAAGGAGGAGGTAAGCCGGCTGAGGATCTGGCTGAAGCACTATAGCCTGAGGTCTCAAGTGGAGCAGATCGAGGTAGAGGGGAGACTGATCAAAGGGATGGTGCAGGCCGAGCAGGAGGAACTAAAGAGGGAGGTCGCCAGAATGAAGGCCGAGGTCAAGCAAGCCAAAAAAGACCGGGCCCTCGCGATCGCCGACCTGGAAGCGCATCATCCCACGGCCAAGCGCGGAAGCTCGGAGGGGGCGCTGGTCGAGATCGACATGGAAAAGGCCGACCCTCGCCTGGCTAGGATTACCCAGCCACAGAAAAGAGGGCCGAGGTGGTGGTCACGCCGCCATGCCTCGGCAGCAGGCCACGAGGCAGGCTAAGGTGAGTCTCGAGCTTTTATCCTTCTTTGTTTCCCTTGCTCCTTGTTCTGTGCGCCCGAGCTAACCCCACTCTCCCGACGTGGGCGAAAATAGCTCGTAGGGCCTTCCCGGACTATCGCAGGATAGCTCACGAGCTTATTGATTATGCCTTAGCGAGGGTGCTCGCCGACGCCGCCGACATCGTGATGGCCGAGGGCGTGGGAGCGGTGGAGAAATTCGTCGCCGAGGACTGGGTCGAGACGGACCCCCCCCGCCCCAGAGGGGGCGCTCCCCTTGGGCGGGCTTCCCGACCACCCCCGCGCGGGGAGCGCGGAAGGCAGGGAGAAGGCTGACCTCACGGCCCCAAGCAAAAAAGCTGCTCAAGAAGGCTTGGCGCCTCCGGGCAAAACGCCTGCCCGAGATGAGGGCATGAAGTCCCCAGGCGAACCGCATGCCCAGGAGGAGACGTTGCCCGCCCCGAGCGAACCGCATGTTCGGGCGGATGTACTACCCCTGAGCGAACAACATGCTCAGGCAGATAGTGAGAACACTCTGAGCGAGAGCGCCGCTCACGAGTGGGTCTTGGTGCCCCGTGGCGAACCTCATGCCCTGGGGGAAGGTTCGTCGTCGACGACCAACCCGCCTTTCTGGAAGGGCCCAGAAGAAATACGGAGCCCCCTGCCGAAGCTGGCAGATTTTCCGAGGAGGGAGGTCACCGAGCGCTTCCGAAACGACCTCCGCGCGTGCCTTGATCAAGTGAGGATGTTTCTTTTGCCTTCAACGCGGTCCCCCTTCTTAGCATCTCCAGGATGGTGTCTGATATTTTCTGGATTGCGTGTCCTTGAAAAGGCCATGGAGGGTTTCGACGAGCAATGGAGGTCCCCGAGGCCACGGCCCACCGCTAACCGACCATGAGGTCCTCTCGCGGAGGTTGAGCGTGACGCCGCCGACTTCAAGCACGAGACAAAGTCGCTCGTGTTTTAGATGCCGCCAAAGTGAGAAGGACGCTCACCAAGGCAAGGAGAGGATCTCGAGCTCGAGCAAGAGCTTGAGCAAGAGAGGTCGTGTTCCGCCAAAGCCTGTGAAGGCGCCGCCGCCGATAAAGAGAAGATCCAAACGCTCGAGCAGGAGCTTGAGCGGGAAAAGAAGCGGTCCCTTGATGCCGGAGAGAAAACCCTCAAGCTCGAACAAGAGCTCGATGCGATGAAGCGGCACTCTGGTGCCCTTGAGGCGAAGGTGGCGGAGCTAGGACGGGCAGCGCGAGCGACCGCCGACCTTGCGGAGCAAGGAAATGAAGAGGTCGAACAGCTCCGCGAAGAAGCCCGCGAAGGTCACGAAGCCCGGTGGAAGCTGATTGATAAAGAGGCCAAGATTGATGAGCTGAGGCAGAAGCTGTCCGCGGCCCTCAAGGGAGTGACGCTCGGTGCGTAGGAGATTAGTTCCTTTTTCTTTTTTCTTCGGCGCTATTTTGGACGGCCTTTGATGTCGCCGGTGAGGCATGTAACTATCTTTTTGTTTAAGGGTTGCTTCCAGTGCTGTGCTTCTTTTGTCCTTGCCCGGCTTTTTCCTATAAACAGAAACCATGAGGCAAACAGCAAGAAGTAGGTTGGTCGTAGGTTAGAACGACACGTGGGCGGCACTAGCTCGGAATGCTCAACGCAATGATAACGCGTCTTTTTGAGAAAGAAGCAACGTTACGTTAGTAAGATAGGATGGAGTACTTGGTCGAGATTTTTTGAAATGATGCCGGGGCGGCAACTCGCTCTCCCCTTAGCCCCCGCTGCGAACGAGGGTCGAGCGTCTATGATGCTAGCACAGGCTCGTTCGCAGGAGAGTTGGAAAAGATTGCCTCCCCCCCCCGACCAAGGTACTGGCCTTTCCGAGGAGCGAAAGTGGTTTTGGTCGGGGAGAAGAAAGAGCCAGGCCGGGTCTTCCTTGACGCTTAAGACACGCACCCTTTGCCCGAGCTACGAGTATGGTCGTAAGCGAGGGAGAAAGCATGTTTGCCCGACCGGGTGCGCGACGACCGAACCTGCGCGCGGAAGTAAACCTCGGGGCCGACCAAGGGGCTGTCTGGGTGCGACTTGCATCGCGCAATAAGAGCTATCATGACCAAGGTCGGCTTATAGAGACCGGCCCCGGTGGTGAGTTTTATCAAGGGTGTTGGTCGTGGCACCTTGTCAGGCATGCGCCCGAGCTTCAGGTTGGAAAAGATTTTTGGTAACAAACTACACCTGACGCACTTGCTTTGCTACCAAGATCATGAAAGAGATGAAAAGTATGCCCTTGCACGAGACTGAGCCGGCTTACCAATAGGCAGTGGCCTTATATATGTATTCGCAGCATCTTGGGGAGAAAAGACATTTGTGCGAGCGTGGCGAAAGTGCTACCTTCTTTAAAAAGAAAGAGAGGAAACAGATGTATATACAAAGCGCAAAAAATAGAGCATAAACTTAGACAAAGAACTTGCGCAACTGGTCGATGTTCCACGAGCTCGCGAGAACGTGACCGTCTTCACGTGCCAGGCGGACAGCCCCCAGGCGTGATATCGAGACGACCGTGAACGGGCCTTCCCACCTAGGGGAGAGCTTGTTGGACTTCGACAAATCCTGGATTCGACGAAGGACGAGGTCGCCGACCTGCAGGGCGCGTGGCCGGATTGACTTGGCCACGTGCCTGCGAAGAGCTTGCTGGTAAATGGCTGATCGGAGCAACGCCCTCACACGCGCCTCCTCAGCGAGGTCGAGGTCGAGGCGACGCTCGCGACTTTGATGGATACTGTCGGCCAAATGAACCCTTGGGGATCTGAGCACGATTTCGGCAGGTAGGATGGCTCGCACCGTGAGACGAGCCGAAGGGCGTTCGCCTATGCGCGCTTCATTGGTGGTGCGCAGAGACTAGAGGACGGAAGGAAGCTCGTCCACCCATGACCCACCATGCCAGGAGAGGTCTTTGAAGACCCTTTTCTCGATTCCTTGAAGGATTTGGCCATTTGCACGCTCGGCTGCTCCATTACTCTGTGGATGAGCCACAAAGGCGAAGCAAACCTTTGTTCTGATGTCCTCGCAGTAGGCTTGAAACAGTTCGCTGGTGAACTGAGTGCCATTGTCTGTGATGAGGCGATTGGGGATCCCAAAACGCGTCACCACATTGCGGCGGAAAAATCTCTTGGCTGCTTGAGCCGAGATGGTTGATACAGGTTCGGCCTCGATCCACTTAGAGAAAGTGTCGATGGCGACGAGCAAGTACTTACAACCCTTTCGACCGCGGGGGAAAGGCCCGAGAATGTCAGTCCCCCAGGTCGAGAATGGCCACGAGAGTGGGATGGTCTGCAGCGCGTACGCTGGCTGGTGGGCCTTGCGGGCGTGAAACTAGCACGCCCGGCAGGTCGCCACGAGCGCCGAAGGCCGCCTAGAGCAGTGTCGGCCAATAGTATCCCAAAGGAATGCTTTGCTTACGAGCGTCCGAAAGGACGAGTGAGCCCGCGACATTCCTCATGGATATCTTTGAGAAGGAAATTGCCCTCTTCTCGGGATATACATTTGGAGAGGACTCCAAGTGCCCCTTTGTGGTATAAGGCGCCCTCGACCAGTTTGTAGGCGGAGGAGCGCCTTGTAAGCCGGGAACGCTCGGCTGCATCCTCGGGCAGTGTCCCGTGGGCAAGATATTGGACGAATGGCGTCATCCAATCTGCTCCTTGTTCGAGGAGGGAGATGTGACCGCGCATCTCTGGTGCCTCCTCTACAGAGGGAACGGAGGGCCTTTTTAGATGCTCGGCCGGCGCCCCGGGCAGGGCGGGCATCTGGGGGGTTGCCTCCTCTACAGGGGGAATGGAGGGCTTGTGCAGATGTTCAACAAGCACCCCCGGAGGGGCGGGCATCTGCGAGGAACCGACTTTGGAAAGATAGTCGGCCAGGGAATTGTCCTTCCTGGGGATGTAGAGTACTTCGAAATTTCTAATGTACCGCTTCCATCTTCCTTACTTCAACCAAGTAAAGCGCCATTGAGTGATCGAACACCGATACTCCTTGTTGACTTGGTTGACGCACCACCGCGAATCGCCTTTCATTAGTTAGTCACCGGACTCAGCGCCTTGGATGCTCGGAGTCCGCCAAGAGGTTTCATACTCCGCCGCTGTTCGTCGGCATGGCGTAATTGGATAACGATCGAGCCGATCCTCGAGGGGACACCAAGACAATGCCACCCGAGCGCTCAAAAGCTTGGGAGCCGTCCAAATACATGGTCCAAAGGTCACCGAGATTCTTGAGAATCGGTGATCGGGTCGCGGGGTTCGCCCATTCCACTACGAAGTCCGCCAAGATCTGGGACTTAATTGTCAGGCGGCAGAGAAGTGTATGTCGAACTCCGCGAGTTCCATGGCCCATTTCCGTCCGATACCGGGCGTCCGGATTTTTAGGATCTCCTAAGCGGAAAGTCGGTCGATGACGACCTTTTGGGCTTGGAAGTAGTGACGTAACTTCCTGGAAGCCATGAGCAGTGAGTACAAAAGTTTCTGGACCTCAGGGTAACGCTCCTTTGGTCCGTGCAACACTTCGCTGACGTAGTATTGTAAGTTCAACCTTAATTAGTTATGGTTTTGGTGTTAATGACAAATCTAATCTTGTGTTAATGACAAATCTAATATTAAGTTTATCCCCTAATGCGATAGTGTTATTAATGACTAATCTTATATCGAGACTAACTTGTTTGATTAGAATATCTTTGTTTAGTCTCATCGCATTGAAAAATGGAAAACCCAAGGTATGTTTGCGTATTCATTCTAGTATTAGTTGCATACTTTGGATTCAAGTTAAAGTATGAATGTCCCCGTTATATTAACCACAAAATGTGCATTATGTTTCTCAATCCATATATTACATGGATGCACATATTTAGGGGGAGTTTGTAGTTTAACTTGAAAAGTCTCTTTGTATTGATCAATTCGTTATTGACACATATAAGGATCAAGACAAAGAAACTAAATCTTTGAGTATATATTCGAATTGCCTAGTTATAAGTATACTCATGGTAATATAGGATATACTCCAATACAATCAATTTGAATATGTGCATATTATCTCCAAGTCAATCATATTTATGCACATATATATGTGGGGTGTATTCTATAGTTGATGATCTAGAGTAATGATCATTTCCATACAATTTATATATAATGGATCATTATTTCCATCAACATGAGTATATGAAAACTTGTGTAGTTAATATATACTCATATCAATTTAAATGATAATTTAAATTGAGTTCATTTGTCTTAATTAATTATTAACGAACACTTCATCATGTGTTGATGGTGCTCGTGATTAATTGAGGACAATGAATAGTTCTTAAGTATAATTAAGCATGTGTTGCATTATTATACTTAAGACACATTTACAATCATTTCAATTGATTTAGGTTGTGCTCAATTGATCTAAAGGCATCCATTATGTGTTAATGGAGTGCAAGAGATAATTGAGACAACCATGCATCTTGGACTAACTATTTTATGAGTTGTGATTGAGTTAGGTCCAAAGATGGATGAGATGATGAGAACGGGACAAGGACGGCATCATGAGTTGATGGGCGTCAAGAGTGGATCCCGAAGAGGAGTCGAGTAAAATCCTGGGAGTATCAAGTGACAATCATAAAGACCCCAAAGGGATTGCTTGCTGGTGTGCGAAGGTATAACTAGATAGGCTAAGGACTTTTGTAGTCTTTGAGTCTAAGGTTTTATCGCCGCTCTATTAAGAGGGTCGCTCCTAGCTTGAGCTTTATCATGTGTTGGTGATCTCAATCCGCTGCTCACTCAAAGCTCAAATCGTATTTGATTTGGTTTTTGCATATGGGTTAACCTTTTGGCATGTGTTGCAAATGTGTTAAACCTATGCTTGGTTGTTTTGCATTTTGCTCTGATTTGCATGTGTTGTAAAGATGAAAGAGTATATGCATTTGGTTTTCAGATTATGCTTTGATTTGCATGTGTTGCAAATAGGATAAGCTAATGCGTTGGCTTTTGCGTGAAGTTCACTTTTGCATGTGTTGTATTAGTTGAAGCTTCATATTTTGGTTTCGCAAAACAATCTCTCTAAAAACCGTGTGGTTGCTTGGAGCTAAGTTTTGCATGTGTTGCAAAAGGAGAGAGCTCAAGCATGTTTAAGTGTTTGTAGTTGTGTATGTGCTAGAGGCTCGCATGTGTTGTGAGTGGAGAGCACATATGTTTGATTTGGTGTTTATGTGTTTGTATGGAGCTAGAGGCTTGCATGTGTTGCGAGTAGAGAGCTCATCGGTTGAATTGGTTTTGGTTTAGTTGAAGTTTGGTTTTGGTGTTGCATGGGACTAGATAATTGCATGTGTTGCAATTAGAGAGTTCATGCATATTGATTTAATGTTGCTTCGAGCTAGACTTTTGCATGTGTTGCAAAGAGTAGTGCTCAAGCATGAAATATGTTTATTGCGTTATTTGCAAGTTCACAGCGAATAAACCGAGGTTTATGAGTCCTGAATCCCGAGAGCATGTGAGTGGGGCTTGCAACGGTGTTGGCAAGTTGACCGGTCTTGTGTTGACCTTCACATGGCTAGGGGATTAATCTCATAAACTCGAGTTTGATTTGCTTAATACGCTTTTGCAAATAGATCTTGAGTTGGTTGTAAATGTGTTTTCGCAATTTGGGTTGAATTCTTGAGCATGAGCTAAAGTGGTGCAAATGTGTTTTGCACGTGTGTATGATCATGTGTTGATCATCTTTGTGGCTCAAAGAATAAGTTTGATTTTCGGAGAATCGGATTTCGAGTTGAATTGTGAAATTCTCCTGTGGCCGGCACTACCGACATTATGGGTGCGGTAGTACCGCTATGAAGTACTATTAGGCCAAGAACGCCTTGTAGCTTTCGCGTAAGGTTTTTGCTTTTGGTGCTTGGCCGGCACTACCGCAGGGTATGGGCGGTACCGGCCTTTGGTTGGCGGTAGCTTTTCTCCAGCTCGCAGTGCTTTTTGGTGTGCCGTGGCCGGCACTACCGCTCGGTGGGAGCGGTAGTACCGCAAAGTCGGTACTACCGCGCCTCAGAGGGCGGTAGTACCGGAAATATGGCCGTTAGCCGACCGTTGGGGCTACGGGCGGTACTACCGGCCCTTAGAGAGCGGTAGTACCGCAAATGCTGATTTTTGCCCATTTCGCCCCCAAACGGCTAGTTTTCTTGTGGGGGCTATATATACCCTCTTGGGGGGGCTTGGGGCAGGTTGCTGGTGTTGTTGACTGTATGTGGGAGTTGTGTGCATGTGTTGCTCTTCTCCATTTGCATCTTGAGCTTAAGTGTGAGCACTAATTGCATGTGTTGCAATTAGGGAGTGGTTTGGGTACCTCTTGTGCATGTGTTGCACTTGAGGAGGCCTTGTGCATGTGTTGCACTTGGTGATCACCGAGGAGCGCATTTGTTGTGCCCGGTGAGGTTCAAGCGAAGGAGCGGCTTGTTACTCTTGGAGGTTGCCGCCTCCTAGACGGCGAGGGCGTCGTCTTGTGGAGCTCTCAAGGTTGTGAGAAGCCTCGGCAAGTTTGTGAAGGTTCGGGTTGAGCCTACGCGCGAGCGTGAAAAACCACGACTAGTGGAAAGAGGCGGGTGCTCGAGCGGGAGCCGGTCCAAGTGTGGGCTAGCCTCAACGTGGACTAGGGAGACCGCAAGTCTCCTAACACCACGGAAAAACATCGGTTGTCCCTTGTCTCTTTACTTTCAAGTATTTACCTTGTGCATATTATTGATTGTTTGAATGTATTAGAATTGCTTAGTATTAATTGATTGTTCAATTTAGCAATTCTAGTGTAGAGACTTAATTTAGATAGTGCACTAGTGAGCCTAGTTGATTTAGGCCTTAATTGTCAAAACCGAGTTTATCGCTCCGCATATAAATTGATTAGGTTTTGACATAGGGTTGATTAGAGTGAATTGAATTAGTGAGCGATCGATTTTATAAACGCCTATTCACCCCCTCTAGGCGCATCCTCGACCCTACAAGTGGTATCAGAGCCACGGTCACTCTCATTTTAGGCTTAACCGTCTAGAGAGTAAAAGGGATGGCGACTAGAGGTTTAGTGCACTCTCACGATCCACTCATGCTAAATTAATCAAATTATGCTCAATGGAAATTATTTATGATTGATTACTTTAAATCCATGAGCCCACAAATTTGGTGGATCGAGATGTCGGCATTTCTTCTCCAATAAATGATATTGCTCCAACTAAAGGAGAGGAGAAATGTCTACATGTCGACGCTCAAGCTACTAACGTTTTATTTAGTGTTGTGAGCGTAGAGATATTCAATCTCATTTGCAATCTCAAGAGCGCCATGAAATGTGGACTAAGCTTCAAGAATTATATGACGTGTCCACATCTATTGAGGATTGCAATGAGGGGAAATACCTGTTGATGATTCTCCAACGTCAATATCAAGAGATGAACCAAGATCTCCTTCAACCTCAACCTTCATCTCAAGCTTACTACTTAATCTTCACTTACATCAAAAATTCGCTGCTTCATGGCAAAAGGTAAAGATGAGGTATGTGATGACGAAGAGCCCTCTTATGATGATTTAATGGATATGTTAGAGGAGCTCAATAATTATCTTGGGAAGGAGAAAACAAAATATAAGATTTTAAAGTTAGAACATGAATCACTTCAAAATGATTATAATGTTCTAAAAGAAAATCATAAAAAAATCCTTCTCAAGGAATTTACTAATGCTAGTATGGATAGTGCTACTCAATGTAATCTAGATGATGAATTGCCTTGCCTAAATTCTATTACAATCAATTCATCATATAAATGCATATCCACTTCTAGCGATAATTCACCTTGTTGCTCTAATGAAATTGTTTCAAGTTCCTCTATGTCTTTAGATGCTAATCTTGTAGAGGAAAACAATGAGCTCAAGGCTCAAGTCATTGTTGGAAAATGACTTGAAGAGGTGCGTTAAAGGAAAAGCCCTCTCGACGAGATCTTGAGCAAGCCAAGGGCGCCTCAAGATAAGCGAGGACTCTGCACAACTCCAAGAGGGAGAATAGCAAGACGAGGCACAATGCAAGACACTCAAGACCATCAAGTGCTTCGCTTGCAACAAGAAGGGTCACCTAGCCTCCGTGTGCCCTAATCAAGTGGATAACAAGGCCACAACATCAACCATGAGGCAAGCCGCAAGGAGCAAGTCAAATCGGTCAAGAGAGGGCCAAATAGCGTGACGTGCTTCAATTGTCGGAAAAGGGACATTTCGTAAGGATTGTCCCAAAGGTATAACTCCTAAGCCTATTCTTGTTAATGAAAATTATTTGTTTAGGAAGGACAAGAATGGCAATGTGTTTGCCAAGCTTGTCAAGTCCCTATGCCGACTAGAAATGATATTCATTTGCATAGGAAGAGTAATTCTAGAAATGTATTTGCTCAAAATGCTAAATTTCCTAAGAATAAGAAAAATCACGATGATCATATGCTTAGGAAAAATAATAGCAAAACATTTGCTAGAAATGCTAGATCCTCTAAGCCATCTCATAATTTTAATTATCATATGCTTAGAAGAGATCAAACTAGAAATGGCTTTGCAAAATATCAATGCCCTCCTAAGTCCTCTCACTTAAATCCAAATATTTTGCTTAGGAGGAATAATTATCGCAAAACCGTTCCTAGTCGTGTTAGTCAATTCAATAATGTTAAAATTAGGACCATTTGGGTTCCTAAATCAATTGTGACTAACATTATCGGACCCAACAAGGATTGGGTACCAAAAATCGCCTAAAAGAATTTTAGGCAAATGAGAGATGGATTGGACGCTTGCACATCAAGAGGAGAAGGATTACATTCGTCTACAAGTGGTGTCAAGTATGAAGACAATCATGTCCATCATAAGCCAATGCCATCTCGGTAACAAGCATTTAAATTGATTACTATTATGTCTTATAGCCTTGTGTAGGTTATATTGAAATATTAATGAATATCAATTTAGATTACTTGTTATGGCCACTTGCTCTCGCCTCTTATCTATTCTCTTATTGTAAATCTTGAGCAAGTTTAGAAGTGGCACTTTTAGGGGAGTGTTAATTCATATTAATGTGTATCACATCCCTACATGTGCCCATATTAATATAAGTGCATATATATATATTTTCAAAATCAACCATTTAGCCAAAAGTCAAAATTTTGTATACTATTAGTATTCTTGTGAAAAACTAGTTGCAAAATGTATACAAATGTTTTTGAAATATTTTCCAAAGGTTTTGGCTTTACAAAATCTACTTTGAAAAGAAAATGAGTTTTAGCGCCAAAAACTAGTTACTAGTATCTTGTTTTTGATTTAATCTTATAATTTTCATAGAATTAAAAGTAAAAGGATTTTGAAAATAATTCCAAAACAAAAATCCTAGAGTTGGTCATTCTTAACAATTCTCGTGTTCAAAAGATTTTCAAAAGACCAACTTATCAAAAGATATTTGATTTTGAAACTCATCAAAAAAACTATACTTGACCCGTAACGGTCATATTATTGCACTTAGTGAGTTTCTCCATTTGGATCAATTCTTTTGTAGAATTGTAATTCAAAATGGTATTTTAGACTCATACACAAAATTCAAATCAATATATCTTACCCCTTGTTTTATTTGAAGTTTTGTGTTAATTGAATTTGACCTTGTTCTCTTATTGCTTCTTCAAGTTGGACTATTTAGGTCAAAAATCAAAAATTGATTTTAAAAGGACCTAATTTGTGAAAATCTTTGAAAAGGTATCCTATTAAGTATTCCAAATGTTTTACAAGCTTTCAAAATGAAAAACTCTATATTAAAATCTAATTTGGCTCAAAAACGATTTGATTTGATCCAAAAAGGCCTATTTAAGCAATATGCTAAAATCATGGCATTCGAGTTGGATTTCATCATAAATCTTGGCTATACACACTCATGATACACCTATCTAAGCCATGGAAATTAAATTTGCATGAAATCCAAATTGAAGTGCATTTTGAGGCTTTTTGTGAAAATCGATTTTCCTCTTTGCCTCAAAAGCTAATTTGCCATAACTTTGAAAATAAAATTGTTTTGATGAAAATTCTTTTTGGAAAACCCTCTAATTAGTCCAAAGATCATTTCTGAAAATTTTCAAATTAATTGGACTTCATTTGAGTCGCTTTTTTAAAAAATTTGCAAAAATCCGAAGGTTTGGTTCTGTCAAGACCGGTACTACTGCCTTGGTGCGCTGTAGTACCCATAGAAACCCTGACTACCGCCCTGTGTGCTTGTAGTACCGGCCCTCGCAATTTGGCTCTGAAATTTTCTGATTTTTCAAGTTGTGCTTCGGGATATCTTTTGATTAGAATTTGATTTTTCAAAAATTCTTGTTGGAATAATTTCGTATGATCCCAAAGTTCTTTTGTGCAAAATTTCAAAAGCTCTGAAATTTAATTGATCGCATTTCCATGTGGTATCAGTTTAAGAGCATTTAATTGATTTCAAAGGACGATATTCACTTGATCTCTTGAAAAGACAAAACTTGTGCAATTCAAATGCAAATAACTCCATAATTCACCTGTTGAATATCTCAGGGAGTCTATTTATATCAAGTTTTGGGCACTTAAATGCTTCTAAGTGAACTCATGTATTTGTTTTGCTCTGATACTGAATCTTTGTGCTTTCATTGATCTATCTTAAGTTTTTCTTCTTTTGATACCCGTAAGTATATTGCTCTAAGATTATTGCTCTAATACTCATCGATATCATCGATAATCCTTTCAAGTGGTATCAATTCTGTGTGAGTTGATTCTAAGTGGTATCAATTGAGCATTTATTCATTTCATATGCTTACAAAGTGGTATCATTGAGTTTATCTTTTCTCCAAGTGGTATAATGGTTCTTATTGATCATTTCTTCTAGTGATATCCTTGACTATTTGAACTTCTTTTTTAAGTGGTATCATTGAATTCAATCATTTCCTACAAGTGGTATTTTATTGCCTCTTTGTAGTATCTTTCCGATACCCACATTCTTGATTAAGATTTTTCCTCGCAAGCTAAAATTGTAAGTTCAACCGCTTAAGACTTCTCTGTGTGAGATTCTTTATGTGTTGGAATACATAAAGGAAGAAAATCTCTTGTTGAGCATTGTTTTTCATGAAAAATTGGAAATGCTCATTTCTTGTGGATCTTCATGCCAAGCCCTTGAGATTAACTTTACAAGTGATATCTAACTTCTCAAGTGGTATCTATTTCTTTTGGGTTCCTCGGTTGACCCTATTAGGCAAAGTATTGGATTCTTTAAAAGAATCATATTGAAAATTTGCAAAGCCTAATAAAATGAGGAGTGACTTATTTGAAACACATTCAAATATCTTTTTATTTCAAATAAACCGTGCGATACCCTTCTTTGCTTTTCATGCTTATTTGTTTTTACAAGTGGTATCCATATTTTAATGCAAATCTTTACAAGTGGTATCCATAATTGCAAGCGCTTATTCTTCCTTCAAAGTGGTATCCAAAATCCCGAATATGGTCTCTTTTCGAGTTTTCTTCTTTTGGTATCAGGCCATATTTCAAATGAAAACTTGTTTTATTCCTTGTATATCCTTTTTATTTGGGATTTTATTGCCTACCTTTTTCAATTGGTATCTAAAATATAATTCACTGCCAAGGTCATTAGTATCTTTTTAAATTCTTGTATGACCTTCATTAGATATGACCACTAAAAGAAATTGTTAAATGTCAAAAGGGGGAGAATATTTAAATATGTTTGCCAAAAAGGGGGAGAATGTTTTTCAAGTAAGTCTTATTGTTTTCCATTTTTGGTGTTTAATGCCAAAAGGGGGAGAATTAGGAAGCTTAATGTCATTTGGTTTAAAAAGTAAGCTTAATATGATTAAGGGGGAGAATTAATATGCATATGTGCTCAATTAGCTTAAATTCTCTCAACATGTCGGGTTTTAACCCAAATGTGCTTATTAAGCTTGGATTTGTCATTAATCACCAAAAAGGGGGAGATTGTAAGTTCAACCTTAATTAGTTATGGTTTTGGTGTTAATGACAAATCTAATCTTGTGTTAATGACAAATCTAATATTAAGTTTATCCCCTAATGCGATAGTGTTATTAATGACTAATCTTATATCGAGACTAACTTGTTTGATTAGAATATCTTTGTTTAGTCTCATCGCATTGAAAAATGGAAAACCCAAGGTATGTTTGCGTATTCATTCTAGTATTAGTTGCATACTTTGGATTCAAGTTAAAGTATGAATGTCCCGTTATATTAACCACAAAATGTGCATTATGTTTCTCAATCCATATATTACATGGATGCACATATTTAGGGGAGTTTGTAGTTTAACTTGAAAAGTCTCTTTGTATTGATCAATTCGTTATTGACACATATAAGGATCAAGACAAAGAAACTAAATCTTTGAGTATATATTGAATTGCCTAGTTATAAGTATACTCATGGTAATATAGGATATACTCCAATACAATCAATTTGAATATGTGCATATTATCTCCAAGTCAATCATATTTATGCACATATATATGTGGGTGTATTCTATAGTTGATGATCTAGAGTAATGATCATTTCCATACAATTTATATATAATGGATCATTACTTTCCATCAACATGAGTATATGAAAACTTGTGTAGTTAATATATACTCATATCAATTTAAATGATAATTTAAATTGAGTTCATTTGTCTTAATTAATTATTAACGAACACTTCATCATGTGTTGATGGTGCTCCGTGATTAATTGAGGACAATGAATAGTTCTTAAGTATAATTAAGCATGTGTTGCATTATTATACTTAAGACACATTTACAATCATTTCAATTGATTTAGGTTGTGCTCAATTGATCTAAAGGCATCCATTATGTGTTAATGGAGTGCAAGAGATAATTGAGACAACCATGCATCTTGGACTAACTATTTTATGAGTTGTGATTGAGTTAGGTCCAAAGATGGATGAGATGATGAGAACGGGACAAGGACGGCATCATGAGTTGATGGGCGTCAAGAGTGGATCCCGAAGAGGAGTCGAGTAAAATCCCGGGGGAGTATCAAGTGACAATCATAAAGACCCCAAAGGGGATTGCTTGCGCGGCGGCGAAGGTATAACTAGATAGGCTAAGGACTTTTGTAGTCTTTGAGTCTAAGGTTTTATTGCCGTTCTATTAAGAGGGGTCGTTCCCTAGCTTGAGCTTCATCATGTGTTGGTGATCTCAATCCGCGTTCACTCAAAGCTCAAATCGTATTTGATTTGGTTTTTGCATATGGGTTAACCTTTTGGCATGTGTTGCAAATGTGTTAAACCTATGCTTGGTTGTTTTGCATTTTGCTCTGATTTGCATGTGTTGCAAAGATGAAAGAGTATATGCATTTGGTTTTCGCATTATGCTTTGATTTGCATGTGTTGCAAATAGGATAAGCTAATGCGTTGGCTTTTGCGTGAAGTTCACTTTTGCATGTGTTGCATTAGTTGAAGCTTCATATTTTGGTTTCGCAAAACAATCTCTCTAAAAACCGTGTGGTTGCTTGGAGCTAAGTTTTGCATGTGTTGCAAAAGGAGAGAGCTCAAGCATGTTTAAGTGTTTGTAGTTGTGTATGTGCTAGAGGCTCGCATGTGTTGTGAGTGGAGAGCACATATGTTTGATTTGGTGTTTATGTGTTTGTATGGAGCTAGAGGCTTGCATGTGTTGCGAGTAGAGAGCTCATCGGTTGAATTGGTTTTGGTTTAGTTGAAGTTTGGTTTTGGTGTTGCATGGGACTAGATAATTGCATGTGTTGCAATTAGAGAGTTCATGCATATTGATTTAATGTTGCTTGAGCTAGACTTTTGCATGTGTTGCAAAGAGTAGAGCTCAAGCATGAAATATGTTTATTATGTTATTTGCAAGTTCATTGTGCGAATAAACCGAGGTTTATGAGTCCGAATCCCGAGAGCATGTGAGTGGGGCTTGCAACGGTGTTGGCAAGTTGACCGGTCTTGTGTTGACCTTCACATGGCTAGGGGATTAATCTCATAAACTCGAGTTTGATTTGCTTAATACGTTTTGCAAATAGATCTTGAGTTGGTTGCGAAATGTGTTTTCGCAATTTGGGTTGAATTCTTGAGCATGAGCTAAAGTGGTGTAAATGTGTTTTGCACGTGTGTATGATCATGTGTTGATCATCTTTGTGGCTCAAAGAATAAGTTTGATTTTCGAGAATCGATTTCGAGTTGAATTGTGAAATTTCCGTGGTGGCAAGCACTACGACATTATAGGGTGCGGTAGTACCGCTATGGGCGGATTACTCGCCAAGAACGCCGTAGTCGCGTAAGGTTTTTGCTTTTTGGTGTCTGGCGGCACTATCAAGAGGTATATGTAGTACCGCAAGAAATGTACTACCGCCTTTGGTTGGCGGTAGCTTTTCTCCAAAGACGCAAATGCTTTTTGGTGTGTGCGGGCAAGCACTACCGCTCGATGGGAGCGGTAGTCAAAAGTCGGTACTACCAAGACCTCGAGGGCGGTAGTACGAAATATGGTCGTTAGCCGACCACAGCTACTCTGGCGGTACTACTGCCCTTAGAGAGCGGTAGTACCAAGAATGCTGATTTTGCCCATTTCGCCCCAAACGGCTAGTTTTCTTGTGGGGCTATATATACCCCTTGGGGGCTTGAAGCAGAGTTGTCGGTGTTGTTGATCTGTATGTGGGAGTTGTGTGCATGTGTTGCTCTTCTCCATTTGCATCTTGAGCTTATGTGAGCACTAATTGCATGTGTTGCAATTAGGAGTGGTTTGGGTACCTCTTGTGCATGTGTTGCACTTGAGGAGGCCTTGTGCATGTGTTGCACTTGGTGATCACCGAGGAGCGCATTTGTTGTGCCCGGTGAGGTTCAAGCGAAGGAGCGGCTTGTTACTCTTGGAGGTTGCCGCCACCTAGACAGCAGAGGCGTCGGCGCGGAGCTCTCAAGGTTGTGAGAAGCCCCGCAAGTTTGTGAAGGTTCGGGTTGAGCCTACACGCGAGCGTGAAAACCACGACTAGTGGAAAGAGGCGGTGCTCGAGGAGCCGGTCCAAGTGTGGGCTAGCCTCAACGTGGACTAGGGGAGACCGGCAAGTCTCCGAACACCACGGAAAAACATCGGTTGTCCCTTGTCTCTTTACTTTCAAGTATTTACCTTGTGCATATTATTGATTGCTTGAATGTATTAGAATTGCTTAGTATTAATTGATTGTTCAATTTAGCAATTCTAGTGTAGAGACTTAATTTAGATAGTGCACTAGTGAGCCTAGTTGATTTAGGCCTTAATTGTCAAAACCGAGTTTATCGCTTCCGCATATAAATTGATTAGGTTTTGACATAGGGGTTGATTAGAGTGAATTGAATTAGTGAGCGATCGATTTTTATAAACGCCTATTCACCCCCCCTCTAGGCGCATCCTCGACCCTACAAGTATACCAGACGTTGCGCCCCTTCTCGCTCTACCGCCAGCACCGTGCTTACGGCGTGGGGTGTCGCTGCGAGGTAAAGTAGGAGTGGCTCCCCCGACCTTGGCGTGGCCAAGATCGGGGGGCTGGACAGGTACTGCTTTAGTTCCTTAAAGGAGCGGTCGGCCTCTTCCATCCAGACGAAACCCTCATGCCTGCGGAGCGCCTTAATGAAAGGCAGGCCGCATTCTCCCGACCGGGAAATGAAGCGACTCAGGGCCGCCGTGCGTCCGGTCAGGGTCTGGACTTCCTTTATGGAGCCCGGAGGGCGCATCCTTTTGATGGCCTCGATTTTCTCCGGGTTAGCACCGATGCCCCGTGGCCCGATGAGATACCCGAGTACTTTGCCGGCTTTTACCCCAAAAACGCATTTATCGGGATTAAGCTTTATTTGATGTCTACGGAGATTACAAAAGGTCTCCTCGAGGTCGGATACATGACCCGAGGGGAGTTTACTCTAAACTACGATATCATCTACATATACCTCTAGGTTTCGACCTATCTGGCCCTGGAAGGTCTTCTGCATCAAGCGCTGGAAGGTCGCCCCGGCGTTCTGCAGACCGAAGGACATGGTAGTGTAGCAGAACATGCCGAATGGCGTGATGAAGGAGGTCTTCTCCTCGTCCCCTGGAAACAAGCTAACCTAATGGTAGCCCGAGTAGGCGTCCAAAAAACTCATTACCTGGGACTCCGCCGTTGCGTCGACCAGCTGGTCAATGCGTGGCAGTGGAAAGTTGTCCTTCGGGCAGGCGGCGTTTAAGCCAGTGTGGTCGACACACATGCGCCACTTGCCACCCTTCTTCTTGACAATGACCGGGTTTGCCAGCCACTCCGAGTGCTCGACTTCCCTAACGAAGCCTGCCTTAAGGAGTTTGTCGAGTTCTTCCCGGATGATCGCCTGTTTCTCTGGGGAAATCGCCTGAGCTTTTGACGCACAGGTCTTTTGTCAGGCCGAACGGCTATCCTGTGCTCAATCACTTCCCTTGGGACCCTGGGCATGTCGGACGGTTCCCAGGCGAACACGTCCGTATTTCTCCGGAGGAAAGTGATGAGCTCGAGTTCCTATTTGGGGTCTAAAGAAGACCCCAGATGGAGGACCTTGGTCGGGTCAGCCTCATCGAGCTCATCACTTAGAGTCACCTTGAGGTGTTCTACCTGGTGCGTACCTTCTCGTCGTCGGGGCATTGTCAGAGGTTGTGATCACTATAGAGCCCATCGTTGCCACCACTTTCATAGTCATCACCATCACTAGAGGTTGTCGTTGGCTGTGACTTTTGTGTTACTATGTTTGCCTCACTGCTATGAGTTGACCCAGTGATCTAGAGGTGCTGTTGGTGAAGCTTTGCGGTTTGTAGGAGTTTTCCATTGCGGTTCTATCACCGTATCTTTGCTGATGGTGACCATTGGTCCCTTGCTAGTTTGCATCGCGTTCACAAGGTTGGCTGCATTAGTTTGCACTAACCTGAAGGCTCAGGCGTGCTATCATTTGCTAGTTCACAATTCATTGGAGTTATGCCAACTTTGCCGCTGTTGCTGTCATCTTCCCCAACGAGATCGCTGAAAGTCATCGATGTGGCAGCCACGTTAGAGCCACGTGTGTCCCACATATATGCTAGATTAGTGCCATGCAAGTATAGAAACCAAATTAGATGTAGAATAGAATAAGACTACCATGAACTGTGTCTATGACATGTGGGGTCCACATGTCAGTGAGTCGAAGCATGCGTTGTGTCCATCATAGACCATGCACCGTTTCTCTTGACATGGTCCATAAACCAAGGGCCCACATATCATTAATTTATGGAATTTGAAAAATTAATTAGAAAATTAGCTAGACCCACTTGTCAATCTCACAGAGAGGAATATTCTTATAATATTCTCCTTTCTCTCTAGGATTTATTTGTTTGATAAATCTTCTAAAAGTTCATTCTCTTTTATATGAACTCTGATTGAGTCCATTTAAAATCCAAAATTCATCTAAAATCAAGCCCTACATTCCAGTATATTTTATTTGATGTTTGGAGGTGGTTTTGTCTCTATTTTTTGTTTTCATTATTTGTTTTTGAAGTGTCACAGCGTTCGAAGGTGAGGCGTTATTCATAATCAAAATTAGGATTTATTCCAAGGGATGTTATGCTTTGATCATGTTAAACCTAGTTTTATAAAAGTTATTTTATTTCAAACTATTGCATGTTAGTTAAGCAATACATTGTTAAATAGTTTGAGAGTTAGATATGCAACTCACTTGAATTATATATACCTTGTCGTTTGCTATGCAATGATTATTTATCACAATAGGATGGATAATTATTAGTTGCTTACTAATATAATGCCAATGTGGTTTGGCTAGAACATGAGTAGTTTGCTTAGCCATGCAATGAATAATTGAAATCATTTGAAAGTGCAAATTCCAACTTTATTAATTGTCTATGGAACATATTTAAGAAAATGGTGTGTCATATGTTGTCATACGATGATGAATTGTTGATAGCATGTGCTGCACAATAATCAACTAAAGTGATAAATGATTTAGGTTGAGACAAGTGACAGGAGCCTATGTGACATGGTGGATATGTGTGACACTGGGTTGGTAATTCTGTGTGAATCAACCGATAAGGATTATTGTGAATAATTAGAAGACTTGCCTCAACCAGTTAAGGAATTTACGTTGTAAGCCACTGAACTGGGCTAAATCATATGTTACACCCAATTTTTTTGAGTTTTTGGAAAGTTTGAAAATTAAAAATAACCATTTATATTTTCCCAAATTATATAAAGCTTAATTTGAATTTTTTAAGGAAAGATTTAATTTGACTAAACTATACATCAAACATAAGAAAGTTAAAAAGAACCATATGTATTTTTTGAGATTTTTTTGAATTTATTAGAATTTATTTGAATTTCTGGAATTTTATTAAATCAAAAAACAATTTTAATTTCTAAAATCTCTCTTGAGCCAAATTTGCCTAGCCTGTTTTCTTTTCTTGGGCCACCAGCCTACCTTGGCTTGCCTGCAGCTCATCTCCCCTCCATAGCCCGGGCCAGCCACCTTGGCCTAGTCCGTGACCTACCAACCTAGTGAACAATGCCATGCACCATTTATTTTTCCAGCAGAGTCAACACCATGCACGTCTCAAAGTATGGCCTCCACACGCCACGCTGCCTAGTCTGGCCATAAAACCGAGCGTTGCCCGCTTTAAAACAGTCGCATCGATCTCCTCTCCCGAATCCCTAAGTTTGCTTCGAGGATTGTGTCATCTTGTTGTCGGAATCTAACTCGAAAGTCGTGTGCCACTATTGCATTTCTCACTAAATTATGCCTCGGTTGGTGATTCTTCATTGCCATCTTCTTCATCCTTAGATTCATTGCATTGAGTTTTATGTGGTGCTCCCCTTAGTTTCCTCATAGGCACAATATCTCACTGTCGCCGCTGCAAGCCGCTAGCACCGCCGCTTTCTTCCTTGCTACCGGTTATTGTGGTCATCGTTGGTGAAATCTAAGCATGTCATGGAGTTCGCACAACTCAGTTAGCCTAGACGCATCTCTTCCCTGCTCGGTTCTCGCCAATGTGATTATTGCTAGCCATCATCTGAGTTGGTCGCCAACCTAGCCGACATGGCTGCTGACGTGCGTGTCTACCACATTGCCACCTCGCCGCTAGGTCAGCGCCAACTACCGACATGTTACCTAGTAGTGCTTGCATGTTGGCCCATCAACCGCCGCATCAGCGATGACGTTAGCACCAAGGGATCCCAACTGTTAGTCGCCTTATTCCATGAGCCCGATCTACTGTAGACCCGACCCACATGTTAGCCTAATAAATATTTTTCTATATTTATTTTATTTTCAAAAATCAGCCTTGAATTCCAAATTTTGATTTTTTTAATAATTCCAAAAATTTAAGAAAATCCTTTCTCAATTTCTTGAATTTAAATATTTTTGAGGCCCATTCTCTTTCATACGAGCTCCGATTGAGGCAATTCAAGTTTTTTAATTTTTTAAAATCAAGTTCTACATTCTAGAGCTATTTATTTTTAGTTTGGAGTTTATTTGAGTATCTGTTTGTTGTTTATTTGTATTCATTACTTTCTTTTCCAGTAGACACTAATTCCGAGGGAGCGAACGAAGGATTTGAAGATCAAGACTCAGCAACAGTAGTAGATCAATAAGGCAAGTCATAATCTTTGATCATGTTGAATCTATGTTCGCAAAAGTACTTTATTTTATATAAATTGCATGTTATTTGTGTACCAATGATTATTTGCTGGGAATAGCTAAATACATACTTGTCATTATGCCACCTTGAATATTTGAGTACTATGTATCTATTGTTGCCCTAGGTTGGGACATTAGTAGTTTGACATGATTGTTACCAATATTTGTATTATTGTAGCTATGCTTAAACATGCTTAGTTGTATGATGGGATTCATATTACATGTTCAATATTGTTAATATTGACTTTATGAGATATGGAACTGTGGCAGGTAGCCACTGTTGTAAAATTTGTTATGCTATGTCAAGGTATGCCATTAGTCTTGGTTGAACCATATAGTTTTTCTTCAGCAAGTGATAGTGCAGTAAAGGGGTGCATTAAGCACATTTAGGATGTAGATGTCTTTTTTGAAACAACTTAAAGACTTAATCTTGTGCACTATTGAACTAGGCTTAAGCATACAACCACATATCTGGTATAAGATAAACTTAGTTGATTAATTTGCAATATCTTGACTTAAGTACTGCCATTGGTGGTGTAGGTTCTAGGATGGACCGATAGATTCATATGGCGTAAGAGGGGGTCCTGAGTAAGGTGGTTAGAACCCTTCAACAGTGAAACCTTAGTGAGCAGTATTGGGTTTAGACGAAGCATTGTAAAGGCTTTGTCATGATCTCTCTACCTCACATTAAAGGAAGTGTGTTCATAACATGGCAACAAGAAATGATCATGTCTTGTGGGTAAAGTAGTATAACCTCTGCAAAGTGTAAAACTATTCAAATAGCCGTGTCCGTGGTCATGGACATACCTCGAAATTTCACATGAGATATAGAGTTTTTCATAAAATATTGGAAGGTGGAATTGTTGGAAAATGAACGGGTAGTTCATTTGTTGTTTTGATGTCTAAAGTTAACACCGATGAGTTCAATGGTTTGATGACAATTGTAGATGGTGTTGGGTGAAGCCTCACCAATCTGTTCATATTGTCTACTATTGATTTACTAGTAATTTATTATCTTTTCATAAATATGCTTTGAATCTATTTATTGTATTTAAATTCAAGTTAATGCTTTTTGCAAAAGAACCATATGATTATCCTTTGTCAAGCCTTGCATGAATATATTTGCATCATTTCCCAAAAGCTTGCTGAGTACTTTTTGTACTTACGGTTATATGCCTTTGTTGATCAGTTGTTGAGGAAGGACTAGAAAATACAGAGTTCTATGAAAAGTACTGACGAGGGCTGGGAGACCCTTGGCCGGTCAGCGCAAGGTCAATGGGGCTCCCTAGCTCGGCTACTTCGACCATGACTTGGGCCATTTTGAGCCGCGTGCTTAGAGCTCGTGCGGCCTCGAGGTCGGGCCCCGCACGACCTTGGGTTCGGGCTGGCTCTTGTTCAGGCGGCGTCCCCTGGAATTCCGGGACGTGCATTTACTCAGCGGTTACCAAGACTTGGGATCGTGGAGCTAAGGCAGCGCTTGTGAAGTGTCCGGACGCCATCGCCACCATCAACACGCATGAAGACCACTACCCCTGGAATCTCTCCCGTCCGTTGCAGGCAGGGAGGATATAAGAATAAGATAGCACAACCCGAGATACATCGCACCGAGCTCGAGCATTAGACATCGCTATTGTTGAGCTTGAGTCAGAACACACCCCGCACTCAAGAATAGCAAAGATCATCGCCGCAAGGCAACCGGAGTAGAGCTATTACCTTCATAGGGCTCGAACCAAGATAAATCCTCGTGTCACGCTCGTTGTCGCTTGTTCGACCTCCAAAGACGTCAATCTGTTCTCCGTTGAGCAAAGCTCAGCTCGGGTCCCTAGTATCACTAACCCCCTTTTCATTTCTACGGTTGGCGATCCCAATCATCGACAACTGGCGCCCACCGTGGGGCCCGATAGCTTCGCTCTCTCGCAGGAAAGACACCAAGTTCGTGGGAGCATGGCGCACCTCATCGACAGACATTCCTCGAGCGTGGGTTCGGGCACGGACCCCGACTCCGTGTCCCTGTTTTCGCCTTTCGCCACGCCGCGACGAAAGCAAAGACGCCTTGATGGCGGATAGCCATGGCGCGGGCGCGGTGGCGGATGGTAGTGATCCGCAGACCTCTAAGGACGCTCGTCAGATGGTGCACGTCACCATGAACTGCGTAATCGCCCGCGGAGGACCAGAGAATGTCGCGCCCGTCTGGGCATCCCATACTTCCTCCTTCGGGAGAGCGCCTCCGCGCTATCGCCCGGATCATGGTTGATCCCGATAGGGTGAGATCGGAACTCTTTGGCCGAGCCCTGGCCGAAGAGATCGATCAGGCTGCGACCGAGGTCGTACTTTCGCAACCCCGAAGTCACCACTCTGGGACCCACTCCCTGAGGAGTGATGACAACTCATCGCGTCGTCGCCAAAGACGCTCGCGGCCGCCTCCGGCAGAGCGACGCCGCCAGCGATCTCAGGATGTGACTTTGACTCTGCCACGTCGCCGTCCCACGAGCACCAACCCGGCGGTCGGCGTGAACAAGCTACGCGAGTTCCACGCCAACCGCGAGAAGTCTAGGGTCTTCCGGATGTTCCGCCCAGACGCCGTAGGGTCCAGGACCGCCTGCGTTATCTCCCGGGTGACTCCCGTGCTCGGCGTCATGGTCGTTCTCGCCACAGGTTGGGCCACCGAGGCAGCCTCGATTCCGAGTCCAGCAGTAGCGAAGGCCTTGTTGGCGACGACCACTCCCGACGTGCACCCGTCCTGGCCTACGGCTGCTCGGCGTATTCCGACGGCCTTCGTCGGGTGCGCTGGCCGGCTCGGTTCAAGCCGGCGTTGATAGAGTGCTTCGATGGGACCAAGAATCCCGACGAGTTCCTGTCTATTTACTCGACCGCCATCCTGGCGGCTAGGGGCGATGAGCTCGTGATGGCCAATTACCTCCTGACCGTCCTGGACGGCGCCGCACGAACCTAGCTCTTCAACCAAAAGCCTGGTTCCTTCAGATCGTGGCGTCAAATCCAAAGCGCCCTCCGCTCCAACTTCCAGAATTGCTACGAGCGGCCAGGGAGGGAGAAAGACCTGGATCACGTCATCCAGGGCAAGAGCAAGCCGCTTCGCGATTTCGTGCGGCGGTTTATCCGCATGAGGAATTTGATCCTGAGCATCTCCGACGAGGCCGTCATCAAAGCCTTCAAGTTCGGCGTCCGCGACCGGCGCCTTACCGAAGACCTGGAGATCATGTCGAGGCTCAGCATCAACAAATTGTTCCGCATGGCTGAGCGATACGCGGATGCGGATGACACTGTCCACTGGAAGCGCGATTATGACTAGGGTAAGTTTGGACTAAACCCCACGGAGGCTGGCCCGTCCAACTCCAAAGGCGCCGACCACGGCACCACCAGTAAGAAGCGGAAGCGCGACCGCAGGAACAGCGGTGGCCTGCCGCGAGTGATCTTTTCGGCAGACGGACAGCGCGAAGTCTTGGAGGTCCGAGATCAAGCTCGGGATTGGACCCGACCTCAACCTCGTTAGGCGCCGAACCCGCCCCAGCAGGGGGGCCGGCGACCTGGTCCTCGGCGGGCTGACGCTCGGCCTTAGGGGGCCGAAGGGCGCCCAGGGTTTAATGAAGCGAAATTTTGCTTGTTTCACAGGGCGGCCGGCCACGATCTGCGAACGTGCAGGGCTTGGCAGAGCAAGCTGGATGCCTTTTACGATGGGCGCGGAGAAATGCCTGAGCTCCCGAAAGAGGGTGACCAACCGGACAGGGTGAACGCTGGGACAGACCAAGGCGACCTCGACCTAGAGTTCCAGCAGGGCGAGCGCCAGATCGACGTCATCTTCGGCGGCTCGTCAGCTTACCAGTCCCAACGTGAGCTTGAGGCTGCCTCGCGAACCATCTACCAGGTTGCCGCCAGGAAGCCCATCGAGCAGCGCTGCAAGTGGGCCGGAGCCACCATCACATTCTCTCAGGAGGATGCTCTCCAAGGTATGGCCCGCGACTTGAAGACCGCCTTGGTCGTGACCCTGACCATCAGCAATACCATGGTCGGGCGCGTCATGGTAGATGGCGGCAACTCCCTTAACTTGCTTCAGGCGGGAGCGCTCGACCAAATGCAGATTCCCCGGTCGAAGGTCAAGAACATAGCTGTCCCCTTCTTCGGAATTGTCCCTGGAAGCTCGACCATCCCTCTAGGGCAGGTGGTCTTGCCCATCACCTTCGGCGACTCGGACAACTTCCGCACCGAGCTGATCACCTTCGAGGTGGTCGAAGGAGACCCGTACAACGCCATTCTCGGGCAACCTGCCTTGATCAAGTTCATGGCGGCCAACCACTATGGCCATCGGTGAATGAAGCTGCCCGGTCCCAACGGCGTCATAACCGTGCGGGGCGATTTGCAGGCAACACATGGATGCGAGACCAAGGCCTTGGCCCTTGCCGGCATTCTGCCCCAGCGAGGCCCAGAGGCGATGGTGAAGAACGCTCGTCAGAGGGCGGCGATCTAGGCCAGCGGGGTGACGAAGGCTGTGCCGCTCGAGGAAGGTGACCCGACCAGATGTATCCATGTCTCGGCCGAGCTGAGTTCCAAATAGGAACTCGAGCTCGTCACCTTCCTCCGCACCAACAAGGGCACATTCGCCTGGGAGCCAGCGGACATGCCCGGTGTCCCGAGGGAGGTGATCGAGCACAAGCTGCAGGTCAGGCCTGATTGCCGTCCCGTGCGGCAGAAGCTGCGTCGTTTCTCTCCGGAGAAAGTCGCGATCATCAGGGAGAACCTTGACAAGCTGTTGAAGGCTGGCTTCATTCGCGAGATCGACTACTCCGAATGGTTAGCCAAACCGGTCATCGTCCAGAAGAAGGGCGGAAAGTGGAGGATGTGCATGGACCACACGGGGTTGAACTCGGCCGCCTGGCGACAACTTCCGCCCCGCGCATCAACCAGATCGTCGACTCCACTGCGAACGCCAAGATGTTAAGCTTCTTGGATGCCTATTCGGGTACCATCGATCAAGGCGGCGATCGACGGCGAGAGCAAGACATCGCTCATCACGCTGCTCGACACCCATCGCTACGCACCATGTCGTTTGGTGCGTGTAACTGGAGCCACGTTTCAGCGCTTGATGACCAAGACGCTCGACCCCCAGATCAGCCGAAACCTTGAGGTCTACGTGGATGACATCATCGTCAAGAGCCCCACCGAAGGCGACCACGTTCGGGGCCTTAAGGAAACCTTCACCAATCTAAACAGACACAAGATCAAGCTCAACCCCGAGAAATGCGTGTTCGGCGCTGCGTCGGGGAAGGTGCTCGCTTAAATGATTGGGGGCTCGGGGGTTGGCCTGAACCCAGAAAAGATCGAGGCGATCGAGAAGATGGCGCCCGACCACGGTCAAGCAGGTGCAGAGCCTCATCGGCCGCATGGCCGCCCTCAGCAGATTCATCTCGAGGCTCGGCGAGCGTGGGCTCCCATTCTTCAGGGCTCTGCGCAAACAAGGGAGCTTCGAGTGGACTCAAGAGGCGCAGCGGTCTTTCGACGAATTGAAGGTATACCTGTCAACCCCACCCCTACTCACGACTTCGCAGCCTGGAGAGAGGGCACGCTGCTACCTTATGCCACCACCCAAGCCGTCGGTCTTTGTCTTGGTGGTCGAGTGGGGATCACAAAGAAGACTCGATCTATTATGTCGTTGAAGTCTGCCGACGGCCGAGGAGCGCTACCCGTAGGTACAAAAGCTGTTGTATGCTCTCCTAATGGCTTCGCGCAAGCTTCGTCATTACTTCCAGGCGCACTCTGTGGTCGTCCCGAGCAACTTTCCGCTCGGGGACATCTTAAGGAACCCGGAGGGCGGTGGGCGAGTCACCAAGTGGGCTATGGAGCTGGCAGCATTTGACGTCCAGGTCGTAGCTCGCACGGCCATCAAATCGCAAGTGCTCGCTGACTTCATGGTCGAGCAGACGACGCAACCCTCTCCCGAGCTCGAGGTCAAGGAAGAGAAGCCCTGGATCATGTTCTTTGACGGCTCGAGGTCCTTCAAGCGCTCGGGGGCTGGAATCCTTATTCTTACCCCGCGCGGCGATCCATTGAGGTACGTGGTTCGTTTTCGGTTCCCGGTGACCAATAATGTGGCAGAGTACGAAGCTCTCTTGGCGGGCCTGCGAGCTTGCAAAGCTTTGGGCATGAGACGGTTGGTCGTAAAGGGCGACTCCCAGCTCGTCATCAATCAGTACAACAAGGAGTACCAGTGCTCGGGAGATTCGATGGCAAAGTACCTTGCCGAGGTGTGCAAAATGGAGAGATGGTTTCAGAACCTGGAGCTCAAGCACATACCCAGGCGGGACAACTCCAGTGCCGACTTCTTCTCCAAGCTCGGTTCCTCCGATGACGAGATTCCCTCCGATGTCATCCTGGAGACGCTGGTGTCCCCCTCGATTTCCGATCAAGAGGTCTTGCTCGCCGTGGTTGAATGTGAGGAGCCGCCCAGACCATCCTCGGGTTATTCGAATGCCTGGTCGCCCTCATCGGATTTGGAGGCTAGCAATGGATCACCGATGGTACTCACAGTGCTAACACCCAAGCCCAATTAGGACAACAACGAACCCATTCGAATAGCTCAACAACAATCTCGGTATTCCCCTGGTATGCAACCCAAAACTCGCCCAAGATCGCCTCGCATACCGGTTTCCATTGCCATATCAATCCAATTCGCATAAAGGGGGCAATGAACCCAAAACTTTACGACCAGACACGCAACGCGGAAGCACAACAAATGACTAAAAACCAAGGCACAAAGACAAACCCGACAACCACACAAGGCAAGAACTAACAGCAGCAGAGTGAGACTCACCAAACAGACAAATCACAAGATCCAGCCTAGACTCAGAAATCTACAAAATTTCGGCATGACGCCCCTGTATACGGACATCCACTCAAAGAGTATAAGAAACAAATAACTAAACAAATATATCACAACTACAACCACAACATAAACAACGACATGGATAGCAATAACATCACAAACAGGAGTTAAGCACGGTGATACAACGAGGTTCAACAATGGAAGTAGCCAAGTAATTAAACATAGCCATAGCAAGTTTTAAAGTTAACTTTATAACAAAATAAATGAACAACCACCAAATTCAACCCAAAAGTCAGATATCTCCGGAAGTGTCCTGCCCTTGAACACTTCTAGGCGTTTACATCGTTGAGCTAGCTTTTACTCGGTGCCCTGCCCGACCACCGAGAAGCAAGATGCAGACAGAACTCACACCGTCAGGTCCTCACTGAAAACCACAAAGCGAAGCATGAGTACAGAAGGTACTCGCAAGACTTACCCATGGTCCATATATGACCGACTCAAAGGAATATGCATTTGGATGTAGCAAGGGATAAGCTTAAGGTAAAAGTGCATAAAAGCTTAAATTTGGTTCATTTTCACATTCAACTACCCAATTTACAAATTTTATAGCAGTTATGTACAGCACCTATTGCTAAAGTGAGAGCTGAATTTAAACATTTAAGAGAGCAAATAAAATCATGAACAAGTAACCGCATCAAGTATACCAACTAGTTTCAATTTAAGTTATTACTACGTTGAAGTGTCGGATGATACAAGCGTGCTCATATTCGAGATCACGGCAATTCGAATCGCTTATTCACCCTGCAGGGGATCATCAATCGCACGACATGTGCCACAAGGAACCTCATGTCAACCCTCCTCCCATCCATATCTACTCATTGAACCATCCTCATGCAGCCCGAGCACCTAGCAACCTCCCTCGAGCGGCTCAAGCCTCGCTTAGCCCTCGAGAGGCCTCCAACCTCGCCTCAACCACGCCCAATCGCATGAGGGCATGACCCATCGAGTAGTATGCCATGAAAGGGTGGCTTACCGTACCATTATATCGGGCATGTGATCAACAAGGGGTGCTCGATCAACAGGGCAAACAACGGATCGGTCCTTAACCAACACAGATGAGACTACAACATTTGAGTCTCCACACCCAAATGATCCAACCCTCTCGCCCGGTCTCAAGTTTTCCATTTCAAAGCATAATTATAACCAATTGCAACCCATTAGAGTCAAATAATTAATCTCAAGTGATGGAGCCATCCACCACTTGGCCCATACCCGACATCTAAGTAAACTAAGCATGGACACATTATAATTACCCATACACTAGCTCCAAGGAAGATGTTCAACAATTAACAATGAGTGTATGTACAACAAGTAGGTTCTAACCCTATCCCACATTTCAATTCCTAATGCAAGACATAATCATCCAATAAGCAATTTATTCGCCAAAATACAATTATATAAGGTTGAAAATGCTTAGGTGCTTGCCTTGAGCTTCTGCTAGATTTTCAATAATAGCCGGTTCTCCGGTACCCCCCTTGGTTACTGCCGCGTCAACCTCCGCGAGCTCGCTCTCTACACGATATCAATGCGAAAAAAATGAGATGTATGCAATGCATATGAAATGAAATACAAAATGCATCCCCCCATGACAGTTCAAAAAGTGCAACACATCCAGAAAATAGAATTAAAGCCCTCAACCTAACTCTGAACTTCAGCCCCAAAGTCTGAATTTTCAGCAAAACAGGTTCCAGGACAGCATTGATACAAATGGCCATAACTTTTTGATCACTTAATCAAATTGAACAAACTCAGATCCTAGATGACCACAAGACATAAATCTATCACTTAGCTTTGGCCAATCACCCAGATTCTGCACAGAGAATTCCCAGTTCGGCCAGGAACAGAGAACAGTTTTAGTGTTCAGAATTTTCAGAGTTTCAGAACAGCATGCACAAATTTCATCATATAAATTGCTATACTTAATGTAATTGAGTAAAGGATGAAAGTTTTACAATCTACACGAAATTTTCTACAACTTCTCAGGCAAAATTAATTTCTAATTCGGCCTCTAACTAATTTTAATTCGTAGCTCAAGTTTCAACTCCACGTTTTCAGCATTTTCAGAGCAGCACGCACTAAAATCGACATAACTTTCAGCTGGATTAACGAAATTGAGTGATTCTGGTTGCAGATGAAAGATAATTCCATTACTCACAACTTTCTCTACAGTCAACCTTGCAGGAAATGCTCGTAACTTGCTCGAATAAGTCAAGAACAGGAGCTACGAAATCTGCTCGAAAATCTGAATCTTTGCTCCAAACCCTAGATTGGTTATTCCCCTTACAAATCTCAAATATCCACTCACCTAAGCCCCCAAAACCACCATTGCTGCCCCCAAAACCAGAAAACACCAACCCTAAACTCTAGGGAGCCTTACCTCATGGAAGTGGAGGAGGAAGAGGAGGAGGGAGCTGCTGCTTGGAGGGAGGAAGGAGGCCGGCTTGGAGGAGCTGAGGGAGGCGCTGGGGAGGAGCTGCAGGGAGGGAGGGCGGCCAGGGAGGTGCTGGAGAGGTGCTGGAATGGGGGAGACGCCAGGAAGAAGAGGAGGTATTCAACAATTATCAATGGGTGAAAGTGCAGCAATTAGGTTCTAGTCCTATCCCACATTTTAATTCCTAATGCAAGACGTAATCATCCAATAAGCAAATTATTCGCTAAAATACAATCGTATAAGGTTAAACATGCTTAGGTGCTTGCCTTGAGCTTCGCTGGATTTTCAGAATGGTTGGCTCTCCGTAACCCCTCGGTCACCGACACACGTTAACCATCATGGGTTCGTTCTCTACACGATCACAATGTATGGAAAAGAAAATGAGATGCATGCAATGCATATGAGATGAAATACTAAATGCATCCTCATGACCAATCCAGAAGTGCAAGCATTCATTTCAATTTAAGAACAAAAACTACAATGCTACTCTCTATTTCTATTCTATAGCACAAATCTGAAAATAACAAGCACATTCCTCTAAACAAGTATAACTTTTATTTGGCTAACCCAATAAATGACTTCTTGGACTCGAAAAGACCACAAGAGGGTGATCTAACATTACCATGCATCATAACATTCAGAATACGAATTTAAAGTTTGCAATTAAACTCTGAACTTTAGTCTCAAAGTCTGAAATTTTCAGCACAAACTGATTTCAGAGCAGCGTTGATATAAATGGCCATAACTTTTGAACCGTTTGATCAAATTGAGCAAACTTATACTCGAAATGACCACAAGACATAGGCCTACAACCTGGATTTGGCCAATCACCCAGATTCTGCTCAGAGAATTCCCAGTTCGGCCAGGAACAGAGAACAGTTTCAGAGTTTCAGAAATTTCAGTGTTTCAGAATAGCATGCACAATTTTCATCATATAAATGGCTATACTTAATGGAATTGAGTAAAGGATGACATTTTTATAATCTACATGAAATTTCCTAAAACTTCTCAGGCAAAATTAATTTCTAATTCGGCCTCTAACTAATTCTTATTCACAGCTCAAGTTTCTACACGAAATCTTCAGCATTTTCAGAGCAGCAAGCACTAAAATTGCCATAACTTTCAGCTGGGTTAATGAAATTGAGTAATTCTAGTTGGAGATGAAAGATAATTTCATTACCTACAACTTTCTCTACAGCCAACCTAGCAGAAAATGCTCAAAACTTACTCAAATCACCACAAAACAGTAGCTACAAAATCTGCTCGAAAATTCAGACTTTGCTCCAAACCCTAGATTGGTTGTTCCCCACCCAAATCCCAAATCTCTACTCACCTAAGCCCTCAAATCCACCATGGCTACCCCAAAACCAGAAATAACAAATCAAACCCTAGGGGAGAGGTCTCACCTTAAGAGCTCACATAGGGAACAAAGGGAAGAAGGAAGGGAGTGGCTGCTGCTTGAAGGGAGGAAGGAGAGGCATTGGGGAGGAGCACCAGGAGGGGCGCCACTTGGGGAGGTTGCAGGAGAGGAGGCGCCAGGGAAGAGCTGCAGGAGTGAGGGCTTTGGCTTGGGGAATGGCTGGGAGGGAGGGGAAAATGAGAAGAAGAGGTGCTGGTGCTGTTTCGGTGGGTGCTGCTGCCCCCATTTTTTTTTGTTGCTACACACTTAACCCCACACTCCCCACTAGAGATCAAAAGCTAGAGTGGCTAAGTCCTAGAATTTTAGCACATAGATTTAGTTTTGATGCTATGATTTAATTTAGCAATTATGTTGGATTGGGCTCAAAACTCAACCATTGCATAGAGAAAAGTTTCTAGTTTTCATTTTACTAACATGCACACTCTAGATCATTATAGGCCTCAAGTTACAAGGCTCCAAACTTTGATAAAAACCATATTCGCTGAAGTCGGGAGTTGATTTCAATGCGGCCAAAAACTTGGTTGGCGCGAATGTTAGCCGCATGAAACGAAATTTGAAATTGGGGCCATGACACTCGCCCTGGACAACAGCCATCATCAATACGGGCAGGTTTTGAGCTCGGGCGCTCAAGGTCTGTGATCAAGAACAGACTCTAAGCCAAAAGGGCGTGAAGGGGGCAGAGCAAAATGAGAAACCAAGGGCTTACCTGGGTCGTCAGCCTTCGCCTCACTGAGGGCTGGCGAGGGTCGTGCTGCCCCGAAGTCGGAGGGGCACTACGCTTTCGCGTTCCTCCGACCTGGGACCTTAGAACCCGCACTGGTTCCACATCACCCGCGGCGGTTGTCCTGGGTCCCTAACCTTGGGACCCCTGGGCCGGCTGAGGCCCCGAGGTCCTGGCGGCAGCCGCCGCGCTCTGTTGCTGTGAGAGGGAGAGCGTGTCAAGCGACAAGAAGACGCGAGCATGAGGTGGGGGCTCGACCGTGGGAATCCTTACCGTCGCGCGGTCACCCCACTGATGTGGGGTATCTTCACCTCCTGGCTTCCTGCTGCAACCGGGGGAGGTCTCTTCTTCCCCTTCTTGCTCTTGCCCTCGCCAGGCAGTGGGAGCATCCTCCTGGCTGTCTCGAACAGCTCCTGATGGTCCTGCAGGCACGCAAGGCTTAAGGAGGGCTCCATAGACACTCGAGTCAAGAGGCTTGGTCAGGATGGCTTACCTCGGCCTTCCGGCGGAGTACATTTTTCGGGACAGGGGCGTCGATGGCGTAGTCGTGCGCCCCTTTCCCGAACATCTCTTTCATCCTAGCGGCGACCCAGGACTCCTTCGGCGCTGCAAGGAAAACGACCGTCAAAGAAGACCCAAGGTCGAGCTCGAGGAAGGCTTCAAGATGGAAAGGGCTTACCAGATGTGCCCTCTCGGGTCGGGTCGTCATGCCCCCTTATCTCGAAGAACGGGTGCATCCTCCTCCGTAGAGGGGACACCCAGTTCCGCAGGAAGTCATTGGCGATCGCCTGCCCGGTGAGGCCGCGCGTAGCGCAGATGTGTATGACAGCGATGGCCTCCTCGTCGGCCTCGAGGTCATCCGCCTCTGGGGTCTCCTTCTTCCCGGTGACGGGGGCCCCCTCGTACGTCAGCGCGCCGTGTTCCCCTTTCTTCAGGTAGAACCACCGCTCGGTCCACGGGCCAAGGGAGTCCCGAGAATGGATCTTAGGGAAGGCCCACGAGATCCCCGTCCGCAGCCGGAAATAGAGGCACCCGACCACGGGATCCTTCCCAGAGCGGAAGAGGCTGAAGTACCAGAAGAAGAGCGAGGGGGTGGGAAGGATTCCTAGGAACCCCTCACACAGGTGGGAGAAGATGGCGAGAAGGAGAATGGAATTCGGCACCAGGTTGATGAGCTCGATCTCGCAGCTAGAGAGGATGTCCGCCACGAACTTGCTCTCCGGGGTCCGCAGGCCGAAGAGCAAATAATGCTCGGTGCAGACGATCTCGTCGTCCCTGGGGTGCGGCTCGGTCTCGTCGCCCGGCAACCGCCATGTTACCGGGTCCAACAACCCCAGGGTCTCGAGCTCCCTCATCCTCGCTGGCGACATTATGCTCCTCCCAAACTTGGCCATGGCGATCGTCGTGGGATTGGTCGAGGGAAAGGGAGAGAGAGGCTTGCTCAGGAAGAAGGCTAGAAGATGAAGAGGGCAAGATCGGGAGTTTTTTTCAACAGTCGCTGTGGACTCGGATTTATAAGGCTGCGTCGTCGCAAATCCAGTCCACGGCGTCTCAAAAGGCGCGCCTGCCATGATTCGATAGGCGCAATTAAGGCCTGGGCCACGGGCTCGAGGCATCATAGGTGTCCGCTGGCCGTTCGCATCCGTTCCAGCACCGTGAAGTTCGAAGGTCGCCAGGTGTCGAAGCCGAAGGCTCCCCTTTGTGTTCTCCACCAGACCTCGGCCAAGGGTTCAAGACCTACGGAAGCTTTTTTCGTGCATCCGCGAAGTGAGGCTTGAGGTCGTTCCAGGTGTCTTCTTCGACCTTGAGCCTCGGGGGCTGGCTAACGAGGGCTGGGAGACCCTTGGCCGGTCAGCGCACGGTCAACGGGGCTCCCTAGCTCGGCTACTTCGACCACGACCTGGGCCGTTTTGAGCCATGCGCTTAGAGCTCGTGCGGCCTCGAGGTCGGGCCCCGCACGACCTTGGGCTCAAGCTGGCTCTTGTTCAGGCGGCGTCCCCTGGAATTCCGGGACATGCGTTTACTTGGCGGTTACCAAGACGTGGGATCGTGGAGCTGAGGCAGGCGTGCGCGAAGTGTCCGGGATGGTTACTGCCAGCCATCAACACGCATGAAGACCACTACCGGGAATCTCTCCTGTCCGTTGCAGGCAGGGAGGATATAAGAATAAGATAGCACAACCTGACATACACGGCACCTGAGCTCAAGCATTAGACATTGTCATTCTTGAGCTTGAGCTGTAACACACCCCTGTACTCGAGAATAGCAAAGATCACTACCGCAAGGCAACTGGAGTAGAGCTATTACCTTCATAGGGGCTCGAACCAGTATAAATCCTCGTGTCACGCTCGTTGTCGCCTTGCTCCAACCTCCAGCATGTTGAATCCGTTCCTCTGTTGAGCAAAGCTCAACTCAGGTCCCTAGTATCACTAACCCCCTTTTCATTTCTGCGGTTGGCGATCCCGATCGTCGACAAGTACTATGAAGACTATGTGAACTAGGAAGGTGTTTCCCTAGATGATTGCGTGTGGCATGTCGAATGGTCTAAGTTATTTTATTTTGGCTGCAAAAGTCTATTTGTTTCTTAAGCCCTTATGGTAGGGGTTAAAACGAATCAGATATGGGCAGATATTGCTCTTCCCATATCCTGACCAATATTTCTTTCATGAATACGAATCCGGATTATTTGGGTTACGAACACAGGTCAAATATGTGATAGATTCAGATGGGAAATGGATAAAGATGTATGGATAACACATGCATACATTGAGTAAATCAAACTATATAAATATATGGTAAATCAAACTATATAAATACATGACAATAATAGCAAGTTATATGTCAACAAAAGCAGTCAGCGAATCAAACCACATAAATACATGACAATAATAGCAAGTTATATATCAACAAAAGCAGTTAGCTATGTATTACAAACATGCAAGAGTTGGAGGCTGATACTATTGTAGAAGCAACACTTGGTAGTTTGGTACATTTTCCAACCGACTTGGGTACAGTTGAAGCTCAACATCTAGATGAAAAATGTAAAGAGGAAAAGGTGAGGAAGGACAAAAGGAGCTACAAAATGAACGAACATGGACCAAGCTCCTCGTTTTTCTTCATTGGTAATGGTGGCATCTACTTCATGATTTATGGAGCATCTTTATCCTACAAGTATCTCATAATGTTGTAACAACTAAAAAAATTTGACGTAAATAACTTTATTTAATCTAGACTCTGGTCCATTGTCCCATCAAATATTAACCAAATCTCAACTCTTGTACAAATCAGTAAATCACTTATCTATGGAGAAAATCAAAACATAACCTCACTTTTTGTCATTCAAAATGGCTGCAGACCTATGGCAGGTCTGAGGACCCTCTAATTTATTCGCATACAAAGAAGTGAGCATTTCAGTGAAAGCCAGATGCATCAGTTGAGAATAGGATATTCCTATGGCAGATCTGAGGACCACAAAAGCTAAGCACAAACTCAAATCATCATCTGAACATAACTGACTACTGACAGTGGTAGATCCTTTTGTTAGCCAAGAATAATTACAATCTCAACAGGACCAGCACTTGGACTAGAGATAAATTTTACCAGATGACGGCTAACTGGACCAGCACCTAGATGAGATAAATTTTATCGGATGACAGCTAACTGAATGTTACATAATTTTTAATAAAAGTCACGATTCTGAGTCCAATTCCATCAATAGAACCTTTAGATGATTTTACAATAGGATTAAGGATCAACCCCCTTATTTGCCCATAAGAAATTAAGCAGAATAGTAAAAGTCATATTATACATCTACAGTCTATAGATTCATCCTGACACTAGTAGAAATGAAAACTAATTACCTAGACTCCTCCTCAATCCTCATCATTAGCTATTTCTTCTTCATCCTATAATTTTGTTATGCCAAACAGTAAATAAACATATAAGTTAGAAGCAATTATTAACTAAAATAAAAAGGAGTGCCATACCACAATCACCATATTCACAATAATGGTTTCCACAACATCAAGATCATTGATAATAGATGCAACCTTTTTACCAGAATATGAAAATTTTAAAGAAATATATATAGTAAATAATAGACTTTCTTACACAATTATATTACAAACTGAGAAATAATATAATCTATCACCTTTTCTAGATGCTTTTACCCAATCCTTGGCATAGATCAATGCCTCTACAATCTCAGGTTCTAGGCAGCTGTGAAACGGATCAATGACATGACTACTAGCACTAATCGTAGATTCAGAAGCAATAGTTGACACTTGCATGGCCAACACATCACGAGCATCTTGTGATAGAATAGGATATACATCTTGCTGATTTTTCCACCATGATAAAATATTGAATTTCTTATTGGATTTAGCAAGCCTTAGTGGTGGTTCTGCCATGTATTTATCAAAGTCATTTTCATCACCTCGATCAGTCCTATGTATATAATATAAGAAGCTATCAAGTTCATCACTTCCTTCTCCCATAATGTCATCTTTTGGTTCAAAATACCAGGGTAGTACTCTTTCAGTAAGAAAAAACATAGGAATCAAATAACTGCTTGACAATCTTAGTAAATTCTTCAAGTTCAACTTCATATAACACCTGACCGTAAAACTTTTTCATGTAAAATTCTATACACTTTCTCTTTCTTCTAGTGTCAAGAAAGCAAGCCACACCAAGAGCAATATTTGACTTCTTCTAGTACTTTTCAAATTTAGCATGCATAGATAATGCCATCTTATTAATAGTGGTATCAGCGCTAGAATACCACTTAGAAATCAAAAGCTTAATGTCACAAAAACTTGGATAAACCAGATTTGTTGTTGGATATAAAGTACTAGAGAATAGCTTTGTAATATCATGGAATTTCTTTAAACACTTACAAGGTGTCAATGCCTTTCACATTAAGCAACAAATGGAGCTATATTCCCATACCTACGGCGTTCCATGCACATAAGCGGCTCAAAAGCTTTCCTATAATATAGAGCATCTCACAACATGAGATAAGTGGAATTCCACCTCGTTGCAACATCTAATGAGACACCCCTCTTTGTATCCAACTGACATTGAGATGCACATTTCTGTAACTCCTACTGTAATGGAGAACCCTTTACAACTACTACAAATGATCGAATATCATAAACTGCAGATACAATTTCTTGTAGACCATCTCTAGTAATAGGATTTAATATGTGATTACCACATCTCGTATGAAAGAACATCCCATCACATATTAGGGGACTCTTTGTTTTCAATTCAGCAATTACATCTTTAACACACACTTCATTTGTTGATGCATTGTCCAAAGTTAGAGAAAATAGTTTCTTTTAAATTACCATCTCATAATGCTAGCAGTAAATGATTCAGATAGCTTAGCACCCATGTGCCGACCTCCTACATGCAGAAAATTGGTAATTCTTTTCTAAATGCACCAATTATTATTGATCCAATGAACAGGGACAAACATATATCCTTTATTTTGATTTGATGTCCACATATTCATAGTTGTGCTAAAGTGGCATTGAATAGTTTTAAAATATTCAAGCAATTCATTCTTTCCTTCTACAAAGATATCCATTAGTTCCTTCCTAATAGTGACATGAATCTTGATTGAAAAGTTCGGACATAGAGATTTGATGAACTCACAAAATTTTCATGCTCAACAATATTGAAAGGGTACTTATTGATGTGACTTTGGGTCCCGATCTTTCGATGAGAGTGATAACATCGATTTGGAGGAATTGACTTTGATGATCCGACTACAACGTACGACGACAATGCGCCTTAGCAATCGCTAAACCAACTCTAGAGGGTTATTGATCTTGCCGTTGGCACGATCAACCTGAACACGAGGTTCAATTCCTGCATACAACCGAAGAACAAGCAAGAACAAAGGTAAAGCAATCTGAAATTGCGAATATGAATGAAGGCAAAAACAAGGGTGGGGTTCTATTGAAGATCTTGACAAGGTGGCTGTCCAGCACAACTTGAAGACTTAAAGTTTGCACTTGGCTAAACTAATCAAACAAAACCCAACCAAACCCTAGATGAGGGTGTGGCTGCCTATTTAAGGAGGAGAGAGGGCGTGGAAACTTAGCCAAAAAAGTTAGAGGCCGACTACAACTCAAATTACAAGGCCCAAGGCCCATGTCAATTCGGACTGAAAAAGAGATCTTTGGTTTTTGGCAGTTTCCGGATGCATCTGAAGGAGTTTTGAGGTGAGGCTACATCTGTTGAAAAGTAGACTCCAAGATCTTTCAAACGTGTACTCATGGTCCTCCAGAAACCACCGAAATCAAAAGTTATGGTCATTTTACTTTAGGCTGTTTCGGGAGGCCGAATTGGATTCCAAAACATGATGAATTTGACATCTCCGTCTTCTTGGCCCATGGGTGACATGATGGAGTTGGTCCAACTTGGTGTGGACATATCCATAGTAGTGATATCCTCATCATCCTCCTCTTTTTGAATTTGAGTCATCCTCGACTCAAGCTCACCCTTTAGCTTGTCTTCAGCACAAAACATTCTCATATAGGTCCTACATTTATTTAAATAAAATAGTAGCTCCGCCTCTTTATATTTTTTAAGACATTAAAAACATTTAGAGGATTCACCTGATAATTATCCATATAGCTCAACACTTCTTTCCAGCATATAATGGCTTGATGAGCGCTAGCACTATTCGATGCTTCCTCCCCTCCTTGAAGGAAAACCGTCCCCGGTTTTGGACAAGCTGGAAAAGAAACAACGAACAAAAAGAACAACGTGTACGCGGCATAGATATATATATATCCCATATTTCATTGTTCTTTTGGATTCGCGGTTGCTATTTACATGACAACACATGAGAAAATCAGATTTAAGCAAAGCACCTTTCCTCACAATTCTGTCAGTCGATTTGTGGTTACAAGTGAAGCATATAACATCAATATTAACATGATTTAGTTTGCAACTTGATTTGCAATTATAACTAAAGCACATATCTATCCCTGATCTTTGATAAAGAATACTCATGTTTTGTGAGCCGCATTCAATAACATGTTTTGTGGGCAAAACTACAAGTTCTGGCATCAAGCATGGCTCATTCATGTCATCAAATTGCAAACAAGCAATATCAAACCATTCCAATAACGGTGACACAGTTTTAATGGGCTTCCACGCATCAACTATGATATGCTGATTTGTAATACAAGTTAATGTACTAAAATTCAAACAATGTGGCAGCAAGCTATGGGTATCACACATATCAGGAAAATTTGATGGAGCCGTAAATGAAACAAGTTGTTGCATACAACTAGAATTGCCCAAAATAGCAAGCTTCAATTCAGCAAGTTTATCACAAGTTATGCATATTCTATAAACAAGAAACTTGCCATCTATGCCATAATCACCAACTAAATTGAATTTAAAACAATAGGCATAGGTGCTAGACAAAGACTTAAGAGATGAAATTTCAGAAATCTTGTCCATAGCACAAGTCAAACTAACAGGCTCATTCAACATGATATAGCATAAAATAGTAGCAGGGGATATTCTAGCTATCACCTCCTTTTGCGTAATTAGCACCACATGATCAAAATTATAAGCATGCAATTCATCACATGGTTCTACAATTGTTGCACAAGGTGGTAGTTCACAAGAATTATGTATAGCAGGAATATACTCACAAATTTGTTCCCTTTCTTGCTGTAAAATCAGATCTGTACCATGGTCATTTGTCTCCTCCTCAGAAGTAGGAACATCAAAACCTTCACTTGATAACACTAGTTTTTCATCTCCTAAATTTTCATCCGTTGTTGTAGGTATCGAGGTATCCATATCTCGTTCCATAGTCGAAGGGAATGTCTCATGCTCAACTTTCTCTTCTTCCATGTTCTCAATCTCTTTTTGCTTGTGCTCATTTGTCTGCAAAATGTTAGCCACAAGAGGAGGTGCAGCAACAGGCGCCTCAAGTGAAGCTAATAGTGCATTCAAACATTCAATACTACAAGCACTTTCCAACAATTGTGAAAGAGAACGATATGTTTGATCAATAAGAATATCCTGAATAACCTTATTAAGCCCATGTATGAACCTAAACTGGATAGCTTCATCAGATTCTTCTAAACCACAATGTAACAAATAAGTTCGCAATTCATGATAGTATTCTTTAACAGTATTAATCCCTTGTTTAAAGCATTGAAGTTTAGTAAGCAAACACTCAGCATAATATTCAGGAACAAATTCAAGTCTCATAAATTTTTTCATGTCAATCCAATTTTCAGGTTTTCTCCCTTTTCTACAAACATGCTTCCACAATGTTAACGCATACCCAGAAAGCATATTAGCGGCAAAACAAATCTTTTCATTTTCAGACAAATTATACATGCCAAATTGTTTGTCTACCGCTATTTCCCAATCAATATATGCTTCAGGGTCAAAGTTTCCAGCATATGGAGGCAATGTTAATTTGAGGTTACCATGTTCAGGAGTAGGAAACAAAGCCGTCATGTTGTTCATGTCGCAAATCCTTCGGTTGAATTGAAGTGAACTCATTTCATGTGGACCTATCATGATTAGTAGACAACAAAAAAAACACAGCCATATGTATTCTCCTAGCAACTACTAAATGTGGCTAAACAAGTTTCTCAACTCTCAAACTTTAACCAAAGCTCCTACAAGTTCTTACTGTGCAGCAGGGGTTGTCGGCCGTTGGCGGCCTCAAAAGTTCTCCCAAGCTTGGATAAAGCGATTGCCAAGGGACCGAACAAACGTACGAGGTAGAATATGTGGAGCTTGGTAGGCTATGTTAATTTCCTATGCAATCTGATAATTCTAGTTATTGTAATGATAAGTAAAGATCCAAACTAGAATTCACAAGCCCTAGTTGCCGATCTCAAAGATATAAGTGAATTTCAAGACAACACATACGCAAAGATAATGAAACTTAATGCAACCAATGGAATGAGCTAAATAAGAATAATTTCAGCACCAAAACTCGTGTTGCATAAGTTATGGAGAGACGCTAGCTAATTGCTTCAGAAAAGGTGAAAGGGCACAAGATTGCTCACTACTTAATACAATTGCATAATCTGAAAATAACAAACACAAATTAGGGTTTTGATCAATATAGTGCTGCCGGCCACTATTCTCTTTTCTTTTCTATCTTTTTCTTTGGCCTTTTGGCTCTTTCTTTCTCTTTTTTTTATTTTCAGTGACTTTCGGCCAACACTAGTATGAGCAAAGTTTTGGAATCCCTAACTTGATATCACAAGAGATATGATAGTGCAACGATCAAAAGGAGCGACCCAAGCAATTTCAAATCGCTAGTCTCAATTGGGATCAAGTATTCGCAAAGGATGAATTGGTTCCCAAAGGTATGTGCACTGATATTTTGGAATTTTATGGTTGTAGATGCTACTGGACTCAACCAACTCAAAGGAACAAAGCTAGAACACAAATTGAAGAAAGAAACCCAAATTCGGCCAGAACTATGCATTAAGGTTGTCGCTGCATTAAGGCATGCAAATGACCGAATCAAGCTTGCTCACAATGTAATAAATTGATGGTACTATTCTAGGCTTTAGAACAAGTATTCAAACACTCAATTTGGAGCTCGTATGTCGAAGTTATGGCTAAAACACTAAGGTGCGCAGATTTAACAAAATTCAGCCGATTTGACCAATTCCGAATCCGAGTCAAATTCGGTTTGAAGGTGTCCGAATCACAAAGGACACCCAAAAACGTTTTTGTAGAGGACTCTTCAAGGATTCAGGAAAGTATAAAAACTTCTCAATCGGAGTTCGGATGTGAGTGTTATGATCAAAATACCGAACCGACCTGGATTGTAATTGCAACTTGCTTCCCGAATTTGATGTCGAGATTAAACAACCTTTCAAATGGAATTAGATTTCATGCCCAACTAGGTTTTTGTGGAGCTTATCCCAAGGTTTTAGGAAAGTGCAAAAACACTTGAATCAGAGCTCGTATGCGAAAGTTATGAACAAACAAAGAACTGGATAGATTGAAATAAAAGCAGAAAAAACGATCAGCAATTAAAACAAGGACTCTAATGGATGAAAACCTAACAAAACACACTAAAATACCATATTGAATCTAAAGGTTGAATTTTTGTGGAGGATTTTTGATTTTGGACAGAAAACAAAAACTAATCTAGGGTACTAAATCTCTCACCGAGCAACATGGCGCTCTGATACCACCTGATGTGACTTTGGGTCCCGATCTTTCGATGAAAGTGATAACATCGATTTGGAGGAATTGACTTTGACGATCCGACTACAACGTACGACGACGATGCGCCTTAGCAATCGCTAAACCAACTCCGGAGGGTTATTGATCTTGCCATTGGCACGATCAACCTGAACACGAGGTTCAATTCCTGCATGCAACCGAAGAACAAGTAAGAACAATGGTAAAGCAATCTGAAATTGCGAATATGAATGAAGGCAAAAAGAAGGGTGGGGTTCTATTGAAGATCTTGACAAGGTGGCTGTCCAGCACAACTTGAAGACTTAAAGTTTGCACTTGGCTAAACTAATCAAACAAAACCCAACCAAACCCTAGATGAGGGTGTGGCTGCCTATTTAAGGAGGAGAGAGGGCGTGGAAACTCAGCCAAAATAGTTAGAGGCCAACTACAACTCAAATTACAAGGCCCATGTCAATTTGGACTGGAAAAATGATGTTTGGTTTTTGGCAGTTTTCTGACGTATCTGAAGGAGTTTTGAGGTGAGGCTAGATCTGTTGGAAAGTAGACTCCAAGATCTTTCAAACGTGTACTCATGGTCCTCCAGAAACCACCGGAATTAAAAGTTATGATCGTTTTACTTCAGGCTGTTTCGGGAGGCCAAATTGGATTCCAAAACACGATGAATTTGATATCTCTGTCTTCTTGGCCCATGGGTGACATGATGGAGTTGGTCCAACTTGGTGTGGACATATCCATAGTAGTGATGTCCTCATCATTTATGCATGATTATTGCAAAATAAAATTTTCTCAAGCTGGCTTCTTAGTCATATATGTAAGGCTCAACCACACTTGTACCATCTTCTTGATTCTTTTCTAGTTTGATCTATTGTTGGCCTGGCTTTAAGCTATGTTTGTTTCTTAAATGGTTCCAGAATACCTTTGTTCCATTGGTACTCTTGCATCTAGCTGTGTAAACACAATGGTTGCATTTGGCCCATTGTTGAACTACCTTCTTGCCTTCCTCCATATTTGTCACTGAATACTTGTTGTAGTAATCCCAGACAACTAATGTGCTCTTCTTCTGTCTCTTTACTTGAGGCTCATCATCTGTCTCTCAATGTGCACAATAGTAACAGGGTTTGTTTCTCCTGTGCCACTAGGCTCACTACTCATGCTTGGAACAGCTTGACTTGGCGTTGTGGATGATATACACTTACACTTGTGTTTGCAGTAGCACTTGATGCAGATGCCATGTTTTTCCTAGTATAGAGAAAGAAATTTGGAGCTTAAAAACAAACAAGGAGGCAAGCCATAAACCATCTCTTAACCACATTCTGAAGGAAGGTATTATTGTTTCTAAATAGTAGAAGGTATTATTGTTTCTAAATGGCAAGACGGCATTATTCTTTCTACTAGCTATTGTTGCGATGGGGGAACAATTTTTCATGGTGTTACTTTCTTTCTTTATAATTGTTGTATAGCTCAAGCCTTTTCATTTCTCCTGCTATTTGCTTGATTACCTGCTACATGAATGGAGGAGTAACACTTGTTTGTTTCTGCTTTAAAAGAAAATATTGCCCAGATGAAGAGGAAAATTCATAGACTAACGAGAACATTATGAAAAAAGAGGAAATCCCGGCCACTTCATTTATGTACATATTATTGACCACATGATTTGAATTTTGTAGATAAGGTTCTTCCACAAGATAAGTAGCCTTCCAGCTCCAGGAATAGATTCTGAGAAACTAATCTGGAATGTTTTGGAAGCTGAAAGGCCAAGCTTAAGGTTTGAAGCTAATGATTAACCCATTTCTATCTGCTTATGTCATCTTTCTTGACTAGTGGTTCTTTCAGGCAGTTAGATGGGAAGTCTCTTGTGAAAGTAAACAAAAATTTCCTTGAGAAGCGTGATGGTATTTATTTTATTATTCAATCATATTTTCTCTTTAAGTTGGTGTATACTATTTTGAATAACTCCTATAGTTTTTTTGGCAACTTCTTTGATGCGGCAACTGTTGAAATGATGTACCTTTTAGAGCTAGACAAGAAGCTTGATGTAGTTGGATTAATTGAAAATTCAGTAAATAGCACAGTGTCTAGAGAAAGAATAAATTCAGTAACAAGAAACTCAATCCTTGCTAAATAGGTTGTTAATCTCTAGGAGAAAGAATAGAACTTTTGCCGGCTAGGGGAGATCTGATCTGGGCAAGTCAGTGAGTAGGCAACAAGAGCTGGTTGGGGGAGACATCATCAAGGGAGGGGGTGGAGGAGACTCCACTGGGGTGCAGCCGTGTCGGGGTGGGGATCATCGAATCAAGGACTCAAGCTTGCCGACTAGGGAGATTGGATTTGGGTGAGGTGCGACAAGATTTGGCCAAGGGAGATGCTGAGAGCTCGAGACATCACTGGTGGGTCTTGCTGCGAGAGCCGAGACACCTTTGTGGAGTGGGGGCGAAAGCCAAGATGCCATTGGGGGATAGGCCGTGGGGGGCGAGATGCCATCGTCTGCCAAGGGGTAGGGTTGCTGGAGTGGCCGAGTGGGGAACTGAATAGCTGAATAGGGAATTGGGGATCGATCATGCCATTAGGGCATCACCGCATCAGGCAGATTCGCAGTCGCAGGGGTGATGGGTGAATGGGTGATGGGGTGGGCCATCGGGGATGGCCGAATGGACCAAGACACCAAGTCACCAGGAGACTGAACCTATGGGCTGGTGTAACATCCCTAAATTTTGATTAATTTAATTTAAATGGTTATTTTGAATTTTTGATAATTTTTGGAATTTATTTGAGTTTTTAGAATTTAACTCTTATTTGAAAATTAATTTAATAATGAAAAGTTTCAAATAAAATATAAATGGAAATATTTTATTTGAGTTCAAAATGCCTTAAAATATTTTCTGGAATTTTTCTAGAATTTTTCTGATATTTTAAGTGCCTCAAATAATTTAAATGAATATTCAAAATTATTTTTATTCGAAAAACTATTGAAATTCGAGTGAACAGTAATGGGCCAAGCCCACTACTGTGCGCGCGCCGAAACCCTAGCATCGCCGTTTTGTTTTCACCGTTGGATCTGCATCGGATGGTTGAGGCTCGGCCGTGTCGTTTCGTCGCCGCGCCGTTGGATCGCCGCGTGGACGGACGGATGGTGGCCACATCGTTTCGTTCTCCACTTCCGGTAACGCCGCCGTCGAGCTATACTGCCGAAGGAAACCGTCGCCATTAACGCCGGTGCACTACCTCCGCCGATTCATTAGTTGGTACTCGGTATAAAGCACTTTGTTCCGCACCCGTCGAGCTCTTTCACGCAAACCGAGGATCGCCGTAGACACCGCACGCACTCGCCGTAGTTCTGTGACCATCCGCCGTGTTTTGTGCCTGCTCCGGTGACTCTCCACCGTCACCGCACCCACCGGAGTACTCCTCGCGTTGAGCCGCATCGGAAGGACTACTTCATCTCACCGGAATCGCACTGGAACGCCGTCGCTTGGGTCTTCTTCCTCATCTCCGGCAACATTTCCTCGCCGCGCCTTCGCCGAGTTTGCAAGCTACCTCGACCGCCCGATCTGCATCCAACGACGAAGGTGAGTCCACGTATCCCTCTGTGATAGAGACCAGAACAGTGTGGTTTTAGATCTCAGCCATAGGATTCGTAATGGAGGGCTAGGATAGTGCCACGTGCCCAAAGAAGGGACTGCCCACGTGTGCTTAAAATCTGTGTTAACTAATAGCCGTTGGACCCATATCGAATGATCTGGAGTTAGCCACGTAGATGCGGTAACAGTAAACCCCATCTTCAATTGTTGGTCGTTCGATCTTGATCGTGTGGTCGTGATGCGGCCACGTCGCGTATTTAACTGTAGCTATTAATTAGCGTAGAAAATCTGTCGCAATCCGAGCCGTAGATTTTGAATCGAACAGACCGGATTCCACCGCGCGCCGAGCCAGTCTCGTGTCGACGCGTGTACGCTGGAATCGAGGCGTCAGCGCCGCCGCTGCGGTCGACGTCACTGATTTACTTTTAGCCGCACGATTTAGATCCAACGGTTAGCATAGCGCCACGTGTCAACACCGCAGTAGAGATCAGAAGTGTCGGTGCGATCTTGGCCGTTGATCGTGTCGCACGAATCTTGGCGTTTCACCGGGCCGGTTGAGTTACTGTTCGGTCTGTTTCCTCGCCGTTAGATCTTGATCCAGTGGACGGTTTTGCGCCACGTGTCACCACCGGAGTAAACCGAGCCGAATCGACGTTAGATCGTGACCGTTCATTTTGAATCGGACGGTCAGGAATAAATTGACTTCTCGGTTGATAGTTCGCCGACACGTGTCACGGCGAGAATTTGCCACGTGTCCGAGGGAGACGTCAGCAGTGGGGCCCACATGTCAGACCAGGCACGATCGATGCTGACGTTAGCAGTGATGTCATGCTGACATCATAATTCTGATTTTTCGTAAATAAATATATTCGGTAGAAAATGTTTTCGGTGCTGACGTCATAAATAGTGATGCTGACGTCATAATTATGGATATTCCGTATAAAAATAAATAAAGAAATTCGGTTTATTCTTTTTGATTTATTTTAAAACTTCAAATGCTTATAACTTTTGCGTTTTAACTCCGATTTGAGTGATTCCAATTTCTAAAAATTTGTAAAATCAAGATCTATTTATTGGTGATTTTTGTGGAATTTTTAGAGTTGAGTTGCTCTCTCGAAAAATAAATTTATTGTGTGTACATTGCTTTTAATTAGACGTTGATTTGCCGGAGGCTTACGAGGGGGAATTTCTAGAGCAAGACCAAGCTTCAGGCCAAGACCAGCAACTTTTTGAAGGCAAGTTATGCTTTGACCATTTTGATCCTATGTTTTGAAATGTATTTTGTTTTAAGCTATGCATGCTAATTCAATTAAAAATTGATTTAATTATTTTGGGTGAACTAGCTAACCAACCAAATTGTTTATGCCACCTTGATATTATTTGTATGCCATGACTCCTTGATAACCTAAGTTTGGTAATGATAGTTGGTTAATGATGTGCCAACACGGGAGGCTAGACCGTGAATAGTTGCTTAGTCATGCATACTACGTGAATAATCTTTTTGAACACAAAAGCAACTTGATTAAAGAATGGTGAATACTTTTTGATAAAAGTGGAATGCTGTTGGTAATGATGTTGGAATGTAGAGACCTGTGTGGTTCTACAGGAAAGATGATTACGGGCATGTGTTGCAGATTAAATAACACAGGGTGGAACTGATTTGGACTAGGGCAAGTGGACCGAGGCTTTGTGCCAGGTGGGCCTGTGTGGCAATTGGGGGTGGGTTGAGTGTGGTGAGGGCTGTGCGCCAAATTGAGAGAAGGATGTCTTGCCTTGGTCAGTTAAGGACCTTACCTTGCAAGCCTTTGACCTGAGTCTCTCGTACAACCACATGTCTGAATGGGAAGACCTAGCTTAGTAGGGTTCCGATGTCTTACCTCTGATACCTCGAGGTGGCAGTTACATGGGGGTAACTGTACGGGGGAGCGTGCCTGTGCTTTGGCTTGGTACCCGTCCAACGGTGTTTGTTTGTCCTATACTTCGGCTCTGAGTGAGGGAAGTGATAGTGAAGACAACACGGAGAGATTCTTAGGCTAAGATAGAAGTTTCTGAAAAGCTTTGTTACGGTTAATCGCCTTTGTGGTGTGCGACTATATCTTGTGGGTAAATTGTACAACCTCTGTAGAGTGTTAAAACTGTTCGAATAGCCGAGTCCACGGTACTGGACAATGCTCGGGGATTACAGTCAAGGGGTAGTGTTTGAAAATAAAATGGGAGGGAAGACTGTGTGTCAAAAGAAAATGAGTAGGGACTGTGTGTCCAAAACAATGAGGAAAACAGATTGAGGAATATAATGATTATATAGTTTTGATGCTTTTAATCTAAATAGATAATAATTTAAAAATATGGTTGCAAAAGCAAAATAACCAGAAAAGCCATTCCTTCATAACAAGCCATGCATGTAGTAAATAGATCTGCATTTGTGCATGACTTGTTGAGTACGGTGTGTACTCACCCTTGCGGACAAACTTACCAGAAGAAGAAACTACGCCTGCATATGAAGAGGAGTTCGTTGAAGGGCCGGAGAACTAGGGAAGCAAGCCTCACTCAGTGCGTCTGTGGAAAAGATGGAGCACCACGAAGACTTATTTTATTCCGTTGTTGAACTATGTTACTCTGAATATTGTAAGCCCTGTGTGGCATATTATTGTAAGGATGACCATAAGGTCGTACACTCGTTTATATACATGTTTGAATTACATATTTAATATTCTGCTGTGTATGATATGATATTATACCCTGTTTAGCCTGTGTGCACTAGCGTGATCCTGGACTAGTGCAGAATACACAGAGTGTCCGAATTTGTAAATTCGGGGCACGACAGAGGTGGTATCAGAGCATACCGACTGTAGGACTTGACCCTAGGTAGACTGGCCGATTGATATAAGGTTAATTTCTAAAGATTGAAATTGTACAAGATTATGAATGAAATCTTGACTAATCTTTTTCTTCTTAATCCGCATCTATGCTGCAATTTTTTCTGTTATTACTTCGTGATTTAAAAAAAATCTAGTTCTAACGAAGTGCATTTTAGCAGATGAGGAGGATTCACACCTTTAGCGAGCGCACTGGAGGCTTTGCTGCTGAGCTGTGGTACCTGCTGCAGTTTTTGGAGGGTTTTGTGAGGCCGATCTACCGAGGTACTTCGGTGGTTCGTGTCGGGTGGACATCGCTTGGGACGTCAAGGTCACTGTCTATGCGCGGGACAGGGGGAGAGCCAGTCGCCTGGTCCACGTCAGCTGCAGGAGGTCTACGTTTGAGGCTGATATCCAGGAGACCGCACGTCTTGCGATGCGGCAGATCGCCCGCACCTACTCTGCCGAGCTTGAGGGCACTGTCTTCTGTCACCATCCGCGACGTGACAACCGCTTCGACAGGGATCCGATTGACGATGATGATGCTACGATCACCCACTTGGTGAGATACACCATCGCTTAGGAGGAGACTTTGGACGAGACGGTCCGGGAGCTGCAGAGGGCTCGTGACGAGATCACGGAGGTCAGGGCTCGACTGCGTGAGGCTACTAAGGGCCTGAATATCTACATCAGGAGGGTGCACGAGTTGGAGGAGGCACTGGAGGGACCTGAGCCAGAGCCGGAGCTTGAGCTGCACGATCCCGACCCCGAGGAGCCCGAGCCTGAGCAGGAGGCGCCGGCAGGAGGCACCGGTCAGTGGTGCCGAGCCGCCAAAGACTCGAAAGCAGCAGCCCAGAGCCAGCAGAGTCGGTGGACTCTTTTGTTCCACCAGCAGTGGGGCACCAGGACCAGTTTGCCCCTATGCCACCGCACCCGCCGCAGTACCCGCCTGGAGGACCGCAGCCTGGATGGCTCGACGACTAAGTGTTTTTGTTTTTTCTCTAGAGTCGACTCCTGTGTTGAGTCAAGTTATTTCGAGTCAGTATTATCGAGTCCGTCTTAGAACGGTTGGTTGATTTGAACTCTATGAGTTGTTATGTTTTCTTTATGGTGAACAATTTATATTGATGTTTTATGTGTGCTGGTTATGTGCCGCAATGCCGTAGGCACTTGTGAGCGGCCATATCCTTATAATATTAAATAAAATGGTGTGCTTATATTTGAGTCAAATTTTCGCCCCGCACCAGATTCTTGTATACTTGTCCACTCTATTCTCTCTTTTCTTAAGTCTTTTGTTCTTCAGATGGTGAATACTCGTGGAAAACGTGGAGCCGAAGGAAGCAGATCATAGCAAGAAGGAAACCAGGGCAATGCATATAATCCTCAACCTGCACCACCAGTTGACATGGGTAATCTGGGAGCTTTCTTGACTGCTTAGACCCAGCTGATGCAGACGATGATGCAACAGAATCTGGCGATTCTGAGAACCAGCCGCAGACCAACAACAACAACCAAGCCGTGCACCACGGACATCAGTCTAGGCTATCTGATTTCATGAGAACTAGACCCCCAACCTTCTCTGGGAATGTTAATCCCATTGAAGCTAATGATTGGCTTCGTACAATCGAGAGGAAGCTGCACATATCCCAATGTGTAGGCGATGAGAGAGTCCTGTATGCCTCTCACCAGTTAGAAGGAACAGCTGCTGAATGGTGGGAGAACTACTGTGCTTCCCACGAGCATCCTCAGGAGATTACCTGGGATGAGTTTACAATTGCCTTCCGCCAGTATCATGTGCCGGAAGGGATGATGGAACTCAAGAAAGAGGAGTTTCGATCATTGAAGCAGGGAGGCCAATCTATGGCCGATTATCTTAATAAGTTCACGCAGTTGGCTCGTTATGCGCCGGAGGACGTAGCCACAGACAAGGCTAGGCAGTCCCGGTTTATGAAGGGACTCAACTCTGGACTTTAGGTGGGACTGATCACCCACACGTTCCCTGATTTCCAGGAGTTGGTCAACAAGGCACTTATCCTAGAAGATAAGCGCAAAGAACTGGATGACAACCGTAAGCATCGCTTGGCACAGCAAGGAGGACGCCAGGGACAGCAGAGACCGAGGGTGGTACCTCAACAGTTCACCCAGTTCCAGCCAGGAAGCAGCGCAAGAGCACCACTGCCTGTTCAGCGACCTACTGGTCAGATTCCGCAGACACCCGCAAGAGCAGTCAGCCAAGCAGCAGGAAACCTGTCAATGGCAGGAAGGCGGTATTACAATTGCAATGAAATGGGGCATTTCGCCAATGTCTGTCCCAAGAAAGGGGGAGTCACTCCTGTTCACTTTAATTTGGGTAACACGCCAGCAAGAACACCAGCTCAAGATGGAAGCCGAGCACCTGTCCAAGCTGGAGCCGCACCACAATCAGTCGTGCGAGGAAGGGTTAACCACATTACAGCAGATGAAGTTCAGAATGCTACGGACATCGTACTGGGTAAGTTTCTAGTTAATTCAGTACCAGCTACAATTTTGTTCGATTCTGGAGCTTCACATTCATTTATATCATGGGTATTTGTTATGGAAAATGATTTGGATATGGTTAATCTTAAGAGTACACTTATAGTCCAAACCCCTGGATCAAAACTCCGAACTAAAGTAGGATGCTCTGGGGTGAAATTAATAATAAATGGAATAGAGTTCCTAGCGAATCTAATTATACTGGATACACAGACCATAGATGTGATTACGGGAATGGATTGGTTATCCAAGCACAAAGCGATCTTTGGATTGTGGACGAAGAGTAATGTGATGAGAAACTCGAGATGGCAAGAAGGTGGAGATTCAGCGGTCACTACTCAAGATAGTCGATTAATGATTAACATGTGAAAATTTGTTGAAATGAAAGATGTTTCAGTAGTAAATGAATACCCGGATGTGTTTCCCGATGATTTGCCCGGAATGCCACCGGACAGGGATATAGAGTTTGTAATTGAGCTTGTACCTGGGACAGCTCCAATAGCCAAGAGACCCTATAGGATGTCTACCGAGGAATTGGTAGAAATGAAAAAGCAAATCGAGGAATTATTGGAGAAAGGTTTTATAAGACCTAGTTCATCACCATGGGGAGCACCAGTGCTGTTTGTAAAGAAAAAGGATGGGAGTTTCAGAATGTGTATAGACTATCGTGCACTCAATGATGTGACGATAAAGAACAAGTACCCATTACCCAGGATAGACAATCTTTTTGATCAGTTAAGGGGAGCAGGAGTCTTCTCTAAGATAGATCTTCGATCCAGATATCATCAGCTAAAGATTCGGACTGAGGACATACCAAAGACAGCCTTTTCGTCTAGGTATGGTCATTATGAATTCACGGTCATGTCCTTCGGACTGACTAATGCTCCTACGTATTTCATGAATATGATGAATAAAGTATTCATGGAATATTTGGATAAGTTTGTAGTCGTATTCATTGATGATATCTTAGTTTACTCCAAATCGGATGAAGAACATGTTGGACATTTGAGGATGGTCTTGGAAAAGTTAAGAGAAAATCAGTTGTATGCAAAATTTAGTAAATGCGACTTCTGGAAAAAGAATGTTGAATTCTTAGGTCATGTGATGACTGCCAAGGAGTAGCTGTTGATCCGAAGAAAGTAGAGACAGTGTTGCATTGGGAGCAACCAAAGTCAGTTACACAAATCATAAGTTTCCTTGGTATGGTGAGGTATTACCGCCGGTTCATTGAAGGCTTTTCTTCAATTGCGAGACCCCTCACGCAATTGCTTAAGAAAGAGAAAAAGTTTGCATAGTGCTTTGAATGTGAAAAGAGTTTCCAAGAGTCAAGAAGCGTTTGACTTGACTTTTTTGGTGTTGCCGAATACCAAGGATAATTTTGATATATCTTGTGATGCTTGGCGTGGATCGGGATGTCTCTTGATGCGTAAGCGGTAAAGTAGTGGCGTATGCATCAAGGCAATTAAGGCCACATGAGCAGAATTACCCGACCCATGATTTAGAGTTAGTCGCTGTAGTGCACGCTCTTAAAATATGGCATCACTATCTTATGGGAAACCGATGTGAAATATATACTGATCACAAAAGTCTCAAGTATATATTCACACAATCAGATCTTAACATGAGACAGAGGAGATGGTTAGAATTAATCAAGGATTATAACATTGGAATTCATTACCACCCAGGAAAAGCAAACGTGGTGGCAGATGCTTTAAGTCGAAAGAGCTATAGCTTGAATTCATTGACAGCGGAAGATCAGTCTGACTTATGCAAAGAGCTTCAGAAGCTAAGATTGGAGGTTGTACCAAAAGGATTTCTAGCCACTTTGGAGGTTAAGCCAACCCTAGAAGAGCAGATCAGGGAAGGACAAAAGGATGATGAGAAGATTAACATGATTAAATCTAAGATGGATGAGGATCTAGCTAAGGACTTCAGAGTAGATGAGCAAGGTACCTTGTGGATAAAGAACAGAATCTGCGTACCCCATAAACCAGAGTTGAAGCAGTTGATACTGGAAGAAGCACATGATTCCAAGTATTCAATTCACCCGGTAGCGCTAAGATGTATCAGGATCTAAAAGGAAGATTCTGGTGGCCAAACATGAAGAAGGAGGTAGCTGAGATGTAGCATTGTGTGACGTATGTCAGAGAGTTAAAGCAATGCATCAGAGACCAGCCAAACTGCTACAACCATTAAGAATACCAGAATGGAAATGGGAGGAAATTGGGATGGATTTCATCACCGGGTTGCCAAGGACTCAAGGTGGATATGACTCCATATGGGTCATAGTGGATCGGTTAACCAAAGTTGCACATTTTATACCAGTAAAGACAATTTATTCGGGAGATAAGTTAGCAGAGTTATACATGTCAAGAATTGTTTGTTTACATGGTGTACCCAAGAAGATAGTATCGGATAGAGGTACTCAATTTACCTCAAGATTTTGGGAAAAATTGCATACAACCATGGGTACTAAATGCGAATTTCGAGACGCGGATACCATCCATGACAGATGGTCAGACCGAAAAGGTAAACCAAATTCTAGAAGATATGCTAAGAGCCTGTGCTTTATCGTACACCACATCGTGGGATAAATGCTTGCCGTACGCAGAGTTTAGCTATAATAATAACTATCAAGCCGGTTTGAAAATGTAAGCCTTTTGAAGCTTTTTTATGATTAATCGTGTGAACACCTTTGAATTAGAATGAGACAGAGAAGCGTCGTGTCTTGGACGCACGTACTTTTAGATGCAGAAGAGAAGATCACATTAATTCGAGAAAGATTGAAGACTGCACAATCCAGGCAGAAAAGTTATGCAGATAATCAGCGTCGTGAATTGAGCTTTGAACTAGAAGACTATGTCTATCTCAAAGTCACGCCATTAAAGGGAGTTAAAAAGTTCCATGCTAAAGGAAAACTTGCCCTGAGATATGTGGGTCCATTCAAGATTCTGAGCCGTAAAGGAGAAGTTGCATACCAGTTAGAATTGTCGCAGTCCTTAGCAGGAGTACATGATGTGTTCCATGTATCTCAGTTGAAAAAGTGTCTTCGAGTACCGGAGGAACAAGCATCAATAGAAGCTATTGAACTACAAGAAGATTTAACTTACACGGAATATTCAGTGAAGATTTTGGATACCATGGATCGTGAGACCAGAAACAAGTCAACCCGCTTTTGCAGAGTTCAGTGGAGCAATCATTCAGAAAGCGAGGCAACTTGGGAGCGCGAGGAAGATTTGAAGAAGGAGTTTCCCAACCTCTTCTCTAGTTAGCCTTGAATCTCAGGGTCGAGATTTTGTTAAGGGGGGAGGTTTGTAACATCCCTAAATTTTGATTAATTTAATTTAAATGGTTATTTTGAATTTTTGAGAATTTTTGGAATTTATTTGAGTTTTTAGAATTTAACTCTTATTTGAAAATTAATTTAATAATGAAAAGTTTCAAATAAAATATAAATGGAAATATTTTATTTGAGTTCAAAATGTCTTAAAATATTTTCTGGAATTTTTCTAGAATTTTTTCGATATTTTAAGTGCCTCAAATAATTTAAATGAATATTCGAATTATTTTTATTCAAAAACGATTGAAATTGAGTGAGCGATAATGGGCCAAGCCCACTCTTGTCGCGACGCCTTGAAACCCTAGCGTCGCCATTTTATTTTCACCGTTGGATCTGCATCGGATGGTTGAGGCTCGGCCGTGTCGTTTAAATCGCTTGCTGTTGGATCGCCGCGATGGGCCGGACGGATGGTGGCCACGTCGTTTAGTTCTCCGCTTTCGATGCGCCGCCGAGCTTCTCGCCGAAGGAAACCATCGCCATTAACACCGGTGCACTACCTCCGCCGCTTCATTAGCTGGTACTCGGTATAAAGCACTTTGTTCCGCACCCATTGAGCTCTTTCACGCAAACCGAGGATCGCCATAGACACCGCACGCACTCGCCGTAGTTCTGTGACCATCCACCGTGTTTTGTGCCTGCTCCGGTGACTCTCCGCCGTCGCCGCACCCACCGGAGTACTCCTCGCGTTGAGCCGCATCGGAAGGACTACTTCATCTCACCGGAATCGCACTGGAACGCCGTCGCTTGGGTCTTCTTCCTCATCTCCGGCAGCATTTCCTCGCCGCGCCTTCGCCAAGTTTGCAGGCTACCTCGACCGCCCGATCTGCATCCAACGACGGAGGTGAGTCCACGTATCCCTCTGTGATAGAGACCAGAACAATGTGGTTTTAGATCTCAGCCGTAGGATTCGTAATGGAGGGCTAGGATAGTGCCACGTGCCCAAAGAAGGGACTGCCCACGTGTGCTTAAAATCTATGTTAACTAATAGCCGTTGGACCCATATCATCTTGATCGTGTGGTCGTGATGCGGCCACGTCGCGTATTTAACTGTAGCTATTAATTAGCGTAGAAAATCTGTCGCAATCCGAGCCGTAGATTTTGAATCGAACGGACCGGATTCCACCGCGCACTGAGCCAGTCTCGTGTCGACACGTGTACGCGGGAATCGAGGCGTCAGCGCCGCCGCTGCGGTCGACGTCACTGATTTACTTTTAGCCGCACGATTTAGATCCAAGGGTTAGCATAGCGCCACGTGTCAGCACCGCAGTAGGGATCAGAAGTGTCGGTGCGATCTTGACCGTTGATAGTGTCGCACGAATCTTGGCGTTTGACCAGGCCGGTTGAGTTACTGTTCAGTCTATTTCCTCGCCGTTAGATCTTGATCCGATTGGGCGGTTTTGCGCCGCGTGTCTGCCGGAGTAAAAGCAGGCGAATAGGCGTTAGATCGTGACCGTTCATTTTGAATCGGACGGTCGAGAATAAATTGACTTCTCGGTTGATAGTTCACCGACCGTGTCACGGCGAAATTTGCCACGTGTCGAGGGTGGCGTCGCGATGGGGCCCACATGTCGGACCGAGACGATCGATCTTGACGTTAAAGATGGCGTCATCTTGGCGTCATAATTTCGATTTTTAAGTAAATAAATATATTCGGTAGAAAATGTTTTCGGTCTTGACGTCATAAATAGTGATCTGACATCATAATTATGGATTTTCCGTAAAAATAAATAAAGAAATTCGGTTTATTCTTTTTGATTTATTTTAAAACTTCAAATGCTTATAACTTTTGCGTTTTAACTCCGATTTGAGTGATTCCAATTTATAAAAAATTTGTAAAATCAAGATCTATTTATTGGTGATTTTTGTGGAATTTTTAGAGTTAAATTGCTCTCTAGAAAAATAAATTTATTGTGTGTACATTGCTTTTAATTAGACGTTGATTTGCCGGAGGCTTACGAGGGGGAATTTCTAGTGCAAGACCAAGCTTCAGGCCAAGACCAGCAACTTTTTGAAGGCAAGTTATGCTTTGACCATTTTGATCCTATGTTTTGAAATGTATTTTGTTTTAAGCTATGCATGCTAATTCAACTAAAAATTGATTTAATTATTTTGGGTGAACTAGCTAACCAACCAAATTGTTTATGCCACCTTGATATTATTTGTATGCCATGACTCCTTGATAACCTAAGTTTGGTAATGATAGTTGGTTAATGATGTGCCAACACGTGAGGCTAGACCGTGAATAGTTGCTTAGTCATGCATACTACGTGAATAATCTTTTTGAATACAAAAGCAACTTGATTAAAGAATGGTGAATACTTTTTGATAAAAGTGGAATGCTATTGGTAATAATGTTGGAATGTAGAGACCTGTGTGGTTCTCTGAGGAAAGATGATTACGGGCATGTGTTGCACCGTTAAATAACCTAGGGTGGAATTGATTTGGACTAGGGCAAGTGGACCGAGGCTTTGTGCTAGGTGGGCTGTGTGGCAATTGGGGTGGGTTGAGTGTGGTGAGGGTCATGCACCAAATTGAGAGAAGGATGTCTTGCCTTGGTCGATTAAGGACCTTACCTTGCAAGCCTTTGACTGAGTCTCGTACAACCACATGTCTAAATGGGAAGACCTAGCTTAGTAGGGTTAGATGTCTTACCTCGATACCTCGAGGTGGCGATTACATGGGGAATAGCTATGCGGGGGGCGTGCTCGTGCTTTGGCTTGGTACCCGTCCAACGGTGTTTGTTTGTCCTATACTTGACTCTGAGTGAGGAAGTGATAGTGAAGACAACACGAAAAGGTTCTTAGGCTAAGATAGAAGTTTACGAAAAGCTTTATTACGGTTAATCGCCTTTGTGGTGTCTGTTGTATCTTGTGGGTAAAGTGTACAACCTCTGCAGAGTGTTAAAACTGTTGAATAGCCGAGTCCACAGTCTTGGACAATGCTCGGGATTACTGATCAAGGGGTAGTGTTTGAAAATAAAATGGGAGGAAGGCGTGTGTCAAAAGAAAATGAGTAGGAATGTGTGTCCAAAACAATGAGGAAAAGCAGTTGAGGAATATAATAATTATATAGTTTTGATGCTTTTAATCTAAATAGATAATAATTTAAAAATATGGTTGCAAAAGCAAAATAACCAGAAAAGCCATTCCTTCATAACAAGCCATGCATGTAGTAAATAGATCTGCATTTGTGCATGACTTGTTGAGTACGGTGTGTACTCACCCTTGCGGACAAACTTACCAAAAGAAGAAACTACGCTAGCATATGAAGAGGAGTTCGTTGAAGGGCCGGAGAACTAGGGAAGCAAGCCTCAGTCAGTGCGTCTATGGAAAAGATGGAGCACCACGAAGATTTATTTTATTCCGCTGTTGAACTATGTTACTCTGAATATTGTAAGCCCTGTGTGGCAGATTATTGTAAGGATGACTATAAGGTCATACACTCGTTTATATACATGTTTTAAATACATATTTAATATTCTGCTGTGTATGATATGATATTATACCTGTTTGCTTTGTGTGCACTAAGCGATCTGGACTAGTCACGGAATACCTGAGTGTCCGAATTTGTAAATTCAGGGCACGACAGCTGGCCCAGGTCAAAACCAAATATTTGAATGGGTCATTATCCGATATCCGGGTCTCAACCCATATTTCCTAGATACTCCATGCTCTGAATCTGATCCTGTATTCGAATTCAAATATTCAGATCTAGATTCGGATTCGACCGAATATCTAATATCTATCTCGACTTTGATCCCAATCAGATCCAGATCAGGTGGATAAAATCTGACCCATTTTCACCCCTACCTTAAGGCATAATTGTGTAAACTTGACCATAAGTCCATTGTTATTATTTAGTAATAATTTGCCACTTTTTTAGTTAATTCATTTAATAGAATGATATTTCATCTATGTTGCTACTGTGTGCACTAGCGTGATCCTAAACTAGTACAGTATACACAGAGGGTTTCGGGTTTACTAATCCAGGTCCTAACATCATACAACCACATGTATGTAATGGGATAGATTTAACTCAGTGAGTTAGCGAATCTTAACATATGATATCTCAAGAGGTAAACCAAGCTGTGTTTGCAGTTATGGAATGTGTGTTGTAGTGGCTCCACATCTTGAATAGTTATTATTTCTTATCCAACGATGGGTCTTTCCTATTATTTTGCTCTATGTGAGGGTGGAATAGTGAGATCAAGCTTATCAGGAGTCTCTATATTAGGATAGAGTTTTTGAAAGGCTTTGTATGATCTTCTTAGTCACACACCCAAGGAAGAGTGTTAATTGTATGATAATAAGATATTGATCATATCTTGTGGGTAAAGTGTATAACCTTTACAAAGTGTAAAATCTATTTGAATAGATGTGTCTCCGGTTATAGACAATGTTTTAGAATTTCACACAAGGGTTATATTTTATATAAATAAACTTGGGAAAAGAGGTTGTCGATGTTCGTATAACCGGCAAGTAAATTTGTAAGTAAAAGGGCCGCGCGCTCCCTCTCCTTGAATGGTCAGACGAAGGGAGCCCAAAATTTATACTGGTTCGGGCTGAATATCCCTACGTCCAGTTCGTGCGGTGGTTTTGTATTGCTCGGGGTGTGATCGACTGTATGAGTTTACAAGCGGGGGCTAAGGACAGGCCCTTAACGTTCGTCCAAGTGAGGGAGCTCGGAATGTTTGCCTAGGTCGGATGGCTCGGGTGGTGGATGCGAGTGCCCAGTCGGGTATGTATGGGCAAATGCTCGTTGCCCTTCCCTGAGGGCCCTGCCTCCCTTTATATAGGCGGAGGGGGCAGGTTACACGGGAGTTTTTTGGAGAAAAAGGTAGGGGTACGCTACGTCCAAGAGTCATTGGTCTTCGGTCTTGATGACTGACCGGCTCCTGTTGCCCCACGCCGGGTTGGTAGACACGATGGACAGTGCTTCATTGGGAAGGTGCGCACCTGCCCCCCACACGCCTGTCAGACAGTGACGCCGTCACGCCGCGCCCTGGCGCCGCCTCGGGAGCGGGTGTCTCCCTATGGCGTAGGAGGGGACGGGTGCTTGACTCTGGTGCCGCCCTGGCCGCCCTGCGAAGGAGCCACCTGCCCCGACATGGCTGTTGTATTCACGGGACGGGTGACCAGCCTGTGGTCGACTGTCATCATGGCGAAGGTTGCTGAGTCGAGGCTTGTTGGGACCCCGACCCAAAGCCGAGTCGGGGCCAGAGAGGCCCGGACCGGGTTGGTCGAACTGCGGGAACGCCGATCAGGTCTAGGCCGAGCAGCGAGGCGTCGGACCGGTGCAGGTCGGAGTTCCTTAGTGGGCCCGATTGAAGCCGGGACCCCGCCGGGACACTGAGGAGGCCCATGGCCCTCCTACACTCTTCATCACTGCCAGGCTTACCATCCTGTTCGTACAACTTGAGTGGGATACGATCTTGAAATAGATGTATTCTTTGGTGTGGGGTACCCCTGGTGCGTGTATTCGTCAGAGGTTGTGTGCCAATGAACGGAAAAAAGTTATATTAGGCTTTGTGCTAGTGGAATTTTAGAAATATCTGGGAATCTTATTATTAAATTTATTTGTTTTATCTTTTGTTTTCAATCTATTTAGTGTATTCAATTGCAAATGCTTTTTTTGGCAAAATGGCCATATTAGCCATTTCTCTTGAATTAAGGCTTGCATATAGTTATATTAAAATTGAATTATGGGAACAACTTGTTGAGTTCTTTATGTACTCATTCTTGCAACAATAAATCAATTAGTTGGGAAGGAATCAACGCCAGCTCTGGAGGAGTATCAAGAGGAAGCGAGTTATTAGGAGTTGAGCTTTGTCGATTGCCATGGTACGTCAATGAGTTGTCCGCTGAAGTTTCCATTCCACTATAGTTTATTTAATGAATCAAGCCCTGCAAGCATAATAAATATAAAGTCGACCATAAGGTCACCACACTAAATATTTATTTATTAAATTTAGTCATTTATTATTATTCTGTTATGTATGGAGTTGATATTACATTTATGTTACCGCTATGTGCACTAGCATGATCCTGAACTAGTGCGGCATAGACAGAGGGCCCAGATTTGCATATCTGGATATTGACATTAAAGAAAAAGGAAGAATGATCAACGATATTCCCCACATTATCCATCCCCGCTCACTCAATATACCTATCAAAAGTGACTCCCTAAAGGAAGTATCTACTAACATGGAAAAAGGATATAATTATTGTATATGCTACCAAATAATCACTTAATTATGGTAGTAAATAGCACCCGGATGTACAATGAGAGCATTCTCACTGTACGCTCTGGCACAACATACCAATAAGATAGACGCAACAATTAAATTCAACATGCCCACCAATATAAGTTTCAATCTCATAAGAAAAATAGAAAAAATCTCAATCACTGAACAAAATTCACTCCAAATTACATAGCACATCCCAATACAAAGATGCCCTCAAAAACTAGCAAAAACAAGTTGGAAGCAAAACATATCTATGACAGTACAACCATTGCAATACTTTGGAAATGCTCATGCAACAATTGGGGAGAATGCTTGCAACAAAATAATTTGGACAAGGCAGTTCACAACAAAGTAACATGCTTCTTGCAAAAATTGAGAAAGGCATGTGTAGCAATTTGCAAAACATCTGCAACAACTTACAAAAACTAATGAAAAAAAAATCTAAACACAACATTTTGAGAGCACAAACTGCAACAAACCAAAACACTCCTTGTAACAAATTAGAAAAGATGTTGTAATAAATTGAGCAAACACACCTAACAAACTAGATCAGTCGGACTCTCGCATAATGTTTGACTTCTTCCCTGTTAGATTTGGCCCTCTCCCAACCAGATCTGGAAACAATGGCCTCCACCCTACTAGATCAGACAATGGTAGTCTATCGCGTTGTTGGGAGGTCATGAGGTTGAGTGTAAATCCCAAATTTTTGGCCTTTAATGAATTTTATTGCATTTTAAAATTTTTGGAATTTAATTGGATTTTAAATATTATTTTTGAAATAATTTTGTTGCAAATAATATTTAAATATGTGCAAAGTTTATATAAACTTTTGTCAAAAATATTTTATTTGGGTTCTATAGGTACCAAAGTATTTTTCAAAATTTTTCTAGAATTTTTGAGATATTTTTGCTATTTATTTATAGTTATTTGAATTTTAGGAATTATTTTAATTGGAAATTCGATTTGACTTTTGGGCCAAATTTCGAGTTTGCCCATTCCTATTCGGCCTATTCCCCATGCATTTGGCCAGGTCGCTGGCCTGCTCGTTGGCCCGACAAGCCACCACTAGCTCGGCCTGGTCCACGAAGCCCAACTGACATCCGTGCCTCCTTCGTCTCTGAGTTTGGCTCGAAGCCACCACCGTGTCTGACCTGGAGTCTAGTCAGAGCCCACCTCCTGAGGCTTTATAAGCTGGCCAACCCCTGCATCGGGTTCCCCAAGCTGCACCACATCTTTTGCCCTAGATATCGAAGCCCAAGGAGCCATCATCCGCTCGCAAGCCATCACCAAATTCCACTGCCATCTTTTCTCAACGGACCTCACTCTCCACCCTGTTCTAGTCGAAGTTGAGGTCGTCGTCGAGTTGCCCACGTTGAGCTCTCCCAGATCCGCTGTATCCGGTCACTAAAGAGTCGCCGTAGCGCCACGGCCGTGGTCATCTTCTTCACCTCCGGTGAACACGCTGCCGCCTAGCTCGTCGACTCGAAACCCTGTCACCGATCTGACGTGGTAGCCACATCAATGACCCGTGGACTCCACACAGGCGTTGTGTTAGTCATCGTGCTGGCTTGTTACTTAGGTGGCTACCACATCATCGCACCACATCAGCATTAGCCGACTCAGGTGTCAGTTGCACGATTTCGTACGTTCGGTCCATCCTAGACTAGGGTTAGTTTGTGAACTCGGTTCATGGATCGTGGGGCCACTTATTAGCCCCTATAAGATTTTTTTGATTTATTTCTATTTCAGGAAAATTGGTTGTTGACGTCATAAATCAATTTTTCTTTAGAAAAATAAATTGAGAAATTCAAATTTTCTTTTTTTCTAGTATTTTCTTTTGTTCGAATCATTCAGGAGTCTGTTCTTCTTCATACGAGCTACAATTGAGGCGATTCAAATTTTTTAAAATTTATAAATTCAATATCTATTTAATGGTAAATTTTATTTGATTTTTGGACTTTTTTCTCTCTAATTTGTATTTATTTGGTGTTTCTCTCTTGATTTGTGTAGACGTTGAAGTGACCAGATCGTTCAAGGGTGAAGCATTGACTTAGGCTCAAGGACTAGATATAAACAAGACCTATTCCAAGTAAGTTGTGCTTTGATCATATTGAACATAGTTTTGCAAGTGCTATATTGTTTTACATTACTGTATATTATTTTATGCATAGAATTGTTTTCAATTAATTTTAAAGATTAGCTATTCTACCCAATTAGATTATATCTACCTTGCCATTTGTATGCTATGATTATTGTCACCATAGAGTGGAGAATGATTAGTTGGTTGCTAATAGATACCAACGTGAGCTGTTTAGATCATGTGTAGTTGCTTAGCCTTGCCACGTACAACTGAAATTTTTTGAAAGTGCAAATTCAATTTGGCTAATGGAATATGAAACATGTGAATGGATGTATCATGTGTTGTCACAAAATAATATTGAGTTGTTGATAGCATGTATTGTACAATAATCAATTGGGGTGGTAAATGATTTAGATTAGGGCAAGTGGTAAGTGGCTGTGAGCCATGATAGGCATGTATGGCATTGGGTTGATCAGTGAGTGGAAGTGAGATGGTTACTATGAGTGAATAATTAGAAGTCTTGCCTCGTTCAATAATTAAGGACTTAACCTTGCAAGCCAGTGAACTAAGCTAATCATGCAACCTCATGTCTGTTATGGGGTAGACCTAACTCAATAAATTACGGAATCTTGACATATAGTGCCTCAAGTGGTAGACCAAACTATGTGTGTAGTCTAGAGAGAGTGTGTATGCAGTGGCTTCAAATCTTGAACAAGAATTGTTTCTAGTCCAATGATAGGTCCCTCCCATTCTTCTACTCTAAGTAAAGGAAGGAATAACAAATTCAGGCTTATCAGGAGGGTCTATTTTTAGATAGAGTTTCTAAAATATTTTTGTTATAGTCTTCTTAGCTACACGTCGATAGGTACATGTCATTGCATGCAATATAAGTTTGAACATATCTTGTCGATAAAATGTGTAACCTCTGTAGAGTATAAATCTATTCGGATAGCCGTGTCCTCAGTTATGAACAGTGCTCAAAAATTTTAGTCAAGGGTTAGATTTTATAAAATAAAACTTGAAAAAGGAGGTTGTGTGCCATTGGAATTATTGGAAGATGTTAGGCTATATGCTAGTTTACTATTGAGAAATATTTAAAAGTTACTTATTATTATTATTTGTTTTACTGTCATTTCAATTTATCTATTGTATTCATCTGTAAATGTTGCTTTATTGCAAAATAACCCTGTTAGCCATTTATTTGGAATAAGCCTTGCATATAGTTATTTATAATTACATTCTGTACATATCTTGTTGAGTATTTTATATACTCACCTTTGCCACAACATCATTAGTTGAAGAAGAGTCTACACTTACATTGAAGGAGTACCAGAAGGAGGCGAATCTTATCAGTTGCCTATGACATATTGATGGGTTACCTATGAAGTTTCTGTTCCACTACTATTTTAACTATTAGAGTTTAAGCCATGCGTGGTATAATGGTGTAAGTCGATCATAAGGTCTATCAACTGTCTTATATTTAATAAATGAAGTCTCTTATTATGTTTCTACTGTGAATGATTATGATATTCATCCATGTTGCCACTTGTGCGCTAGCGTGATCCTAGACAAGCGTGATAAACATGTAGGGTCTGGATTTGTATATTAGGGTCCCAACATTGGGGGCCATAGTTGCCGTTATAACTATGGCGTTGGGAGGAGGCTTGCAGCAGCGACAATGTGGTAGAACTTGGTGTGGATGAGGAAGGGGTCAACGATGCCGCTGCCATTGTGCCATGGGAGCATGACATACTTGGGCAAGAGAAAAAAGGAGGAATAAGAGTTGTGGTCTTGTGTAGGCTTGAGGGAATGAGGGAGGGGAGATCGACTAGAAGATGAAGGGGAAAGTGCGAATGATGAGGCAATACACTAATATAGTAGACAAATGGGGCTTGAGTTGGATTACAGAGTGGCTCTCTGGGTGAATGACACATCTGATGCATTAGATGTCTACATCAAATCAATTCCCCTTAATTATTCCTACGACATCACTTGTCGGTGTTTCGTATACCGGTAAGTAAATTTGTAGTCAAGAGGCCGCGCACTCCCTCTCCTTGAATGGTTAGACTTAGGGAGCCCAAGATGTATACTGGTTCAGGCCGAACGTCCCTACTTCCAGTTCATGTGGTGGTTCTGTATTACTTTGGGTGCAGAGGACTGCACGATGTTTACAAGCGAGGGCTAAGGGCAGGCCTTGAGCACCTCGTATGAGTGGGTGAGGTCGGTGTGAGCTAGAGCTGTTCGTTCGTACTCTCGTAAGTGCTCGTGAGTGCCTCTGGTCTGCTTGTATATGCTTGTGTCCCCTTCCCTGAGGGTCCTGCCTCCCTTTATATAGGCGGAGGGGGCAGGTTACACGGGAGTTTGGAGAAAAAAGGATGGGGTGTCCTACGTCAGAGAGTCCTCGTCTTCGGTCCTGGTGACTGACAGGTTCCTATTCATCCCATGCAGGTTGGTAGACCTGTGAGACACACTGCCCTCTGCGCTTTGTCGGATCTGGCCAGCATTCTGTGTGTCTGGTGTCACCTCGGGAGGAGCACGTCTCTCCTTTGTGCATGGCGGGTGAAGGGACTAGCGCTTGACTTTGGCGGCCTCCTGGCCACCTTGGGAAGAGCCACCGCCCTTGACATGGCCGTCGTGTCCGTAGGGCAGGTGACCAGCTTGAGGTCGACCTGCGACGATCTTCGACCCTGTGGCGGAGGTCACTGGGTCGGAGCTCGTTGGGCGCCCGACCTGAGGCCAGGTCGGAGCCTGCGGGGCGCCGACCTGAGACCAGGTCGGATTGCCCCTGGTAGGCTTGATCGGGGTCGAGGGTCCTTCGTGACCCAACGAGGCCTTCGGCCGGAGCTGGGCCTAAGATGGCCCATTTGGTGTTCCGGCCTGCTGGGGGTATCCCTGGTATGAGTATTCGTCATCACTGCTATTTGAAAAGGAGCATCTATTGTGCTAACACTGGCTCATTTGGCAAAACACGCTCCGACTTCTTCCTCGGTGACGAGCTCTACACCCATCTTGCTCTTCCTCTCCAAAGTAAGCACTGTCCACCTCTACCCTTGGCGCCTTCGCTACCTACCATGTCACTGCCACTACCTCCCACGGTTGCTGATGCATCATCGCACCTTCTTCACTCCTCGTCAACCATTGCCCTAGCCCTGTCCAACCTAAATCCACTTCCGTCGTTGTCGTGCCACACCACCGCTGCCCTCCTTTGAACATGCGGCTAGTAGTGCCACCGCCACCTTGCCGCACCACCACCAGTACTAAGCCACCGCCACCCCCTCCCTCTATATCCAGGGATCCCGGTAAGCCCTCATGCCCTTGCTCCTCCAGCCAACCGGTATCACTGCAGAAGAACACCACCAATGATGGGCATAGGAGAAGAGAAAGGGAGGACATGGTTTGCTCAGGAGACAAAGGAGAAGAGAAAGGGCGCTAGTGGTAGCGAACGTGCTACATTAGTGCGCAAGAGTTTCCCTTTAAAAAATATTACACTGTATGGTACCACTGTAGCTCCGTTTGGTCACGCTAGCATTTTTTTTTTTGTTAATGACTGAGTATTACCTTGATATTTTGCCATTTCACTTAAACTTGTGAATAAAATTTAATTTATGTGATCGTATACTTGATAAGGGAACATTTGTTTCTAATTTTAATATTATAAATTCCTAATTATGGAAAACAAAAATTCGTAATCATTGAAAATTTTAGTTTCCAAATAAGCCTTTTAACACTGTAAAATTCAAATTCTAACATGTAAAAGTTCAAATTTTAATTTTAGAATTATGAACCTTTTTTATTTTTCAATTGATATAAATCTCATTTTGAATTGCTGAAGTCTAAATTAATTTCTAGAATTTAACATTGGACTGATAAGTATAAAAAAATTTAATGTATGTTGCGTATAAAGATACAGTTCTTTCTTCTTATTGAAGCGGACATGAGCAAACTGGCTTCAAAAAGTTTTACTGACATCCATTAGTCAGCAATGTTATGGTTTCAGAAAGTAGTGTAACTGAAGTATTAAGTAAGAGAGGTACTTCCATATTTTTCTTTTTAACAATTACACAAATATTAAAGTATGAATAAAAAATAGATGATGATTACTTACCTTTTCGCTTGTTTTAAGATTTGTGCACCTTATATTAGGAGAAAAAGCATTGAAAAAATGCTCATTAAGTAATTATTCAATAGCAGATTACGAACAGCACAGCTATTCAGCAGTACATATGAATTTTTCCTAACAAAGTGAAGCGAGACTAGTAGACATTATGTCCAATTTTCATAAAACAGAGCATATATACTAGTATATTTCTTTTAAATGTTGGAGATGAAAGTGCATACCCATAATATCTTCAACTAGTGCATACTGTCCACTGCCGCCCCCCATAGTGATAGCACTTTGGTGTCCCGATCTTTCGATGAGAAACACACGCTCAATTTGGTGGAGACGACGTTGACGATCCGACTACACCGTACGACGACGATGCGCCTTAGCAATCGCTACACCAACTCCGAAGGGTTATTGATCTTGCCGTGGGCACGATCAACCTGAACGCGAGGTTCAATTCCTGCTAGCAATTGAAGAACAAGCAAGAACAAAAGTAAAGGCAATCTGAAATTGCAAATAAAGATGAAGGATTGATAAGGTGGGGTTCTAAAACAAGGAGCTTCTTAGGCGGCTGTTGAGCACGTTTGGAAGACTCAAAATAGTAGCAATGGCTAAACTATCAAATAAACAAAACCCCAAAACTAAAGTACGGCGGTAGTAAACAATATATAGATGTAAGTGGCGGCTAGGGAGCAGCTAGGGGTGTGCAGCAGCCATGGGGGTGGCCAAGGGGGTGCCCTAGCGTTACATGGGCTTTGGGCCCAAAAGAAAAGGTGGCGCAGCACCCGGAGTTTCTGGCCCGCAACACTCTTCTACGATTTCCTGTTGCTTCAAGACGAATTTGGTATTGGGGCTGGATCCATTGGAAAGTAGACTCCGAGATATTTCAAACGTGTACTCATGGGCCTCTAGAAACCTCCGGAATCAAAAGTTATGGTCGTTTGAAGTTGATCTTTGTCATGAGGCCGAACCCGCGAATTTGCTGATTCGAAGTCCAACTTAGCATATGATGATTGTGCTTTATGCTTGGCATTTGGAGGTTCTTCTCCTTGGTTCCTAAGGACAATAAGATCATCACAAGAATTAAAAAGCATTCCATTCTGTGAATCATTTGTATAAAAACTTAGGAGCAATTTACGATAATTGAGTAGGCGTTTTTGAGAACACGAGTAGTAGGTCCTTGTAAAACTGGTTGTGTATGAGAAGAATCACTCGGCGTGGTTGTGTTAATAGAGAAGATGTCCTCATCATCCTCCCCTTCTTGCATTTGAGTCGTCCTCGACTCAAGCTCTTCCTCTTCTCCCACGTATGGTTTCAAATCTGCAATGTTAAAGGTGGGACTAACCCCAAAATCTCTGAGCAATTCAAGCTTATATGCATTATCATTAATCTTTTCTAAAACTTTGAAAGGACCATCATTTCGAGGCATCAACTTTGATTTTCTTAATTCAGAAATCTATCCTTTCTCGAGATGTAACCAAACTAACTCTCGGGTTAAAGTAACATGCTTACTTCCCTTACTACTAGGGATGGCAACGGGGACATTCCGTGGGAGGAACCCCGTCCCGTCCCGATAGCTAAAAATCCCGTTCCCGCCCCCGAACCGGTTTGGGCCACCCTTCCGTTCCCGACCCGATCCGGGTATCGGGTCCCCGTGGGGAGTTATACCCGGATGACATTCTCATTTGGCTTGTTCTTGTCCCCAAAGGAGGACAAAATTCTAAACGACTCTTTCTTTATTGGCCTGTTAGCTTCTTCCATCTTTTCTCGTTGATTGATGATTGATTATTACTACTTGGCAACACACACATGCAAAGTGACGTCTTTGCACTAGGTTAATGACAAGATTTATTCATGTCAATTTCTACTTACTTTTGCACTGGAGTTTGTAAAGGAGAAAACACATGTACTAGTATTTGCTATAGGGCATTTTTGACAAGATTACATACATTATCTGACAATGGACAAAATGAATTCACTAAGATTCTTAATACTTACATCTTTGTTGCAATGCGATCTTTGCAATGCAATACAAACTGCTATGAGTAAGTCTAATAATGCGTTCCTAATTAAATTGTCACCAACCCAATTCCAAACATCTTATGATCTAATAATTACTCCTAGAAACAATGAATAGAAAAAGCTTATGAGTAAGTCTGAGATGAAAGCAGACCTGAGAAGGACCTCAAAACAATCCAAGCAAAATTCGAACTCTCAATGAATCTTCACAGCATTCATGGAATCATGGTCTCCTGGAATGCCTTGTAGCCTACATTACATAGTCCACAAGGAACAAAAATAAAGACATGCTTCAAATATCATCACAGATAATATAGTACTCATACCTGGTGCATCCTCAGACATAAAAGAGCAACAGAATAAGGATCATTACAACATACCAGCACTTAATAGATGATTAAAAGGTTCATCACTTCATCTACATCACTTAATAGGCAATGGTTCACAATTACATAATACAACCCCTTAAATAGTACTTAGTACACAAGCAATACATAGCTTCCAAGAATTCGAATTCCAGGCTTCCAGCACATATCACATAATACAACCAGTTAAATATTACACATACGAATTCACCAAGCAAACCAAATAGCAACAATGAAGGACGTAGTGAGTAGTACTAGTGAGTAGTGACCACCAATAAGCATTTCTGTTTGAGTCTTCACAACTCAGCAATTGTAGCATGTCAAACTCACAATGTCATCTCCTATATAAGAGTATAAGACAGAATAGTTAACCATTTGAAATATAAGCACACTACTACATGTATACATATATGATTCTATGAAATTGAGATTTATTTTGCAATTACTCCACCTGTAGCCCTTCTTGAATATCTTGAAGACAAGTCCAAAAGCTTGAAGGGTCTCCCTTTTCTTCATCTGTAAGATACAAATGTAAATATTATTTTCTTTTGTTGATAGCTGACAAAATAAATATGAGTCAAATTCTTCTATATACATACCTTTATATTTGTTTCGAAGCCAATCTTGTGAGCACATTAATGCCTCCAACATCTCGAAGTGAGGCAATTTGCGATGCTCGCTAAGAATTCTCCCACTCGTGCTAAAAGCGGACTCGGAAGCCACTGTACTTATTGGAATAGAAAAGATGTCACGTGCAATCATTCTCAAAGTAGGATAACGAGTCCCAGCAACTTTCCACCAATCCAATGCATTAAAATTTTCCTTTGTTGTTGGTGCATAGTCATCATCCAAGTAACGGTCTAACTCAGATTTGAGCCTAAAAGATTCTGGCCTTCTCTTAGCAACACGTGCATTAAAGATTGACATAACAGCAGGAGCTTCAATTGCAGGTATTGTGACTGATGATTCTATATTATCCTCATGATTATCTACTTGATACTCAATCATCAAATTGCATAATGAGGCGTTGACTTCTTGAACACGGTCCTCACAATTTTCACCACTAACACCTTGTAGCATTTCAAAGCAAACTAATAGCATTTCAGTCTTAAATCGAGGATCAAGAAGTGTAGCTATGCCCATTAAGCTTTGAATGTCAGTCCAATACTTATCAAACTTTTGATTCATGCTTACTGTCATTTTTTCTATAATTGGGTTGCCACAACTTGACCATAGCCGAATTTTCATTTTAATTTCACAAATCTTGGGGAAGAAAATATTAGCAGTAACATAGTTAGTTCCAGAGAACATTTGGTGATATCATAGAACAACCGTAGCCTCTCAACAACATCGGTGACAAAGTTCCATTCTTCTTCACTAGGACCACAAGTGTATTGTTTCTCAACACGCCCGCACGATCAAAAACAGCCTTGTAGGGTAAAGCAACACTAAGCATAGTGAAAGCAGAGTTCCATCTAGTCTTGCAGTCAAGAGCTATCTTCTTCATTATTTTAACTTTCACAAACTTAGCAATTTCCTCAAACTTCTCTAATGTTTAGGGTGTGGTGGTCTAAAAAGCTACACTATCACAAATGTTTTCGATAGCCTTAGTCATCACATCCAACCCATCCTTCACAATTAAGTTGAGAATGTGTGCACAACAACGCATGTGAAGCATCGTACCTTTCAACATAAGCTTGGCTGGCCCTATCTTCCTCACAAGTAAATCAATAACCTTGTCATTTGTGGAGCAGTTGTCAAGAGTCACGGTGGATAGTTCTCATCAAGATTCCAAGAAACCAGGGATTCAAAAATTTGTTCGACAATAACTTCTGCAGTATGTGGAGCTGGGACATAAATAAACCTAAAGATTAAAGAAAGTGCTTAGAAATGGGTTACTTAGCAGGTTCATGAGCAATAATAATGAAAGTTACTACTCATTACCTCATGACAATGCTCCTAAGTTTCCATAAGTCATCGATGAAATGGCTGTGATAGCCATGTATCCTTTTTTGGTTGTCGAGGCGTCCACATATCACTAGTGATAGCAACTCTTGATTTATTCCCGCCATATACTCAATGACCTTCTTTCTTTCTTCTTTGTATTGATCCACAATGTCCTTTCTAGCAATTAAGAAATGACAACGGCATTAGAATATAGAGCAAGTAGAGATATGCCAAATGAAAAATAAAAATTAAGACAATTCATACCTAATAGTGTTCCTTGACACCATTTTGAATAGATTTGCGGTGCACTAACAAATCTTCGAAAACCAACATGATCAACCATGGATAAGGGGTATTCATGCAACACCATCATCGCAACAAGTTCCTTTCTTGCAATTTCTTGGTCAAATGTGTAGTTCTCCACCGACACTTTCCCTTTCTCTTTATTACTAAACCTCAAAGAAGATTGACAAAATGTCTTGTTCTGTGATACCATTTTGCTCTTGCGATAAGGACACACCTTCAAATGATCGTGAAGATGCTTAGTTCCATTTTTGTTTCTCCCCCAAGCTTCTTGAAACAATGATTGCATTTTGCCTTGATTCGACCCATAACTTTCACTCTCTTAAACTCACTCCAAACAACCGAAGTCAACTTTCTCTTGGAGCCAATACTAACATCCTCGTCTTCATCATCAAAATTTCTATCTCCTCGTCTCCCTCCTAGGTGCTTCCTTGAGTCATTAAGCGACTCAGTCTGGACTCTCTCTGTGATTGTGAAACTGTGTTTACGAAGGTGAGGCTCGGGCTAAGCCTTAGTTCTTTGCTTTTCGGAGGGGTTGACATTATAAATCTACCTGTACAAATCAAACACTTTATCAAACTTACAAATCAACATTATTAGGAGATGCATAACCATATATTTACATAAGAAAACTTTGGATGCTATAAGTAACATGCACCCAAATCATGGTTTAAATAGAATTCATTTGGCAGACAAAAATTTATATTGTACAATTAGAACTTGTTTTGAAACCGATTAGTGCTTTGTATATCCTATTTGAAGACATGGGCATATAATGAGTCAACATGTGGTGGCTGGTTGTATTTGGTTGCAAAATGATTTTGCAACCAAATTGTACAATATAAATTTCTGTCTGCCAAATGAATTCTATTTAAACCATGATTTGGGTTCAGCACTCACACTTGATGATATAATTTTAGATCAAAAGGACACGTAACCCTGAATCACGATGTCGATTTCAATTAAGAAACCGCATAAAGTGTTCAAATATGTTCCTGACCATCACACAGTCATTAAGACCGACAAGACTGTATAAAACATCACACCTGATACCCTAACATCATTACCAGAAATCAAAATACTACCCAAAACTTCCAGCCATTTTTTGTCAGCACAACCAGCAGCTGATACACAGACTTCACCGACACAAACAAAACAAAACACTCCCAGCGAGCAGAATATCAAATGCAGGCTGTGCAGAAGGGAAACTAATATCATTATCGCTCGCAGTTCAAAGTCCAACAACGATGCAGCAAGACGCGCTATACATTTCATGCTTGGATGGTAAATTCTTTGTAACTCACACATAATATCATTGTCGAAATCTATAAGAAAATGCATCCCTAAATAGAAATCGAGTGAAATCGGGAGAGAGAGAGCAAGTACCATGAGGGAGGATGGCGCGAGGAGATCTGTGAGCCGGGTGAGTCGGCGACCGCGAGGCAAGAATGGAGGGCGGTGGGCACCTCGCCTCCCACGGATCCAGACTCAGAGGCACCGACTCCGGACTCGAGCACAGATCCTCCCCACCGACTCCGGACTCCCGAAGGCGAATCCAGACTCAGGCGCCGACTCCGGACTCCGGAGGACAAGGGAAGGATTGGGAAGAGGCGAGCAGGCGAGCGCAGCGATGCGCCATGGTGGCGGTGGGAGGAAGATCTGGCGAGAAATGAGGGGCCCGAGGCGCCGGCCGACTCTGCGGAGGACAAGGGATTGGGAAGCGGAAGGAGTCAAGGGGCCGGGGTGAGGATTGCTAGGGTTAGATGCTTGGATGAAATGGGCGGATGGCCTTGGCCGATTTGGGCGCCCTAACGCAGAACCTGTGATGATGCAGCGCCTCAGCCGGGTCAGGGGTTGGTATGGAGGGGAGTACCGAACGGGCGTGCCGAACCCGATTCCCGATGGGGATGTTTTCTTCCGTTTTATCCCGTGAGGGAGGAAATTTCCCATCCCGTTGTCGGCGTAGTACACGCTAGGTACCCTCACCGCATAAAAGTACAATCTACGTGGCGGCTTGGCAATCGGGCGGCGATCACGGCCCGCCCGGCGAGCGTCGCCCCGTGGCGTCCGGCGGCGGTGGCGAAACGCCTGCCGCCGGCGCCCGGCCTACGTGGCGGCAGCAATCGGCGAGCGATCACGGCCGCCGGCGTCGGCCCGTGGCGTCCGGCGGCGGTGGGCGACACACGCCTGCTGCCCGGCGCCAGCCTACGTGGCGGCAGCAATCGGCGGCGATCACGGCCCGCCCGGCAGCGTTAGTCCACGTGGCGTCCGGCGGCGGTGGGCGGCGAAGCCTGCTTCGCCGGCGCCCGGCCTACGTGGCGGCTTGGCAATCGGGCGGCGATCACGGCACGGCGGCGGCGTCGGCCGCGTGGCGTCCGTGCGGCGGTGGTAACCGCCACGCTCGCCGGTGGCGCCCGGCCTACGTGGCGGCCTAGCGATCGGCGGCGAGGGCGCCTGCCGTCATGCGCCGAGGGCAAAAGGTGGAGCACGGTGGCCGCCTCGAAGGCTCCTTCCACTCCGTACCATGTCGAGCGGCGAGCTGCCATGGCGAAGCTTATCGGTACAAGGGTTTTCGCAACAAGCCCATTCCTCGGCGCCTCTCACCTACACCGCAAAGGGTCCCATCCGTGGTGGGGCAAGGGCAGCGTAAGCATTTAATGAAATTTGGAGGGCAGGAACGGACAGGAAGGAGTAATAAATGTATGAGGATCGACATGATGACCTCCTTTCACCTACTCCGGTGCTTTGGCCTATATAAGGGCCTCCGGTGCATGGGAAAAGGGGGCGGGCATTCGAGAGAAGACAACTTGTAACTCAAGAGCTTTGTATCGACTTCACACCCGCTAAAAAAACAATCGGCAGAAGTAAGGTCACATGCGAAGGAAAAGGGGGCTGAACACAGGTAAAATCTTCGTGTCCTCTGCGGTTAAATGCCGACGCGGAGCCCTCGCGTAGGAGTCCCTAGGTTTTCGCCCTCTAGGTTTAGCCTTGTGAAGACGCCTCCTTCGAACCAAACCAGTCGCATCCTCCGGACTGTCGGTGGAATACGCCGGCAGGGGCGCCGCTGTAGGGGCTAGTGGGCGCTTTTTCGGCTAACTCCGGCGGACTTCGGTGTTCGCGGTTGAAGCGAGTTCACGCATCGAAGATGGCGGACCCGCGGCACAGATCTCGCGAGGCGGCGGCGACCAAAGCGCCTCCGGCCAATCACGCCGGTTGAGGAGCCGTACCCGCCCTAGAGGCGGCGCGCCGCTGCTCTCCGAGCGGTGGGCAGCCCGTCGTCGAAGGTTAGCCATGGAGGCAGCCACCCCGCCCGAACTTACACGTTGCTCGTGCCCTTCTCGGACCACCGCGGTGGAGTTCGCGGGACTCTCCGGCCACTCCGTGGGCTGCGAAGCATTCTTGGCCTCGTGGATGCGGCCCAATTTGGGTAGGGCTCCCGGCGGTCGAGGCACGAGTGTACCTCGGCGCCCTAAAGCGCATCTTGAGGCGCTCGAGCCTCGAGTCGCCTAACGAGAAGAGCCTCGCCAGTGGGCGGGGTCAAGAAAGGCACGCGCCATCCGGTCCGGCTCCTCAAGGAACCGTGAGGACCTTCGCTCTCATCGGGCCGAGAGCGCGGCGGCAGCAGTGATGACTTCGCTTGATCGTCTGCCGCGCCCGGAGAACAGAGCGCCGCCATGGCAGCGGTGGCGGCCGACAATGAGGTCCCCTTCATGGCTCTCACCTTCCGGGACCGGGAGGAGGTCCACTCCTCCGGGTCTGCGGCCGAAGCCGACCTCGCGCTCACGCACTGTCTCCGAACCGGGCCGATGGCGTCTCGGCTCCTCTCTGGCGTCGGGTGCAGGCCTTCTCGGTGGCTGCGCCGCGTGGCTGGCCGGGACGAGGTTCGCCCGTGGCCATAGAAAAATATGGCGGTACCACCAACCCGAGGAGTTCCTCCAAATCTACACGACGATGGTGCGGGCGTATGGCGGATCTGAAAAGGTCATGGCCAACTACCTTCCAGCGGCCTTGACGGGTTACGCGCTCTGGTCGCTTGAATCTCCCAGGTCGGTGCACTCGTGGGGGCGGTTTCAGCGACATTTTTGTCGCTAATTTTCAGGGCTCCTTCGCGCAGCCCGGTGTGGAGGATGACCTCCACGCCCTGGAACAAGAGAAGGGGGAGTCGCTTCGCGACTTCATCCGGCGGTTCTGTCACTGCCGCAACACCATCCCCCACATCTCCGAGCAATCAGTCGTCATCGCCTTCAGGAGGGGCGTACGCGACCGCAAGATGAAGGAAAAGATGGCCACCCGTACCATCAGCTCGACCTCCGAGCTTTTCTCCCTCGCACATAAGTGTGCGCGGGCTGCGGAGGCGAGGGGGCCAGCGCCTGGCCCCAAGGGTGGCCAAGGCAAGGACGAGGCCGGGACATCGAAAGGTCCCGGCCGTGCAGGCAAGAAGGCGCGAAGCCGAGGCGAGAGCCAGCGGTCTTGGCCGCCGAACGCGACGACGAAGAAGACCCCGCGCCTCAGAAGCGCAACCGCCGCGACCGGCGTGATGACCGCCGCGAGCGGCGCGGCGATCGTCGTGACCGGCGTAATGATCGCCATGATCGGCGCGATGACCGCCGCGACCGTAGGGATGACCGCCGCGATCAAAAGGAGGGCGAGCCCTACTGTCCGATACATAAAACCAATACCCATGACCTAGACAACTGTCGGGTCGTGGGCAGGATGGTGGAGAAGCGGCTCAAGGAGCGCCGTCCTGATGATGATCAAGATGAAGATCCCGCCCCACTGGCTTTTCAGCAGGCGGATCACACTGTGGCGTACATCCACGGTGGTTCATCCACCATTCCCTCCAACGCCGCTTACAAACGGCTGAAACGGGAGGTATGCGCCACGGCGTCGAGCTCGGGGACGGTCGGGACTTGAAATGGTCGAGACAAGCGATCACCTTCAGTCGGGCCGACCACCCTGAGGGCACCCCCGGCCTGGGGCATCTCCCGATCGTGGTAGCACCCACGGTCCGGAATGTACGGCTGGGGCGGGTGCTGATGGACGGGGGCAGCTCCATCAACCTCTTGTCTGCGTCGGTATTCATGGCGCTGCAGATCCCGCGCCAGGATCTGCGCCCGGCCCTGCCATTCTTCGGGGTGGCCCCAGATGCGGGCTTGTTCCCCTTGGGTCAAGTTGCCTCCCGTCACTTTTGGGGAGAAGGATAACTACCGCACCGAGATGGTGGATTCGAGGTCATGATTTCGACCTCCCATATAACGCCTTACTTGGTCGGTGGCTGGTCAAGTTCATGGCGGTTACCCACTATGCTTACATGGTGGTGAAGATCTCGGGCCCATGCCCCATTGTTATCAACGTGGATAGGTCTGAAGCCTCTTGTTTGCCACAAGCGGGCTTGGGACTGGCGGTCCACTGCGTCGGCCGCCGACGCCACTTCCTGGAGCCCTCGGGCCGACCCGTGCTTCACCGGCTCCGCGGTGAAGTAAAGGTGGTCGCATACGAGTGGGGCGAACCCCGAAGATCGTCAACATTGGCGCCAACCTCGGCGCCAAATAGGAAAACGCTTCGTCACCTTCCTCGATCAAGCGCAGACGTGTTCGCTGGCAACCGTCCGACATATTTGGGGTCCTGTGGAGGTGATCGAGCACCGATTAACGCGCTCGACGACGCCCGATCCGGCTGAAGGTCCGGAGGCGGTAGCCGAGCGACAGGACGCCATTCGAGAGGAGGTAGAGAAGCTGCTGAACGCGGAATAGTCAGGAATTCTCTCATCTGAGTGGCTTGCCAACCCCGTGCTCGTCAAGAAGTCCAACGGGAGGTGGCGCATGTGTGTCGACTTCACCGACCTCAACAAGGCCCGCAGAAGGATCCATATCCTCGCCGAGGGTCGATCTCATTGTCGACTCCACGGTAGGGTCTTAGCTTCTTCGTGCTACGACGCCGTATTCAGGTACCACCAGATTAGCATGGCGCTTGAAGACGAAAAGAAGACCGCTTTTGTAACCCCTACGGGTGTATATTGTTATGTAAGAATGGCTTTTGGCTTAAAGAATGCCGGTTCAACTTACCAGCGTGCTATGCATATCACCTTCCGCCCCCAGCTAGGGCGAAATCTGGAAGACTACGTTGATGACTTAGTAGTGAAGATTAAAAAGAGTGAAGAAATGATCCAAGACCTGGAGGAGACCTTTGCTAACCTCCGGAAGAATTGCCTGAAGCTCAATCCAGAGAAATGCGTGTTCGGTGTGCCCTCCGGCAAGTTCTTTGGGTTTCTCGGTGTCGGTCGGGCATCGAGGCCAATCGACAAGATAAGCGGCCATCGAGCACATGAAGCGCCAAGGCGACTCGAGCAAGTTCGGTCCGCTGGTCGCTGGCCTCCCTAGGGCGATTCATTGCCCGCTTAGGCGCAGCGGCGCCCGCCTTTGTTCAAGTTGTTGAAGAAGGCGAACCACTTCGAGTGGATGAAGAGGCCTGTAGGCGTTTGAAGACTGGCAATACCTCTCCTCTCCCGGTCTTTGGTTTCCCCGCGTCGGGTGAGCCTTTGCTTCAGATATCGCCGCCACCCCCGAGGTGGTAAGTCTTGATGTTAGTTGCGGAGAGGAAGGCGTCCGGCCGGTTTACTACATCGAAGGTATTGCATGAAGCGTAAACTTCGGTATCCTCAAGCTCGAGAAGATCTTGTCTGACGGTCTGGTTGCATCCAGAAAGCTGCGGCACTACTTTCAGGGGCGAGAAATCACCGTCGTCACGGCCTACCCCTTGCGGGAAATCCTCCACTGTCGTGAAGCGAAGGCGCATTGCTAAATGGTCGGTGGAACTGGGGAATTCAACATCAAATTCGTGCCCGCACCGCTATCAAGAGTCAAAAGTTGGCGGAGTTCGCCGCCGAGTGGACTCCGCCACTCTCGGCGAAAAAGCACCGTGCCTTCCCCCGACATTATTCTTTGATGGATCCTTCAGCCGAAGGCGCGGGTGAGGTTGTCTGATCTCCCGACCGGTGACACCCTCCAATCGTGGTCGCCCTTGAATTCAAGGCCACCAACAACATTCTTGAGTATGAAGGTCTGTTTGGCGAAGGGTGCGCGATCGCTTGGTGTTGGGCATCGAGCATCTCAAGTCAAGGGAGATTCCCTCTTGGTCATTAATCAAGCTCGGAAGGAGTTCGGTGTTAAACCCCACCATGGCGGCGTACTGGCGGAGGTCCGGAGAATGGAGCGTCATTTTGAAGGTTTGGGGTATATTCATATCCTCGGCGTGACAATCACCTTGCGGACGGCTGTCGGCTTGCATCCTCAAGGGCTCTGTTCGGTCGGGTCTTGAAGAAAGACTACATGACCGTCCATCATGACCCACAATTGGTGGGGATGATGGTGTCGTTGTCGCAGACCCCTGGCCGAGTGGGGACGGCAGCAAGGTCGCCGCGACCTCGGCTCGGTGGGAAGGCGGTGCACACGGCCTCCAATTCAGGGAGGGAAGGCAGCGTTCGGCCGCCTTTCTGTGTCCGGGAGGGAAGGCAGCGGTCTTTGTCGAGGCGACACCGAAAAGCTTCGGCCAAAGAGAGTACCGAGCGAGCACCGAGTGGTCGCCACCCTTGGCGGGAAGATCGATGGATGGACCCTATCACGGCTTTCTGCGTGACCAAGTGATCCCGACGATGATGCCTCACCGAGAAGATTGCACGAAGGCCAAGTGTTATACTCGGTAGGTGGGGACCTATATCGCCAGAGCGAAGCGGAGTTCTCTTGAAGTGCATCACTCGGGAAGAGGGAGCGACCGCTCTCGATATCCATGGAGGCGTGTCGGGAGCCATATGTCGTACCGAACTCTATCGGCAAGGCGTTCGCCAAGGGTTCTATTGGCCTACGCCCTCCAGATGCTTGCGGTGGTGAGGGCGTCTGGCTTGTCGAGTTCTTCGCCGAGCAAACCCACCGACCAGCCCAAGCTCGCAAACCATCCCCTCTCCGGCGTTCGCATGATGCAGAAATTTGATATCTGGGTCCGCTCGCGAACCACGGGGCTTCACCCACCTCTTTGTCGCCATCGATAAGTTCACCAAGTGGGTGGCCGAGGCGGTCTGAGCCATCACGGCGCCGCCGCCATTAAGTTCATCTTGCGGATCTTCACCCGCTTTGGAGTCGCCAATCGCATCATCACCGACAACGGCACCAGTTCACCGGTAGCGGCTTTTCGGAATTTCGTGAAGAAATGGGCACCAAGGTATGTTTAACCCGTGGCCCATCCCATGAGCAATGGCTAGCGGAGCGCCAATCTTATTGATCATGAAGGGCTTCAAGACAAGAGCGTTTGATCGGCTTCACAAGAGGGCGCGGTGGACGGAAGAGCTCCCGCCGTCTTTGTGGTCGCCCGCACCACACCAAGCCGCAACAGGCGAGACGCCTTTCTTCTGGTATCGGGCAGAGGTCGTCCTCCCCTCCATTGTCGCTCGGTTCCCGCAGCGTCTCGGTGTTCAACGAAGTAGACCAAGAGGATCTCCCGAGAAGATGTCAACCTTTGGAGGAGGTCGGATCGTCCGCTCTCGCGCCGCCCGCTTATTAAAGCAGAGCCTCCGCAGATACCACGCCACCGGGTCTCGAGAGAACAACGGCGATGGGCGACTGGTCTTCTTGCAGATTGAGACGCATCCGGGTTGCATAAACTGTCTCCCGATGGGAGGGCCCCTTCAAGGTGGTCTCGATATCTCGACCGGGCGGTCCGATTGGCCGAGAGACGGCGAAGAGTCGAACTCCTACAACATAGCCTTGTTGCGGAAGTTCTATCCTGAGGGAATTGTAAGTACCAATGACTTGCTCCAATCGACCTCGGTCGTCCCTCTTCCGGTGGTCGGTGGTCTGGCGATCGAGAAGGCGATTGCTCAGAGGCTTTTGCTTCTCCATTATTATTCCACTTAGTTGTGTTTCGAGTGGCGATTATGCGCATGTATGTTCTTCGTTCTGTCGTTTGCTAATTCCTTTGTGAAACCATAGCGATCTTGGGCTCAGGTACACTTAGCCAGGCGATCGGGGCGAGTCAGTCGGTGCTCGAGACGCTGCTCGCACACCTCGGGTTGGCTCTCTGAAGCACATTGTCGTCACCGCATGAGCACCGTCGACCGATGCCACCCTTAAAACTTGCTGGTATGCAGACCTGTGATTCGGTTTCTGGCAGTTCACAAGGACTTAGAATTCGAACAAGGCGAGCCAGGACACTTCATGCTGGGACTTGGAATGTTCCGGGCCTACCTTACGTATGCTCTCCCAGATGTTTACTCACCTTTCAAGAGTCATCTGTCTTGTATGCAGGTAAGCGTAAAAGTGTTGGCTTACTTTCACGAAGGCCCCTGCGCTAAAATTTGGTCGCCAATGCCAAGGGGCTGCTCGCCAGCGCCCAAGGCTGTTTGGCCCCGCCCTGCTATCGCCGGCGCCCAATTGGCTGATGCCTTGGCTGCTTGCTATGGCCTTTGTGTTCGCCCGGCGCAAGGTGGTCGCCTGATGGCTTTGGGGCTCGCCTTCGCCCTATTGCTGCGCCAGCGCCCAGTTCCTTATCTGCGGCATATAAAACAAGATAAGCGATCTATACCGCATCTTTTGGCCATTTCACGATCATATCCTAAGATGGGTCAAAGCTACGCGTGATTATCGCAAGTGTTGAAACCGGCGGCTCCTCATGATAAGAGAAGGAGGTGTGCTAAAGTGTTAACGTCTGGCGAGACCAGTTATCGAGTGTCGGTTGGGCACCACGCCTCGCACGGCTCAGACGCCTCGGGTTGGCTCTGCAAGCACCATTGGTCGTCTCCGTTGAGCGTTTGTCGCCTAAGGGCACTTCCAAAACTTCTTGTCTCGCCACGTTACGCTGCGGGCGCACTCCGCAATCATCGGGTCTAAGTTCCGGGAGGCCGAAACTTGCGATTATCTCGCGCAGAAACCTGACGCTAGGGCCTTGCTGTGTCCTGCGTTCCCCATTCATCTTAGGGCCATTTTTCGCCTACATTTTATGTGGTCCGCGTAATCTATGCTTGCGATCACAACGGGCACATAAAATCATTTGGCAGAACTCAGAAACGCTACCCTAATTCAAGCGTTTTTAAAAGCATTTTGCCCAAGTCGAATGGCGGCCATCCAACAAGCAAATATAACGGATTCAATCATACGAAAATAAGCGGACACATGAATAACGATTAAACATCTAACATTCATCGAAAAGCTGTCCAGAGTTTTTTAGGCACAGGTTCATCAACAGAAGCAACAAAAAAAGAAACAGAAGAAAGCCGCCCGCCTTCACCCCTCGTCCTCGCCGAAGTCGAGTTCTTCGTCGGCGCCTTCGACAGCCAGGGGGGTGGAGACGTCCATGACCGGCTGCTCCACCTGCAGCATCCCAGCCACGTATTCAGCAGCCGTGCGCACTCGCGCCTCCGCCCGAGCTGCCTGCTCCGCGTCTCCCCCGACACCAGCCGTCACCACCGCCATAGGATCAAAGGCGGCGTCGCGGCTGGCGCAGCAGGCCAGCGTGTAGGTTGCGGCCATGATCGCGACCTGGCGTCCTTCCGTGGCGGAGCGAGCGGCTAGGGCGGCAGGGAGTCCCCGTAACGCCTCCGCGGCCTGGTTGGTCGCGTGGGCGAATTGAAGCGCCGAGTCCTCCAGGGGCGAGCTCAGCCTCAAGCCCAAGGGTTCCAGGCACCTCTTGGTGCGCTCGAACGCCTTCTTCAGCATGGTCGCGAGGTTGCGCCGCAGCCGGAAGGATTCAAGTGTCGAGGTCTTTAGCGCCGCCTCGGCCCTCTCCGCCCGTGTCTCGGCCCGTTCCGCCCGCTGCTGCATTGCGGTCGTGTTGGCCCTCTCCCGCGCCAGCTCCGCTGCCGCCCTCTCCCGCTCCCGCTCCAGCTCGCCGCTCACCGAGGCAAGGTGTTATTGCTCTGGGCACCATGCTCGAGACGGCGGCAAGAACGGTGCCTAGTGCCGCGCGCATGTCGTTACAGGTGAAGAGTTCGACGGGCGGTGAAGCGGCGATGGCGGCGCGAGGGCAAGAACTCCGGCGGCCGGTGCGGCGTGTCTCCGCCTGGCGGCGGTGGCGGCGGAGGCGCCGCGCGAAACCTCCGCTGTCTCGGTGGGCGCCGGGTGTTGGCACCCTTGGCGCGTTCTGAGGGGCCGCCCTTGGTGGCGCCCTCAAGCTCAAGCCGGCCGTCGGGAGCGTGAGGCCGCCCTGCTGGGAGCGGTGGCCTGAGCTCCCGCGGCCAGGGTTGTCGGCGCCAGCAGTCGTCGGCGCCGGAGGAGAAGGCGGTAAAGGCTCCGAGCTGTGGCATGCGAAGGCGGCAGCCGGAGGTGAAGTCGCATGGGCGCCCCTGCCCGTCCCTCGGAGGGGTACCGCCACGGCCGGGACGGGTGGTGGCGGTGCTTTGTCTGTGGTCGGGCCCTCTTAGGGTCCAAGCCCTTGATGTCGGCGGCGATCGCCGCTGTTCATGCGTTACGCCGCCGGCCGGCGAGCACGCCCCAGATCACGGGGCCGCGAGGCGGGATCACGGCCGGTCCCGTGGAGTCCATCGGCGGGAGTAGCCTGACGACCCGCAGGCGCTCCGCGTGCTCCAGGTCGGCGAGCGGCCGGGCCTCCGCCGAAAGTGTGTCGATTGGGACCGGCGACATCGGCATGGCAAGCCACCGCCCGAGTTTGGCTCCTCAAAGTTGCCCTCTTTGTCGCAAGAAAGGGAGAAAGATGGCGGTCGGTTGGTAGGAAGCCGCAGGAGAAACATGTGCATAAAGGAAACTAGAAGAAGACAAGGACTTACGTCCAAGCCACGCGTCGTCAGTCGTTGTCGCCGTGTCTTGCCATGAAGGCCGGAGACGGCGAAGAGGGTTGATCCTCCGCGTGTAGTCCCGGCTACTACCCTCCGTTGATCGGCGTCCCCGCAAACTGCCGACGGGCCGCCATCGCATGAGCTCGCCGTCTCTTGACCGGCGAGCTCCGGTTCTCGGCGTCGCGGCCCCGTGGTACCCCAAGCGTCGATTCATTGTCATCCTGGATGTCTGACGATCATTGCGCCATGCCCTCCATTGGACTGGGTTGAAGGGAATGTAGCGGGAGGCCATCCCGTCCCGAAGGCGGAAATAGCAACTCCCCACTACTTCGTCGTCGTTGGTGGCGCGCAGAATGAAGAAATGGCGAAAGAGAGGAAGGTTCGGCATCACCCCCATGAACATTTCACAGAGGTGTGCGAAGATGGCAAGGAAGATGATAGAATTGGGGGTGAGATGAAGATGGTGGATTTCGTAGAAATGGAGGACGGTGAGAAAAAATTCAGAAAAGGGCGGAAGAAGGCCCGCCATCATGGCCCAGGTATGCAGCAAGATCTCGTCGGAGAGGCACAATGGCGTGGCGGTCCCCCGTCAGCATCCCCATCCGGCGGCGTCAAGCCAAGAAATTTGGAATGGGGTTCACCATGGTGGCTCGAAGAAGACAAAGAGCTCTGGGAAGAAGAGGCGAAAGGACAAAGAAGCAAAGTGCGCAAGAAAGCAGAAGGCGTGAACCGCTCGATACAGATACACCTATATATGCGTTCCCCACGTCGGTGGTTCACGAAAAGAAGCGTAATTATGCGCCGTTTGGTCCCAAGGGAAAACGGCAGATCGTCACGAGGACAAAGCGGTCGTATCCTCATGAGTAGTGGCCTGCCCGAGAGCGCGCTAAGCATTAAGTGCATTAAATGAAGGTTCTAAGAAAGGAGTCTTAGGCCTGCGCTCTAGGGCAGGCCCGGGGGCTACTGTCAGCGTAGTACACGCTAGGGTACCCTCTCCACCGCATAAAAGTACAATCTACATGGCGGCTTGGCAACGGCGGCGATCACGCGGCCGCGGCCGGCGTCGGCCACGTGGCGTCCCGGCGGTGGGCGAAGACGCCGCTCGCCGGCGCCCGGCCTACGTGGCGGCTTAGCAATCGGCGGCGATCACGGCCGCCGGCCAGCGTCGGCCACGTGGCGTCCGGCGGTGGGCGAAACACGCTTTCGCCGGCGCCCGCCCACGTGGCGGCTTTGGCAATCGGCGGCGATCACGGCCGCCGCCGGCGTCGGCCCACGTGGCGTCCGGCGAGCGGTGGCGAAACGCCTGCTTCGCCCGGCGCCCGGCCTACGTGGCGGCAGCAATCGGGCGGCGATCACGCCGCCGGCCAGCGTTGGTCCACGTGGCGTCCGGCGGCGGTGGCGAAGGCTACCGCCGCTGGCGCCAGCCTACGTGGCGGCTTAATGTCGGGCGGCGATCACGGCGCACGGCCAGCGTCGGCCACGTGGCGTCCGGTGGCGGTGGGCGAAAGCACGCCTGCTTTCGGCGGCGCCCAGCCTACGTGGCGGCCTAGCGATCGGGCGGGCGAGGACGCCCTGCTCGTCCCGCCGCAGGGCAAAAAGGTGGAGCACGGTGGCTTCGCCTCGAAGGCTCCTTCCACTACCGTACCATGTCGAAGCGAGCAGTTCGCCATGACAGCTTATCACCGCAAGGGTTTCGCAACAAGCCCATTCCTCGGCGCTCTCACCTACATCAAAGGGGTCCCATCCGTGGACGGGCAAGGGCACGCGTAAGCATTTAATGAGGTTGGAGGAACGGACAAGACGGAATGAGTAATAAATGTATGAGGATCAGCATGATGACCTCCCTTTCACCTACTCCCGTTAGCCTGGCCTATATAAGGGCCTCCGGGTGCATGGGAAAAGGGGACGGGCATTCGAGAGAAGACAACTTGTAACTCAAGAGCTTTGTATCAGCTTCACACCCGCTAAAAAAAACAATCGAGCAGGAAGTAAGGCTGTTACCCGAAGGAAAAGGGGGCCTGAACCTGGGTAAAAATCTTCGTGTCCTCTGCAGTTCGTCGACGCCGGAGCCCTCCGCGTAGGAGTCCCTAGGGTTTTCGCCCTCTAGGTTTAGCCAGCCGCGAAGACGCCCTCCTTCCGAACCAAACCCGGTCTGCATCCTCCGGGCCTGTCAGGTGGAATACGCCGACACCCGTCCCCTAATAGGGGAATTCCCCGTCGGGGAACGGGGAATGGGGCCCCATTGCCATCCCTACTTACTACCAGCATGTTTATATTTAGCATTCATGCGCTCTATATTTTCTTTAGTTGTCTCATGCATTTTCATAATCAAGTCAGCACGTTGTTTAGCATCAAAATTCAACTTCTCTGAAGATGGAAGAGGTAATAAATCAATAGGAGCACGAGGCACAAATCCATATACAATCTCAAAAGGGCACATCTTAGTAGTAGAATGCAATGAACGATTATAAGCAAACTCAATATGAGGCAAGCATTCTTCCCACAACCTTATGTTCTTTTTCAAAACAGCCCTAAGCATGGTAGATAATGATCTATTAACAACTTCAGTTTGTCCATCTATTTGGGGATGACAAGTAGTAGAAAATAACAGCTTAGTCCCCAATTTAGCCCACAAAGTTCTCCAAAAGTGGCTAAGGAATTTAGTATCACGATCTGAAACTATTGTATTTGGCATACCATGTAAGCGAACAATTTCACGAAAGAATAAATCAGTAATGTGTGTAGCATCATCACTTTTGTGATATGGTATGAAGTGTGCCATCTTAGAGAATCTATCCACGACAACAAATATGCTATCCCTCCCCTTCTTTGTTCTAGGAAGTCCTAAAACGAAGTCCTAAAACAAAGTCCATAGAAATATCTTCCCAAGGAACACTAGGAATATGCAAAGGTATATACAAACCATGGGGATTATGTCGTGACTTAGCTTTTTGACATGTAGAGCAGCAAGCAACAAACCTTTCAACATCCCTTCTCATCTTTGGCCAATAGAAATGGCTAGCAAGTATGTCTTCCGTCTTCTTCACCCCAAAGTGTCCCATCAAACCACCTCCATGCGCTTCCTACAATAGCAACAAACGGATGGAACTAGCTGGAACACACAGCTTATTAGCTCTAAACACAAACCCATTATTGAGAAAAAATTTATTCCAAGTTTTTCGTTCTTTGCAATTCAACAACACATCTTTGAATTCATCATCATGCTCATATTGTTGTTTAATCGTCTCTAAGCCAAAGATTTTGAAATCAAGTTGTGAAAGCATGGTGTATCGTCTAGACAAAGCATCAAGAATAACATTTTCCTTTCCTTGCTTGTGTTTTATGACATAGGAAAAGATTCAATGAATTCAACCCACTTAGCATGTCTACGATTCAATTTAGCTTGATTTGCGAATATGCTTTAAAGATTCATGATCGAGTGTATGACAAATTCCTTAGACCATAAGTAATGTTGCCATGTTTCCAAAGTTCGAACTAGAGCATATAATTCCTTGTCATAAGTAGAATAGTTCAAACTAGGTCCACTCAATTTCTCTTTGAAATATGCAATGTGTTTTCCCCTTGTAACAACACACCACCCAACCCAATCCCACTAGCATTACATTCTAGTTCAAACGTCTTAGAAAAGTCTGGGAGTTGGAGCAGAGGTGCATGTGTTAACTTATCTTTCAATGTGTTGAAGGCGTTCTCTTGTGCATCGCCCCAACACAAATGGCACACCCTTCTTGGCGAGCTCGTTCAGAGGTTCAGCAATGGTGCCAAGTCCTTCACGGTTTACGGTAGAATCCAAAGAAGTCCTAGAAAACTTCGCACTTGTGTGACCGTGTTAGGAGTCGGCCAACTTTGTATTGCCTCAACCTTAGCCTAATCAACTTCAATGCCTTGGGGAGTAACAACATAGCCAAGAAAAAAGACTCGATCCGTGCAAAAGGTGCACTTCTCAAGGTTACCAAATAAACGTGCATCTCGTAAAGCATTAAAAACAGCACGTAAATGGTCAAGATGTTCCTCCAATGATTTGCTAAATATCAAAATGTCATCGAAATATACCACCACAAATTTACCAATGAAAGCACGCAAAACTTCGTTCATCAATCTCATGAAAGTGTTAGGTGCATTAGTTAACCCAAAAGGCATTACTAACCACTCATATAGACCGAACTTAGTTTTAAAAGCCGTTTTCCATTCATCTCCTAGCTTCATGCAAATCTGGTGGTACCCACTATGCAAATCAACTTTAGAGAAGACTGTAGAGCCACTTAATTCATCAAGCATATCATCTAGCCTAGGAATAGGGTGACGATACCTAATGGTGATATTATTGATTGCTCTACAATCCACACACATGCGCCATGATCCATCTTTCTTAGGCACTAAAATGACCAGGAATAGCACAAGGACTAAGAGACTCACGACATACCCTTTATCAAGCAATTCTTGAACTTGGCGTTGTATCTCCTTAGTTTCTTCCAGATTTGTTCAGATGGCGCGATTAGCCAAAGATGCCCCGGAATGAGGTCGATTTGGTGCTCAATGCCTCGCATTGGGGCAGCCACCGTGGCACATCCTTTGGAAAAACATCATTGTACTCTGCAAAAGGTTAGTGATAGCAGGAGGCAAAGAAGAAGACACATCCTCAAATGAAAACAAAACTTCTTTGAAAACGAAAGCATAGCAAAAAGAATTTAGATCATTCAGCTCTTTCAAATAAGATTTGGTAGCAAGAAAATAAGCACCCTTCAACTTAATCTCATTTCTTTTGTCATGAATAGGCTTAGATTCTTTCTTATTGTGTTGCTCAAGCTCCTTTGTTACAATCATCATGAACCTAGCTCTGATACCAACTGATGCATCCCTCCAAGGTGCTTAGCGTGTTTTCATGCCCAGTAGTATGGCGCGATGTGCCTCGCCCGTGAGCGGATCGCTTCAATGCCCAGGCGTGGGCCTTGGCCTAACGAGGAATACACACCTTGGTCGCCATAGCAGTGCCATAAGAGTCCCATATGGCCCCCAAAAGACTAGCCTGATGGGGGAGGGTTGCTCTCCCTTTTAAGGTGGTATTCTCTCCCCTCCACAAGCAAGGTGGTAATATCATTCCCACCCTCTTATTTCGGGACCTAGCTCTGATACCACTTGATAGCACTTTAGTGTCTTGATCTTTCGATGAGAAACACACGATCAATTTGGTGGAGGCGACGTTGACGATCCGACTACACCGTACGACGACGATGCGCCTTAGCAATCGCTACACCAACTCCGGAGGGTTATTGATCTTGTCGTAGGCACGATCAACCTGAACACGAGGTTCAATTCCTACTAGCAATTGAAGAACAAGCAAGAACAAAGGTAAATGCAATCTGAAATTGCAAATAAAGATGAAGGATTGATAAGGTGGGGTTCTGAAACAAGGAGCTTCTTAGGCGGCTGTTGAGCACGTCTGGAAGACTCAAAATAGTAACAATGGCTAAACTATCAAATAAACAAAACCCCAAAACTAAAGTACGGCGGTAGCAAACAATATATAGATGTAAGTGGCGGCTAGGAGCAAGGCAGCTGTGCAGCCATGATGGGGGTGGCCAAGGGGTGCCCTAGCGTTACATGGGCTTTGGGCCCAAAAGAAAAGGTGTATGCAAAGACTGGAGTTTCTAGCCCATGACACTCTTCTACGATTTCCCATTGCTTCAAGATGACTTTGGCATTGAGGCTAGATCCATTGGAAAGTAGACTCCGAGATCTTTCAAACGTGTACTCATGGGCCTCTAGAAACCTCCGAAATCAAAAGTTATGGTCGTTTGAAGTTGATGTTGTCGCGGAGGCCGAACCCGCGAATTTGCTGATTCCAAGTCCAACTTGCGCATATGATGATTGTGCTTTATGCTTGGCATTTGGAGGTTCTTCTCCTTGGTTCTTAAGGATAATAAGATCATCACAAGAATTAAATAGCATTCTATTCTGTGAATCATTTGTATAAAAACTTAGGAACGAATTTACCTGATAATTGAGTAGACGTGCTCGAGCACGAGTAGTAGGTCCTTGTAAAACTGGCTGTGTATGAGAAGAATCACTCGGTGTGGTTGTGTCAATAGGGAAGATGTCCTCATCACATAGGAGTTTGATCGGAAAACGGATGCTTTAGGTCATCACTGGAGAAGGAGATCACTTCTTTGTACTTCTCTTGATATTTTGTCTAAAATATATTATCATGGTATTTCGTTTTCTAGCAAGACATGAAATTTGTTTTCACTCAAGGATGATCCAAAGCATTCGTTGTTCCGCGGACGGCTACCAACAGAGGTAATATGCATAAATAAAAGTAATACAGAGAATTTAACTGTTCCATCTCTATTTAAACTCCATCTCCGATCGACTTTAGAACCCTAGCTATTGCTACTGCCTTGTCCAAACCTTTTTTCTTATTGTGATTGCGTCCTCATCCTTTGTCAATCTCCACTATTTCACCTCCAAATCTGCTTCACCTTGGCCTCATATAGCTGTTCAAGTACCATCGTTGGTGTTTGTGACCTCACAGTTGAGCATAATATATATATCCAACGTTTTGCCACATAATCGATATGGTCCTCGAAATCAAAATTGGCACTTTTCTCTAACCACCAAACTCTCTCTAAAGCTAAAGATCCGTCGGTGCCTCGTTAGCCACCTCACAAACTCTAACAAATATTGCTTTCTCATCGCCTCTGCTATCGATCGGTTTTTATCGCCTCCGCTGTGAGCCTATTGCATTACTACACACTATATGGCATAGATAAAAAAAACCAGCTATTCCATTTTTAACGTATTTGATTTCGAGTGACTATTAGCTGATTTTCTTTTTCCAGAGGAACAAACCACAATTCCGGTTCCCAGCTATTTCTTATCTTTTGCTCCAAAATTTTCCAATAGGGCATCACAAATTCCATTTCCACCCCCTCCAACAAAATCCCCATCAGCTAGTCTTCCCCTCTCATTCTCTCTCTCCTCCCCCTCCCTCTCACTACCCCCAAAGCAGCAGCAGCAGCAGAAGCAGCAGCAAGCGCCAAGCAAGCAGCGAAGCCAATTCCCCAAATTGCCTCCTCCCAAATGCGACTCCTCGCCTGAAGAAACCCTCCCTCGCCGCCGCCGCCGCCGCCATGTCGCAGCCGCAGCGGCCGGTGGACCCGCCGGAGTGGCTGCGCACTCTGCCCGTGGCGCCGGAGTACCGCCCCACCCCCGCCGAGTTCGCCAACCCCATCGCTTACATCCTCAAGATCGAGCCCGAGGCCTCCCGCTACGGCATCTGCAAGATAGTGCCCCCGCTACCGGCGCCGCCCCATGAGGCCACCGTCCAGCGCCTCAAGGCCTCCTTCGCCTCCAATGCGGCCGCCTCCGCCGCGGCCGTCGACGGGGCCCCCACTCCCACCTTCCCAACGCGACTGCAGCAGGTGGGCCTCTCCACGAAGAACCGCCGCGCTGCGAATCGCCGCGTCTGGGAGAGTGGCGAGCGCTACACGCTGGAGGCCTTCCGCTCTAAGGCGCGCGACTTCGAGCTCCCGAGGCACGCGACGCCCCCGAAGCACGCGACGCCCCTCCAGCTCGAGGCGCTCTTCTGGGGGGCCTGCGCCGCGAGGCCGTTCAACGTCGAGTATGGCAACGACATGCCTGGCTCCGGCTTCGCCGTGCTGGAGCAGCTGGAGCTGGACCCCAGCAATGCGGCGGCGCCGAGGGATGTCGGCGAGACAGAGTGGAACATGAGAGTGGCGCCGCGCGCGCGGGGCTCGCTGCTGCGGGCGATGGGCCGGGACGTGGCGGGCGTCACAACGCCGATGCTGTACATGGCGATGCTGTACAGCTGGTTTGCGTGGCACGTGGAGGACCACGAGCTGCACAGCCTCAACTACCTCCACTTCGGCAAGCCCAAGACCTGGTACGGCGTGCCCCGCGACGCCATTCTCGCCTTCGAGGACGCTGTCCGCGTGCACGGCTACGCCGACGACCTCAACGCCATCAGTGAGCGTGCTCTGTTTCTACTCTTCTTTAACTGTGGTTCAGTTTCTTACTTAGATGCGCAGGAATTCTGTTTGACTCACTTGGAAAGTCGTATGTGTTTTCTTTTTGACTGGCAGAGTCCAAACGTTTTCCCGTTAGTGTGTCAGGCTGTCAGCATTGTCAAATTTTGTTCTAATGGGATTTTTATTAAAAAAATGCAATAGTGGTTACTGTGCCAGCTACTCCAAATGAGGCATCGTGAAATTACAATAGCGTGTATATTAATCAGAAATCAATGCCCTTTAGCATAATATGTATGGCTTAGAGAAAATTAGGAACGAGTAGGCATCTATTAGTAAGCCTTTAGGTTACTGGAGCTTTTGATTTGAATATTAATTGAACTTAGACAACTGAAATTTCAATTCCAAATTGAATTGTTGCAATCTCAATGATGAGAAGAGCTGCACTGCCACAACCTGGTAGGTAGAGAAGGATCATAGCAGTGAAGAGTTGTGGCTTTGTCAGTAGGGATGGGGAGACAAGGGAGAGGTTTTAGAGATGTAATATGATGTTTTGCAGGAAGCCTAACCAGGATTGAATTATATGGCAATCTAACCTTTACTTTAGCCTGACCTGGGTGAAGGTTGGACTTATGCCAGAGCAAACTGCATGCACGAGGATGTGGCTATAAAAAAACTCATCGTAAATAAACTCCAAAACTTGTTTCGAATCATCCAGGTGGTGAGGTGTGTTGCATATCATAAATTGGGGACATTAATTTGTAAAACATATAGGAATTGGGGCAATGGCCAATTGCATGTAACATCTTGGCTCAAAATTCACTTAGTGCCCATCCCACTCATGGGGCGGACCCACGCACAAATAGCACCCCGCTTACACTTTCGCCATCTCTTCGTGTAAAACGGTTAACCTAGAGGTGCTATGTTTGGACTCAATAGACATTATATGCTACTACAACTCATATTAGACAACCAATGTGGGACATCCCTCCACCATTCTACTTGGGCCACATGGGCTTTCACACTAACGAGCAGAGTATTGCAGTCACTCCCCCTTAATAACTGACACTCTCGGTAGCACACCGTGTACACAGTAAATGCCTAGAACCACCCTTTGTACGCGTCTGTGTGTCCAGTGTCAGCACATATGTCATGTTGTGTCCACTCCGGGCCCACACACGCCATGCGCATAGCCCGCGCACGTGCAATGAAGGTTAATGCTTTGATATCATCTATAACACTTCAACCCAAAATTCACTCAATGCTTAGCCCACACCCACGAGGCGAACCCTCGCACACATAGCACCCCACTTACACTTCCTTTCGTGTAAAAGGGTTAACCCGAAGGTACTATGTTTGGACCCAACATGTATTACATGCTACTACAACTCAGTTTAGACAAGCAATGTGGTACTAATTCCACCACTACTCTACTTGGGCCATATGGGCTTCCACACTAACGGGTCAGAGTATTACATGGCATACATGTTGTCAGCAAGGCCTCAAGCTAGTGGTTAATGGATGACATTGAGCGTATATTTGCTGTGTGGTTAAAGCTATGATGTTGTGATGTACTTCAAGCCCTTGTGATCTGAATCGAGGTCCTGTTGGGTTGCCTGCTCTTCCCTACCACAGAATTGAAGGGATAACTAGTGTTGCAATTTGACAAATGCAGTAGCTAACCAATATTGTTTTATGTGACTAGCTACCTGGTCGATTTGCCCAACCACAAACACCGAGCAACCAATCCATGTAGTGATGAAAGCATTGCATGAATCAAGTTCGTGCATTTCCATACAACCATACATCAATCCAAGGTGGTCTCAAATGACAATATATCTAATGAATCGACCAATTATTTGTGTATACACCCCTAGAAATCATGATAGTACAAGGTTTCCTCAAAAAGAGGGACTTAGGTATGTATTTACATGCATATAAAGTCTTAGATAGACTAGACAACTAATCCTGCTAGGACTTTTATTCAAATGACACATAAACATGCAAAACTGGACTTATAGTTATGAACTTGTCCGTCCAGCTTCCTAGAATACATCTTTTTTTTTGGCTCCTCCATGTTTACATTTAGATTAAGATGTACATCAAACAAGAAAAGAAGGATCTACACATGGTGTTTATCGACTTGGGGAAGGTTCATGACAATGTGCCAAGGAAGGTCATATGGTGGGCGCTCGAAATGAAAAAAGTCCCAACAAAATATGTTACCCTAATCAAGGATATGCACGATAATGTTGTGAGTAATGTTAGAGCATATGGTAGCTATACTAGTAACTTTCCTATTAAGATAGGACTAAATCAAGGTTCAACATTGAGCCCTACATTTTTGCCAAAGCCATGTGGGACATACAAGGAGAGATTCCTTGGTGTATACTTTTCGCTGATGATGTGGTGCTAATTTATGAGAGTAGGGTATGTGTTGATAGGAAACTGAAGTTGTGGAGGAAGACTTTAGAATCGAAGGGCTCTAAACTTGGTAGGACTAAAATGGAGTATATGAGGTGTGTTTTCAGTGGTGCTATGATAGATGATGAAGATGTTAGTCTGGATGGAAAAGTAGTGCACATGAAGGAAACATTCTAATATTTGGGATTGATGCTACAGAGTGACGGCGAGATTGATGAAGATGTGAACCACAAGATACGAGCGGGGTGGGTGAAATCATGACAAACATCTGATGTCCTATATGATAGAAAAGTCCATCAAAAGTTAAATGGTAAGTTCTAAAGGACGGCGATCAAAACTGCGATGTTGTATGGATCGGAATGTTGAGCAACAAAATGACAACATGTGCAGAAAATGAGTGATGCAGAGATGCGGACGTTGCGGATCGGTGGTTATACAAGGCAGGATCGAATCCACAATAATGATATACGTGATAGAGTTGAGGTAGCACCAATTGAAGAAAAGCTTGTCCAACATCGTTTGAGATAGCTTGGACATCTCCAATGAAGGCCTCGAGGCATCGAGGCATAGTGGAATTTTAAGTCATCTCGAAAACATAAGAAGGGGAAAAGGTAGACCGAGACTAACGTGGGAAGAAATAGTTAAAAGAGCCTTGAGGGATTGGAATATATCCAAAAAGTTGGTGTTAGATAGGAGTGCATGGAAGTTAGCAATCCATGTACCAGAACTATGAATGGCAAGGATGTTGTTAGATAAGGATCTTTTGACTGAGCAACATGTAGTCAATGACCAATTTGCCTTGCCACAACGATCAGATATAGCATTGATTGAGAGCTGCTCTTGCCACATCTGTTGCTATACTCTTGCTGGTTGCAATTGCTTGTGAAATTGTTTTGATTCATTTATTTGCATTGTGTATTTATACCACAATTTACTTACTAAGGATTCATATTCAGAGTTAGTTTTTATGGTCCTTGGAAAGTTTGTGAACCATCCAAATGTGAGGACCCAATGGTTAAGGCCTCAAGAGACCTTAAAAGACCTTACAGCAACACTTCCACAAGTACCAGATGAGACTGAGAGGTGCCAAATATATAGGGTCATGGAAGTAATTGTTCTAGGCCAATTTTTTCATCTATTAGCTCGATTAATAGTGATGGTGCATCTCCATTTAGCTTGGCTCCCATCCTATCATGCCTGTGTCCCACCTCGGCATCACTCTATACTACTGTGATGAACATTCCACCTTGATGTTGCCAGCCTTGTGAACGACAAGGTTCTTATCTGTGAGATCTTTATGAAAGATGCATGCACACTCCTTGTGACAATGGGTGTGTAATTAAGCTGTTGGAAGAGGTCACACACAGTGTCAGGTGATTCTCTGGGTGTGAAGCACTTGTCTTGACGAATGAGGATTTAGTTTTCGACTAACAGTATATTTTCCAAACCTGTGACAATATCTGTATCATGGTATGGTTGTTATCTGTGTTTATGATAATTAGATCATCATATGGTTGTGATCTGTGTTTATGTTAATGTAATTTCGTTCTTTTGACCATGGTATGGTTGTGATCTGCATTTATGTTAATTGGAAAGGAGGAGATGAAAATAGGGATGAGGATGGATTCTTAATTATAATTAATTGCAGTCATAGGAGGGTGCAAATGAATCAATCGAGAAGAGAGCTGTCAGGAGGAGCCCCCGGGGGGCAGGGGGGGGATTTGTACTTCTGGCTATTGCAAAAAAATGTTTCAGATTCAAATTGATACTTACTTGCAAGTACATATTGGTACCTCTCCAAGGACTGTAAAGTTTCTCTCAAAATCAAGACTGAATTTGAAACAAATACAACCCGACCACTTTTCCAAATCCCAGATGGGTTTATGAAATCTGGTAATGGCTTGCCACTGGACAAGATTTGGAACCGTGAGGGAATTATCATCCATGATTGAATCATCAGCAGCAAAGAAACGTTCTGGAGCTTGGATCTCTTTATATGATGGGAACATGGACCCAAAAGAGGCAAGAAGTTAGAAACTTGTGTTAGATTTACCATTAGAGTTGAACTAATGTGACATTTTAGGCTACAAGTCTACAACATATAAATTTTTGTTTAATGCAATGTAATGTGACAATATTTTAACATAAACTAATTCTGGGGCATCCTAACATATATGTGATTACTTGGTGATTATCAAAACTTGAGGGGGTCTTCCAGTTTGTACTTTTCCGATGTGTGGGGTGGCAATCAGTTTTAGAAGTTATTATACATTTTGTTTATAGTAAATTACATCAAATGTCTTCAAACTATAGGTCCGTAAGCTTCAATTTTAGAAAGAAATGACCCTGAACGTCACATGTTGGTTAGGTGATGGAAAAATGACAATGCACACCATGGTGAGGTCCCTGAACTTAGTTTGACTTGGCCACTTAGGTCCTTTAGCTTCTAAATTGTATTCACCTAGGCTCCTGCGGTCCTGCCAAGCCATTTTTTTCTTGCTCATAACAGACAGATGGACATAACTCCTAAGTGGCATGCTTATACAAGTTTAGCAACCTACCATGCTAAAACTGAAATTTAGGGGGCTAAGTCCATCTGTATGATTACTAACATTAAGACCTCTTATTTAGTGCTGGTTACGTACTAGCTTGAAATAAACTATAGTCCATAGCCTTTCCCTTCTCTCATAATTTGTGGTGGAACATATACCTTTCATAACAATATTGTTGACTATCGGCCTGTTTGATGGCCATAATTTCTGAACTCCTCTTTTCCAAGGATTCAGCTAATTTAAATTCTAAGGAAAAAATTAGTAGTTATGATTGTTTTTGTTTGATAATTCTTCTAATTGAGGCCAGCTTGCATTGCTTAAGTTATTTCAATTCAATATTAGGCACATAGTTGTAGATGTGTTTGTCTGGAGATCTTTTAGTAACTAATCTTACTGTTGAATATTCAAGGAAGAATGTTTCATTTTTCTTGACTCTGAAGATTAAAACTTGCTAATGGACTACTTATGTTATCTCATGCAGTGGCCTTTCAAACGCTAAATGAGAAGACGACTGTCTTGTCTCCTGAAGTGCTTCTTTCTTCTGGAGTCCCTTGCTGCAGGTATTAACACACGGTTTAACATTCTTGTTTGTGATATTCACTATTGGCCATTATTTTGAGTATTGGGTATAATGATTGATAGATACTTCTCCAAAGCAGATTGGTTCAAAACCCTGGAGAATTTGTTATCACATTCCCTGGAGCTTATCATTCTGGTTTTAGCCATGGTAGGCCATCTGTCATGTCCATATTCATAATGCACTTACTGGAAAGTATAATCTTCCTTGAAGAAGTTATCTTTTTACTCCTGCATGTATAGTATGGTCCATTTCTTCCACTTTTTATTGTAAAGGAAATGTTGTAAGTTTTCAATGAACTTGAGCAATGAAACGCCATCCTTGCATTTTGGAGGAAGTTGGCTATATTAAAATTTGTCCGGAACTATGATGTTAGTAATAGCATATATGGTCAATCAAGTCTAATTTTGGAAGACAATCAAACAGCTGCTATTCTACATCTATGATGATAAATGTTTAGCTTTTGTGTATAATGCATACTTGCATAGCTTGTTTAGAGGAAGCAGTGGTGGGCTTGTACCCACCTGAAATAACTTTATTGATGCAACCTAATTACATCTGTGTAAATATGTACCTTTATTGTTGAGCATTCTCGAGTGGAAGATAGTATTTTCAACTTCAATTAAATTACTCACATCCTCATTTACATATCTGCAATTTGATCATCTTATCTCCCTGCTTACTCCTAACCTTGCTCTTGGGCCATTTGATAAATAACCTGGTCTCATGTTTCCAGTTGTTGGCTTTATGGATATCCTTGATACCATTTAGTACTGCCTTAAATGGACAATGTTTCGAAACTCTCTGGATCTAAACTTCTGCAAGAAAGGCTCAAAATTGGTCTCTCTTTTCTTAAACCATGCCAATAAATTATATGACAACTCTGTCTACAATGCGAACATCAGATAACAATGTAGTTAGATTTTCACGGTTAAGTTTGGATTTGCACTGTAAATGCATGGAAATTCATAGGTAGTTACATCAAAGCAAGAGGTTACAGTATCTCCAAGCTATTGCCTTTGATTATAAGAAGTATAAAAACTCATTGATCCTTGGATGTGCAACTTCACTAGTGTGTGTTCTGCATAAAAATCTAATCTTGTTGATCCTAGGTCCGGACTTGATTGGATTGAACTCGAGTTCTAAATTATCGATCATGATGTGAGTTGATTGATCTCACAGAAGTTGGTTTGATTAGGTTATGGATCTTTTGACACGGAATAAGACCTATAAGCTTCTTACTCCATTCGAACAACATATTATACTAACTGTAAAGTCAAAACCTGATTAGTGAATATGATTTTTGCACTCATAAAAGGATTTTAAAAATCACTTTACTTCTGGTACATCAAATTAAAAGAACACAGATCCGAGTTGTTGAAAATAATGTGAATACAGGTTTGATAGGTAGAGGTTTGCGATTTCATTTGTGCATGTTGATTTCATGTATTCTAGCCACCAAATAATCATTATGTTTTAAAGTTTGCAATTTGATGCATGTTTTCTGAACAGTTATGAGTACCAGTTCTTGTAAAGAATCTCCACTCCTATGAATGAAACAATTAATCTGTTTAACTATTTCATTTGCCCAGGATTTAATTGTGGGGAAGCAACAAATATTGCAACGCCTCGCTGGTTGCAAGTAGCTAAAAAAGCTGCAATCCGTAGGGCTTCAACTAATTGTGGTCCAATGGTGTCTCATTATCAGCTGCTTTACAAGCTAGCACTGTCATTGCGTCCAAGGTGTGCTGCAATAAATATGATCACATTCTTTGTTGTTATAGAGCTTTTGGGTTATGTAAGAATACTGGACAAGATGCCATTGTCTTTATTTTTTTTAATTTTAATTACACTAAAATAATTAGATATATTGTTGGAATTTAAACTATTCATGGTGGACGCATTGTGGCTTCATCTGATTAAACTGGTCTCTTTAGTTATGACATAACCTCTACAAAATGGATAGCAGATAGCAATTCTATTTGTTTCTGAAGTGTGTATGTGTAATTTCCTAGATTAATGGAGTTGTATTTATTCTGAAAAGATTGTTTGCCTTTTTATAGGGAGCCTAAGAATTTCCATAATGTGCCAAGAAGCTCTCGGTTAAGGGACAAGAAGAAGAATGAAGGCGATATAATGGTTAAAGAAAATTTTGTTGGAAGTGTGACTGAAAACAACAAATTACTTAGCATCCTTCTGGATAAGGGCTCTTGTATAATTGTTCCAGAGATTGCATTTCCGCTTCCATCCTTTCCTATGATGATGGAACCTGAAGTCACTTTTAAACAAAGGCCGAAAGATGGCCCCTGTGGTATTAGCCAGCAAGCAGAGGAAGATATGCCTGTTGATGTGGCAGTAGACAAAATCACAGGGATTGAGAACATGAGTGGGTGTCAATCAGCTAGTGAAACATCTTTCTCTGCATGTAACAGAAGAAAGCTTTATGAAACAAAATATGGCAAACTTGATACTGCTGCTTTCTGCTTATCAACGTCAGAGATGCAGAGTGGAGTAATTGATAAAGATAGATCACATCAAGGAGGTGGGCTCTTAGATCAAGGGCGGTTGCCATGCGTTCAATGTGGAATATTAAGCTTTGCTTGTGTAGCCATCATTCAACCTAGAGAAGCAGCAGTCCAGTTTATAATGTCCCGAGAGTGCGTCTCATCTAGTGCAAGACATGGAGAAATTAGTAAATCAGATGATATCTCAAATTGGATAACCAAAAATCGTGATATGGTTCCTCAACAAGGTTAGCAAAACTTGGATCTTTTATTCCTAATCTTAATCTTCTATGAAGAAAATAATCACTTTTACCTGATCATTCTCTGTTCTCCACTGTCATTTGTTTGTGTTCAACTAGTTCAATTTTTTTTATCCTGTATATGTCGTCCTAATCCTAGTTCTCTCTGCTTTTGGTCAAATTGGAGCTAAAGTAGAAATTTCGATGCATTCAAAGTACATTAATAGCTATGCTGTCATGCATTTTTGCACTGTGAAAGGTGATCAATCTGCCAATTTTTCCTACTTCAGTATTTTTATGACCATGGTGGTCAAAAAAACGAATTTTATGTTTCAAAATCATTAAATTTGTCTTGTGAAAAGGCTCAAGGGTCGGTCCAGATTTCTGTTGCATCTTTTTTTCTTTTGTTGGGATTCTGTTGCATCTTATTTTAAAAGTGAATTTTATTTTTGAGCAAGTGATAAATTGACCTAATATAGATTAATATCATTTGATTCTGCATACTAGTTGTAGGCAAATGTTTTACTGAATTTTATAGCATCTTTCCTAATTATTTCTCTTTTCCAGTGAGTTAATGTTCAGTTGTCAATAACTCTGTTCTGTAATGCTCAAAACCCAACTATTAACTATTTCTATTATGTTGTTTGCAATGGTTTTTGTATCATCATGCCTTCTTTGAGCAAATAGCATCATTGCAACTTTCTCCCATGGATATACTCAAGTCCTGAAAGTAAATAAAACAGAGACTATAATGAAGTTCATTTTCTTTCTGCATACTTTGGATGGCACGGTGTAAATGTCATCCCTCTTTTCAACAGGACAAGCTTCTGGAACAGATGATAATTGTAGCATAAGTTTGGCCCAAGTTTTTGATCGGTGTAGAAAACTGTACAGAAGCAACACCAATGGATGCACTTCCGCTCTTGGCCTTCTAGCTTCTGCTTATGAATCATCTGACTCAGAAGAGGAAACAGCTGACTGTGCGTCTACCGATGGTGAGAAAAATGATGCAGCAAACCAAGTTGCAAATATTCGGTTCTTGGGGACATCAGTTAGCTGTTCAAGTACAGTTCATCGTCAAAAGACAAATTTGTACTTGTATGAAGAGCAGTGTGAATCCAGAACCACAACATCTTTGATGAAACCCACAGAGCATAACAGTAGGCCAATAACTCTGTCTAGTAGGGACGCAGATATCAGCCATTTTACAGGGCTGGGAGAGCCAGGAACTTCCTATGAGCAGTGTTCTGTGTATCTTGATTCGGTTGATGATCTAACTAAATCAGGTGTAAAAGTCTCTTCAGATACTTTTGTAAGCACAGCTAAATCCTCAATGGAACCAGATGTGCTGACCATGCTCAAGTACAACAAAGATTCTTGCAGAATGCATGTATTTTGTCTAGAACATGCTTTGGAGACATGGACACAACTTCAACAAATTGGTGGTGCTAATATTATGCTTTTATGCCATCCGGGTATTTACACTGTTCCCTAATTTCCACAATTTTCCTAGGGCATTCCTGAGTTATTTGTCTTTCACTATGTTCTCTTAATATCTTGAGCAATAGGAGTTCACGCTTTGAATATTTACTTATTTGACTGATTAATAGTGTATCTTAATGATGATTATGACTAAGTTTTGAGACTGTCATTTGTATGGTGCTAAATATTAGTTTAGGCATGAAATGTGCAGCAGTTACAAACCTACTAGAATTTGGTCATATAGAATGATATCCCTTTGAGCATGTTTCCAAAACATATATTTATATAATTATATTTATAAAAGCGCAAATGATATCAACTGCGCACTGCAAATGAGACAATGAGGTTCAGATAATCTTTTTAGGGACTCCGTGAAGGTGCAAGGAGAGAGTGCATCAAAAGTTTCTGTACTTTCAGATTTTTATTGCGTAGCAATATTATCCTTTTTTTTAAATACGATTTACATTTATCATGATACATGCTATTTCATTGTTCTTTTGAGTAATCTTCGTTAAATTGCTGCTAGAATCAACAGAATAATTGTTTTTATGTAACTTCTTAACCTTTTTTTTGTTTTTATTGTTTTGTTTTTTTTACAAAATGGAAATTTTCTTCATTGGTATTTTACATTGCATTTGCAGAATACCCTAGAGCAGAGTCAGCAGCAAAAGCCATAGCAGAAGAACTTGGTATGAAGCATGATTGGAAAGATATCATTTTTGAAGAAGCAACAGAAGAAGACATTGGAAAAATTCAGTTGGCTCTTCAGGACGACGATGCTGAACCCACAAGCAGTGACTGGGCAGTAAAAATGGGTATCAACATATATTACAGTGCCAAACAGAGCAAATCTCCACTTTACAGCAAGCAGATACCATACAATTCCATCATTTACAAGGCATTTGGCCAAGAAAGCCCTGACAACTTGACAGATTATGGAGGACAAATATCAGGCACAACAAAGAAAAAAGTGGCTGGATTGTGGTGTGGGAAAGTTTGGATGTCAAACCAAGTTCATCCATTATTAGCTCGTGAGCATGAAGAACAGAATCTTGACATAGTTTACAGCAAAGCAATATTCAGTGCTGATTCCCATGACAAAATACAAGTTGAATCATCGACGAGATGTACTACCCTGATCAACCGAAGCCCATCAAAAGGAATATCAGGAAGAAAAAGGGGGCACTCTATTGAGATATCTAGAACCAAAAAGAAGAGACGTACTGCTTCTGATGAAGCTACTTTGCATTGCAGTGGCCTTGGGATAAACTCTGAGTTCATCTATGACCAGCCTGGAAACTTTGTTGATCATGACAAACATGAAGATGGGGATGAAATTGAGAAAGCACTGAGCACTCAACAATATGAGCAACATAAATTGCAAAACATGAGCAAGAAATCAAGTTCTAAGAAGCGAAAGGATGATAAAAGAAACAGCAATTTTCATGAACTATATGATGAAGATAATGATGTGGACTGCTGTCTTAACCTAGGTAGTGGAGATGGCGCCACAATAGGCAACTGGGGTAACAGTCCACAACGGGGACTTGATGCCGTGCAAGTGAAATCTGGATGTAAATTGCAAGGTAGTAATAGAAAATCCAGCAAGGGCAAGGCAAGTGATGATTCGTTGAAGGGAGACAAGAAATTGCAAAAGATGAACAAGAAATCAAGTTCTAAGAAACAAAAGAATGATAAAATAAATAGACAGTTTGGAGAAGATCACAATGAAGATAACACTGTGGACTATTTGCCTAACGCAGACGGTGGAGATGAAGTCGCACTAGATAACTGGGATAAAATTGCTGAAGAAAAAACTGATGATGTGAAAGTGAAATCTAGAGGCAAAATGCAAAGCGGTAAGAGAAAAACCAGCAAACGTCAGGCAAGTGGTGGTTTGCACACTGGAGATAAAGAACCAAAGTTTTCTTGTGATATAGAAGGGTGCGACATGAGCTTCAGCACACAGCAGGACTTGTTGTTGCACAAGCGTGACATTTGTCCTGTCAAAGGATGCAAGAAGAAGTTCTTTTGCCATAAATACTTGCTTCAGCACCGCAAAGTGCACATGGATGAAAGGCCACTCAAGTGTGCATGGAAGGGCTGCAAGAAGACATTCAAGTGGCCATGGGCGAGGACAGAGCACATGAGGGTGCATACCGGGGTGCGACCTTACAAGTGCAACGAACCTGGCTGCAGTCAGACATTCCGTTTTGTATCAGATTTCAGCCGCCACAAGAGAAAGACTGGGCATTCCTGTGATAAGAAAAGGAAGAGCAGTACATAACTTCTAACCCCTGTGCACAAGTACAGGTTTCTTCTCTGATGATGATTTGAAGGGGATGCTAATTGAATAATTGCATCAGATTCCATTTATTGTGGGACTAGCCGCATTAGGAGTCTAATTCATTTCATTGTTTACCGCCTCTGCATAACAACCAATTTTTCCATTGCTTTAGGTCCAACCGACCTGTTGTTGACTGGGATTATTCCAAGTCAATTGTGTCGTTCTGTCGTTCATCCCGAAAACTTGGGAAATTTCTTCTGTTAGCATGGTTAAATTAAATTAACATACTTCCCTTGTTTTTAGAAGACATGTAATTTATGGTTAGTCGTTCCTTCCTTGAAAAGAAAAGGGCAGCCTGGGGTAAGAATTCTGTGCAGGCTTTGCACTAGTTGGTTTGGCAAAAATATATCCTGGAAAAATGTTTCAGTTAAAGTAAAATGTTAGTCGCCGAATTTTTTTAGCCTTGTTGATTTTCGGTTATTTAATTTCGTAACTTAGATGATTTCGTTCCCTGAACTCGATTGATTTTCGTCCTCCCTGCTGCCAATTGCTATGATAAAATCTCATGCACTTTGATTTTCGGTTACTGAGGGCTTCTGCTCGGCAGCAATTTGAGTTTGTGCTAAGAATGCGATAGCTGTCCTAATATGTTGAAAATGTCTGCCTCAAAAATCAAAATGCTGTCAAATTATCCGAATTATCCATTGGCCTGGTGTCTAAAATCTGTGGTCTACCAAATGCTCGTGCAGTGTGCACTGAGCCGATTGTAGTGATACAAGTAACCGTGAAAACTTGTAGCGGTAAATAAGGAATCACCCCCAAGATCATTTCCTGCGAAAAAGATGGCAAATGCAGACGGAAAATTTGGTAGTAGAGTCTATCACCAATGAATTGAGTAAAATTTATGGAAAAAACAATATGAGCTCATCAAATTGAACATATGCTACAAAATGTCTCAATCTCACAGAAAATTGGAAAAAAAATTCGCTCTCTCAGCAGAAAGCATTTTAAATTATATATCACATGCCTATTCGAGAAGGCTCTTGAAGGACAAGCACAAAAAATTCTAAGGAAAACAATCTACAATATTACCACCATTGCAACATTTTGAAAATGTGTTTGCAACAATTTAGGAACACATATGCAATAAATTAAATTGGAGAAGAAACTTCAATAAATTAAATTGGAGAAGAAACTTTGCATCAAAATAAAATGTTTCTTTTCACAATTGAGAAAGACAAGTGCAACAATAGGTGAAAATATTTGCATCAATCGTCAAAATTCGCTAAAAAATACCACTACAACATTTTAAGATTACTCATTGCAACAAAATTGAGTCAACACACACAAGGAACTAGATCTGGTAGACTCTCACATCATTATTGGCTTCTTCCCCGTTAGATCTAACCTCCACACTAACTAGATCCAGGAACAATCAGTTGCTCCTCACAATGATCTACTCTTCACTAGATCCAATGACGACAACCTTTTTTTTTATAGAGAGCACTGCTTGCGGTCATCAGAGATGATGGGGCCTAACTATGATGTCGTAGGGTGGTTCTTAGTCGCCGCATCCTCTATCATAACAGTGCTATTAGGACAAGATTTGTAGCAGTGGCGATGGGTGGCGAGTTGAGATTGGGCTATGAAGAAATGGAGGAAAGAAGAGGTTTTGCCTCGTGGGGACTTGAGGGAGTAGCAAAGCAAGGGGAAAGTGAAATTGGAGAAGAAAGTATCAAGGGAAGGTGTACATAAGGTGGTTGCTTGTTCTTAAATGGGGAGATTGGAGTATTGGGCAAGAAGATGTGGGAGAGGAGCCTAGATATAATGTGGAGTGCACAAGGTGAGAGATGTGATGTGCGGAGTGCCGATGCATTCGATACAATAAGTAGTATCATACATATGTATTATAACGTACCAAACAAACAACGACAGTTGAAACCATACACATTCTGAGCAGCACATGTTCCTTTCTATCTGCATGTGCCAAATAAGCACCAAATCACCAATTAGATGTAGTGCAATCAGGTTCCCAATTATGCCAATCATAAAAAGCAAAGGATTTCCACGAGCACCACGTCGCATCGACTATGGCAAGCCTTTGCAAGTCCAGACAATGCAATCTCGGTTTCTCCAAAGCTTCTAGCGCGAGAGACTCCAAGCCCTCTACCCCGGTCTACTCCTACTAGCATCGATCTCCCCACATTTGATCGCCCCGCAGGCCCCACCCACCTATGGTTGCACTCTAATCAGACACTGCGCTGTCACCACCCTTGGCCTTTGAACGATTTCCCAGGTGTGAACAAAGAGGAAAGCAAGAACTCACGGCATAGAGAAGAACTCCAGAGAAGAACTCAGGGGGAAAAGGGAAGAAGGAAAGAGGAGTTTCGTATTTCACAAGTCATTAAAGATCAATTACAACTTGTCATTACATCCAATTTATACTCCTACTGAATTACCCCTCTCCTTATCAAATTACCGACTGAACGCTCAAATCTATTTTCATTGCCCAAAACGACAAAGTTAAGACAACTACAACGTGGCAATTACTGTTCTCGCTCGACCACCGTTGGATGCTTTGCAGGCTACTGCCCTTTTCGATCCAAGCCCTTCTTATCACTTATGAAGTCGCTTAACCGGGAGAATCTCCGCCGACTTCACTGGTACTACTTCTTCCTCCTCGCAGGTGGTGACATTAGCTAGCCCGCCCTTCAAATGTTGCTTGTCCCCAAGCAACAGCATCTGGAAATTGGTGTTGCAAAACAGCGAGATCTTCCCAAATAGCTACCTCTACAGGAAGTCCGGTCCACTTGATCAAGCCGTGGACAATAGTTGAGTTTTTAACCAATCTTCGGTCTAAAATCTCTTTCGGCTCTGTTGAATTACGATCTAGCTCAACCAATTTTTGTAATTTCGAATACACTGGCCTTGGCCTCTGAACGATTTCCTAGGGTGTGAGCGAAGAGGAAAGCAAGAACTCACGGCACAAAGAAGAACTTCGGAGAAGAACTCAGGGGAAAAGGGAAGAACTCGAGGGAAGGAGGAAAGAGGAGTTTCGTATTTCACAAGTCATCAAAGATCAATTACAACTTGTCTGTTACATCCAATTTATACTCCTCCTACTGAATTACCCCTCTCCTTCTCAAATTACCATCTGAACACTCAAATCTATTTTCACTACCCAAAACGACAAAGTTAAGACAACTACAGCGCAGTAATTACTGTTCTCGCTCGACCACCATTGGATGTTTTGCAGGCTACTACCCTTTTCGATCCAAGCCCTTCACTATCACTTATGAAGTCGCTTAACTGGGAGAATCTCCGCCGACTTCACTAGTCCTGCTTCTTCCTCCTCGTAGGTGGTGACATTGGCCCGCCCTTCAAATGTTGCTTGTCCCCAAGCAATAGATCCGGAAATCGGTGTTGCAAAGAAGCGAGATCTTCCTAGATAGCTGCCTCTATGGGAAGTCTGGTCCACTTGATCAAGCTGTGGACAATAGCTGAGTTTCCCTTTTTAACTAGTCTCCAGTCTAAAATCTCTTCTGGCTCCGTTGAATTATGATCCAGCTCAACCAATTTTCATAATTCCGAATACACTAGCCTTGGCCTCTAAACGATTTCCCAGGGCATGAGCGAAGAGGAAAGCAAGAACTCACGGCACAAAGAAGAACTTCGGAGAAGAACTCAGGGGAAAAGGGAAGAACTTGAGGGAAGGAGGAAAGAGGAGTTTCGTATTTCACAAGTCATCAATGATCAATTACAACTTGTATATTACATCCAATTTATACCCCTTCTACTGAATTACCCCTCTCCTTCTCAAATTACCGCCTCAATGCTCAAATCTATTTTCACTGCCCAAAACGACAAAGTTAAGACAACTACAGCACGGTAATTACTGTTCTCACTCGACCACCGTTGGATGCTTCGCAGGCTGCTGCCCTTTTCAATCCAAGCCCTTCGCTATCACTTATGAAGTCGCTTAACTAGGAGAATCTTTGCCGACTTCACTGGTCCTACTTCTTCCTCCTCGCAGGTGGTGACATGCGCATCACATGCGCACAACAGTGCGCACCAACAGCCGTGATTGATCCCCTTTTTTCCCCATCTACCACACCGACATATGCTAATATTCTAAAATTATACATCAGTCTCATTATCCCTAAGCAACCCTCGTGCCTTCTCTTCCACGACAATAAGTTAATAATAATAATCACAGAGTAAAGGGGGTTATATGAAAGATAACACCTTGTGAAAAGAGTAGAGATGGCCAAACGGACCGGCCCGAGGCACGATACTATTGGCTTATCCCACGAATGGCACAGCCCAACCGAAACAGTAAAGATGTCAAGATTTGACCCATGAGCCGTCTGCGTGCTTGGCTGGTACCCCGACATGGCCCATGGGTGGCACGCCCCCGTTTAGCCAGGCACGGCCCGTTTGACCCATTAGTTTGGAAAATAGCCATTGGAGGCTTTAAAATTTTCAAAAAATCTAAACAATTCTAAATTTTTTACCTATAAATAGGTGGCTACCCCCTCCTCATCTCCACACTAGCAATCTTGCATTCTCTTCTCTTCTCTTCGTTCTCTTGCGGAAATTCTTTTGCTCTTAGTTATAATTTGGCAAAATTTAAAATAGTTTTGCCAAAAATCTAAAATATGGTTATGTTAAATCTTTTCCTTTTATTTTAAATCTCTTTCTTATCTAAATTACCATTCGAATATCTTTTCTTTAAAAATGATTCCAGATGGACAACCGGACAAATTGGACTGATATTATGAAAGAATTAACTATGAGTCTTAGATAAGGAAATCATGTACCTGTCTATGACACCAGGCAAACCCAGTTAGGCCATGAAATTGAATACAAAGTTACAGGACATGTCAGCACTCAAATAGAAGGTCAAGCCCGACATCACTACGCGAAGCATCATGATGACACCAGATTTAGTGCTATCTAAGAGATCAGACACAAGCTTTTACGCCGAGTTTGTAAAGCTCATGGAATTAACATGAACGGTTTGATGCAAACATCACTACTACAGATACGATCACACCTGGTTGGACCAACTCCAACACATCATCCACAGGCCAAGAAGAGAGATATAAAATCCATCACGTTCTGGAATCCAATTCGGCCTCTGTATACTAGCCTGAAGTAAAACACGCATAACTTTTGCATATGGTGTTCGATTGGAGAGTTCTTGCACTTGATTAAAAGCTTACAACGAGACCTTTCCAATGGGTCTAGTCCTATCCTCAGATTCATCATGGATCAGCCAAAATCATCAAAATATTGTACTACACCACTGTTTTAGGTTGTTTCGGGCCTTATCAACATGTGGGGGCCCAAGCCCAAGTTGTGTGCATCCCTGGCTACACACAACCCTAGGATGACCCTCTCATGTCCCTCCCTCTCATATACTCAATAGTCGCCACTTTAGACACTTGGGTTTTTGTTGAGCATAGTTTTAGCTAAGGGTCAAACTACATTATCCTCTAAACGTGTCAAACGACGGTCTGTTGAGACTTCTTCATAGAACCCCACCTTTTGATATATATTGTCGCGAGCCTCAATTCTTATTTGTAATTTTAGATTGCTTTTACTATCGTTCTTGCTTGTTCTTTAGTTGCTTGCACGAATTGAACCTCGTGTTTAGGTTGACCATGCCCACGGCAAGATTAATAACCCTCCGGAGTTGGTTTAGCGATTACTAAGATGCATCATCATCGTACGTTGTAGTTTGATCGTCAAAGTCAGTTTCACCAAATCGATAGTTATCGTTCTCATCGAAAGATTGGGACACAATCTTACATCAGGTGGTATCAGACCACCAGGTTGCTCAGTGAGAGATTTAGTACCTTAGATTAGTTTTCTTTTCTATACTAAATTGAAAATTACTCCACAAAAATTCAACCTTTAGATTCAATCTGGTATTTTAGTGAGTTTTGTTAGGTTTCGATCCACTAAAGTCCTTGTTTTAGTTGCTGATTGTTTTGCCTTCGCATTGCTTTTATTTCAATCTGTCCAGTATATTGTTTTGTTCATAACTTTCGCATATGAGCTCCGATTTTAGTGTTCTTGCACTTTCTTAAAACCTTGGAATGAGTTCTACAGAAACCTAGTTGGGCACAAACTGTAATTTTGTATCCAAGTTAGTTTAATTTGGACAAGAAAGTTGGTGAAGTAAGTTATACTTCTAATTCAAATCAGTTGGTATTTTGATCATAATCCTCACGTCCAAACTCTGATTGAGAAGTTTTTGTACTTTCTTAAATCCTTGAAGAGTCCTCTACAAAAACATTTTGGGTGTCCTTTGTGATTCGGACTCTTTCATACCGAATTTGATTCGATTTCGGATTTGGTCAGAATGACTCAATTTAGGTCAAATCTGTGCATCTCAGTATTTTGGCTATAACTTCTATATATAACTTCTATATATGAGCTCCAAATTATGTGTTCGTATACTTGTTTCAAATCATAGAACATTACCTTCAATTTATTCCATTGTGAGCAAACTAGATTCGGTGATTTTCACACTTTACTTGTGGCGACAATTTTGTTGTACTATTATGGCTAAATTTGGGTTTCTTGCTTCAATTTATGTTCTAACTTTGTTTCTTTGATTTGGTTGGGTCTAGTGGCATCAACAAACCATAAAACTCCAAAAATATTAGTACACATACCTTTGTGAACCAATTCATCCTTTGCGAATACTTTGATCCCAATTGAGACTAATTGTTTGATATTGTTTAGGGGCTACTCTACTTGATACATTGCATAATCCTGAATTATCATATGTGACATCAAGTTAGAGATTCAAAAACTTTGTTCATGCTAGTGTTGGCCAAAAGTTACTCAAAGAAAGAAAAGAGAAAGAAAGAGCCAAAAGGCCAAAAAAAAGAAAAAAGAAAAGAAAATAGTGGCCGATCGCATTACATTGAGCAAAACCCTAATTTGTGTTTGTTATTTTTAGATTGTGCAATTATATTAATTATTGAGCAATCTTTACATTCTTGAAGCAACAAGCTAGCGTCTCTCTACGAGTTGTGCAATAGAGTTTTTGGTATCTCACTTATATTTTATAGCTCATTCCTTGATTGCATAAGTACCATTATCTTTGCACATGTGTTGTCTTGAAATTCGCTTATATCCTTGTGATCGGCAATTAGGACTTGTGAATTCTAGTTTAGGTTATTACTTATTATTACAATAACTAAAATTATCAGATTGCATAGGAAATAAATATAGCCTATCTAGTTCCACATATTCTACGGTTGTATGTTTCTTCGGTCCCTTCGCAATCACTTTATCTAAGCTTCAGAGAACTTTTGACACTGCCAACGGCCGACAACACCTGTTGCATGGTAAGAACTTGTAAGATTTTTGGTTAAAACTTGAGAGTTGAGCTACTTTTCACCACATCCTATTAGTTGGTAGGGACATATCCATGTGATTTGTTTTTTGTCTTCACTAACATGACAGGTTTTCAACGTTGTAGTGCTTGGGCCAACAACATCCTAGCAGAAGAGGTAGTTGACACTCCGAGGTACGAAGCACATATGAGCACAGCTTCATCACGCATAGCACACGTACCAACAATAAGTTCACCGTACCTATTTTTAGTGGTAAATATGATCCTTAAGGTTATCTTACTTGGGAATTAGCTGTGGAATAATCATTTGATAAACATGGAATTCATGAGCATGATAAGGTTAGGGTTGTTACTAGTGGATTCACTGATTTTGCTGCTCTTTGGTGGAATAATTATATGAGTAAAAATCAGAACATCCCTAGCATATGGATTAAATTGAAGAAAATTATGAGAGCTAGATTTGTTTCTTCATATGTTGCTTGCCAATTACAGAATAAATTGCAACGTCTGAAACATGGTAGTAAAACTGTAGACAAGTACTACCAAGAATTTTAGCGTAGATCTTTGCGTCGTGGGTTAGAAGAGACCGAAAAGACTCAGATAAACCATTTTTATTTTTGACTAGATTTTAATATTCAGATCATGATATCTTGGAAAGAATTCAACTCTATGTCATGTTTGCTTAATCTTTCATATGAAGCTGAAAAAACAATACAAAGAAGATAGTCAACCACAGTTCAAACTCCTACAGAGTTAAATGCTACTCCTATTGTATGCATTGCACCAAAGCTTAATGAGAGCATACATTCCGAGCATACGAAAGAAATACCAGAAAATTTAAAGCAAAGGATAACACATATGAGGATGATTCTACTAACATAATTCAATTTACTTCCGTTGTTGTTGTTCCATATAATATGCAGCTACAAGCTGAAAAACCTGCGTTATCAAGTGAAAGTTTTGAGGTACCTACTTCTTCTGAGGAAGACGCTAGAGACCATGCTATATTTATTTCTAGTGAGCTATCACCTTGTGCCACAATTGTAGAACCATGTGATAAATTGCATACTTATAATTTTGATCATGTGGTGCTGATTACGTATAAGGAAGCGATAAGTAAAATATCCCCTGCCACTGTTTTGTGCTATATCATGTTGAATGAGCCTGTTAGCTTGAATTGTGTTTTGGGTAAGATTTATGAAATTTCATCCCTTAAGTCTTTATCTAGCACATATACCTACTGCCTACTATTTTAAATTCAATTTATTTGGAGATTATGGCATAGATGGTAAGTTACTTGTTTATGGAATATGCATAACTTGTGATAAACTTGCTGAATTGAAGCTTGTTGTTTTGGACAATTCTAGTTGTATGCAACATCTTGTTTTATGTGTGGTATCTTCAAATTTTCCTAATATGTGTGATACCCATAGCTTGCTACCTCATTGTTCGAATTTTAGTACATTGACTTGTATTACAAATCAGCATGCCGTAGTTGATGAGTGAAAGTCCATTAAAATTGTGTCACCGTTGTTGGAATGCTTTGATATTGCTTGTTTACAATATGATGATATGAATGAGCTATGCTTATTGCCAAAACATGTAGTTTTGCCCATCTATGTTATTGAACAAGGCTTACAAAATATGAGTATTCTTTATTCAAGGACATGAATAGATATGTGCTTTACTTATATTTGCAAATTAAGTTACAAACTAAATCATGTTAATATTTATATTATATGCTTCACTTATAATCACAAATTGAGTTGCAAATTTTTTTGGAAAAGTGCTTTCCTTAAATTTGATTTCCTCATTTGCTCTTATGTAAATAGCATTATGCGAAGCTAAATAAACAACGAAATATGGGATATGTAATATATGCTACATACACGTTGCTCTTTTTGTTGCTTGTTTCTTCTCTAGTTTGTCCAAAATTGAGGATGGTTTTCCTTCAAGGAGGGGAGGAAGCATCCAAGAGTGCTAGTTTTCATCATGCCTTTTTATACTGGAAAGAAATGTTGAGTTATGTGGATAATTATCAGGTGAATCCTTTGAATGCCTTTCTTGTGTTTCAAATATATAAAGAGGCGGAACTACTATTTTATTTAATTAAATGCATGATCTTTATGAAGATGTTTTGTGTTGAGGATGAGCTAAAAGGTAAGTTTAAGTTAAGGACGACTCAAATTCAAGAAGGGGAGGATGATAATGACATCACTACTACGGATACGATCACACCTAATTGGACCAACTCCAACACGTCATCCATGAGCGAAGAAGAGAGATATCAAATCTATCACATTTTAGAATCCAATTCGGCCTCTGGATACCAGGCTGAAGTAAAACGAGTAAAACTTTTGCATACAGTATCTGATTGGAGAGTTCTTGCACTTGATTGAAAGAGTACAATGAGACCAAGGTCCAATGGGTCTGGTCTTAGCCTCAAATTCATTATGGATCAGTCAAAATCATCAAAACTTTATACTACAACACTGTTTTGGGCTGTTTCGGGCCTTGTCAATGTGTGGGAGCCCAAGTTGTGTGCGCCCCCTTGGCTACACACAACCCTAGGGCGACCCTCTCATATACTCAGTAGCCGTCACTATAGATACTTAGGTTTTTGTTCAGCATAGTTTTAGCTAAGGGCCAAACTACATTGTCCTCTCAACGTGTCAAACGACAGCCTGTTGAGACTTTTTCATAGAACACCACCTTTTGATCTATATTTTTGTGAGCCTCAATTCTTGTTTGCAATTTCAGATTGCTTTTACTATCGTTCTTACTTGTTCTTCGATTGCTTATAGGAATTGAATCTCGTGTTCAGGTTGATCGTACCCACGGCAAGATCAATAATCCTCCGAAGTTGGTTTAGCGATTGCTAAGATGCATTGCCATCGTACGTTGTAGTCGGATCGTCAAAGTCAGTTCCACCAAATCGATAGTTATCGTTCTCATCGAAAGATTGGGACACAATCTTACATCACATGATATCAAGATATCAAGATGTTCTCATTCATCCTCTACAGTAATTGGACCAAGGCATTGTCGAACAGGCAATCGTCGAGAGTACTAACAATGTTTTCAGCCAGCTACCACAAGGAATTCCCCACCATGACCATCGAGCTCGGAGAGTAGCTGCACCATAGGGACTCCACCATCTTCTCCACTGATGCGTCATGCATGGATCGTATATAGTGATTCTGAGCTAGAAGGAACAGAATCCCGTACATCCGAATCTTAGTGGGAACCTTAAATTAGAATCTGAGTGGGAACCTTAAATTAGAATATGCTAGTAGCCAGGATCCATATGACTCCTTGTATATTAATCGGTATTGTATTTAGTGTTTTTTTAAACTTTTGAATGTAAAGTATTTTATATTGTTGTTTGGATTACTCTCACGATGAGTTAATACTTGAAAATGTTAATAATAGTATGAATTAAACTATTAAGGAACAAGCTGATCAATGAGCTCAACATACTACAAAAAATGTTGAGCTGATGGAGATGTTCGAAAATCTTTATCTAGATAATGAGAAAGAATAATTGTAATCTTCATTTTTTCCTATATCACTAAGCTATAGGGTGTACTTTTTTTTCTTTACCAAGGTTCTCGTGTTAAGTTTTTACTTGTCAAAGTGTAAAAAACCTCCTCCAAGATCATATTCCTTAATCCTTGCTTAGCTATTCCAAATTTTCCCCAGTATCATACCTAGTTAAAATTAAACAACAAAGTGCAATGCAAGATCTACTAACTAGATTGGCCATAAACTCAACAAAAACAATAAGCATATCTGATATTCTCTATTAACCAAAATTTTAACAATCTTATTTACATATATATTTATACTTACATTTTTATCTAGTTACTCACCAATCTCAACTCCGTATACATCTCACCCTCACTTAAGAAAGTAACAGAGCAGTCAATAGCCAATACTTAATATCTTAACCTCATTCATGACCACCCAAAAGCATCAAAGAGAATAAACAAGTTTAAAATTTCATGCGCATATAAGGATTACATCTTGAGATCAGTACACTTCATCCAAATGAGCCTAAACATCTGTTTTCGATCTCAACAAAAACTAGCATATAATGCAGTGGCTTCCTAATGAGGCACTCTCAAAACCAACATTAATCCCTACTCATTTCTAGCATTCACATCTATTATAGCAAAACAAATTAATCTTGCTAACCCCAAATGATTTCAAAAGCTTTACACTTTTACCCATTGGCCACTAATTTGACTGCTACAACCAACTTGAAGCCACCGTCTGCCATCTTCCACCTTGTGCTCATCCTCATAGCTAGCTGCCAGCCAGCACCTTTTGCCCATTCCTCTCAGCCAAGTGGCAGTGTTGAGTGACTGCATGCCTTCCACCTAGCTCACAACACATAGATTGCTCCTGCCCAAAGAAAAACTAGACCTTAGTCTCCACTAGTGGTATATGCATCAGTATAAATAAAGGTCAAATGCAGTATAATGCACACACGAGGGTGTCCGATCTTCTGATGAGAACGATATGTCGATTTGGGAGATGATGAACTCGTGATCTTGGCTTCCAACCAGCGAGGAAGGAAATTAGCAATCGCAACGCCACCGAATCAAATTGCTATCAACTGTGTCCAACTCGATCAACCTTTATCCCTGCTAGTAATCAAGAAACTCGCAAGAACAAAGTAAGAAACAATCTGGAAATTGGTATTACTCAAACTCACCTTACAAAGGATGAGGTTTTGTTTCTCCTGTTGGATGGTCTAATTGACACACGTAAGACAAGGAGGGACGCACAAGGGGGTCTACCACACACAACAAAACCTCAAGAACAATGTGCGTAGGTGGTGGCTATATGTAGAGGGGTGCCGGCAGCCATTGAGGCACCCAAAATATGAGTGGTGGCCAACACTACCAAACCCTAAGGATACATGGGCCATAGGCCCAAAAATAATGTAGTGCAACACCCACAAAGTTTGGGCCTAATTTTGTAAATTCTTGAGGTTCTGGAGGGAAGCTGGCAGTGGGGCTAGATTCATTGGAAAGCTTATCTCCTAAGCTTTCCAACGAGTGGTCGCACGTTGAAAACGGACTTCGGATGTGGTCAGAGCATCCGTTGGAAGTACTGCTGCTCCTGGATGGCCGAACCGGACTCAGCGACGACTAGGGCTTGAATGTGGACCTTCCTTGGGGCATGGATTACCTTGAGGAATGCTCCTAAGGCGCTAGTCCCATGAGGTGGGCTTGAAAGGATGAGCATGTGAAGTCGACAAAGTTGTAGTGGAAGGAGCAATGGTCGTAGTATCAGAAAGGGCCGTTGAAGAAGGAGATGCAGCGGTCGTATCCATGGTGGAGATGTCCTCATCACAGTATACGAGAGTGACTTTATTGCTACCTACACATTCACTCACCTAGAACCAAAGATATAGTAGTAGTACACCCTTGTCCCTCTCTGCCGAAAGTAAAGGAGGTAGGCCTAGGGAGTAAGGAGGGCAATCGGCAGCCACCAACTTTTCACCCATCCTCATCTTCTCTCCAACAGATCCTGCATTCAATAGGTGCCCATTAAATGATGCAGTTACTTTCCTGTTTGGGTTTTCATTTCTTTCTAGTTGGATAATCAGTACCAATCATATAAATAAGTGTTTACATATTTAAGTCATCAAGTAAACAGAGGCATTACAAAGTAATATTCCAATAGCCACATTGTTTCACATGGTTAAATTTGATCATAGGATGATTCACTGCTAATCTGAAATCATCAGAACTCTTGTCGCCATTTTTTTCTTCTTATCTTAAGGATTCAAAGGAAATAAATCAAAGGACTAAGCACATCTCTAATCAAAGTAAGAATCTCAAGACATTCTAAAATACTCCATATCTAATAACCACCATGCACAAGAGTCTCTTTTCAGACTTTATTTTTCCTCATTCACATAAAGGAACACAGAAGTACAAATGGCCTTTTTCAACCAATAGCAATAAGTCTTTAGCATCCTATAGTAGTAAATGATGGGCAATTTTACTTGATAAAAACACTCAATATTGCAAGCAACTAGAGTCTGGTGAAAGAACGAAAGATGATCATATAACATGAATGCATGTCTAGTAAATTCATCTAAGTTTGAAAATTTTATAACATGTTCATGCATACAAAATTGGACAATTGAACTAAATGTAAAATGAATCAATGCATAGTTATCACAGTTTGATATATCAATAGATGGCCATGGTCGGCTAGGGTCATTTAAAGCCATAGCAACATTCCAAACACTACAAGAAACAGGGGAAAATTTGTGGGTAAAAAAAACCCACGAATTTATATATTTAAATTCGTTGGTTTATAAAAAAACCTACGTATTTAATTAAATTCGTGGGAAAAAAACCCACGAATTTATATATTTAAATTCGTCGGTTTATAAAAATACCCACGGATTTAATTAAATTCGTGGGCCAAAAATACTCACGAATTTATTTTTTTAAAATTTGTCAGTTTTTGTATATTTTCGCACGAATTTAAAAAAGTTAACCCTAAGCCGCCCTTCTCTTCTCTCTTTCTCTCACTCTCTCTCTCGATCTCCTCTCCCTCTCACTTCTGCCACGCTTTCCTTGCTTGCCTTACTGCCCACGCCCACCCTCACCCTGCCCGCCCGCCGCCTCTTTGGCCATGCCACCATCTGTCGCCCCTCCTGCCTCCTCGCTGCCTCCGCCCACCCTCGCCCCATGCCACTTCCTTCCTTCTCCTCCAAACTCAGAGCACCTCCCAGCCATGGCCACCATGACTACATGGCCATGAGCAGAGGCGAGGGAGGATGTGAGTTGTTTGATTGAGGATTTGTGGTAACGCTTAGGGTTTAGGTTGGTGATTTAGTTTAGGAAGAATGTCTCGTAGCTTAAGTTCGGAGGAAACTTTTATCCCTAACTTAGGTCAGGACCGAGTGAGAGATCCAAATTGTAATTTAGTGTGGTGTTGTAGCTATGCTCGGTTTGTGTTAATGCGACTTTGCTTTTAGGGTGATTTACTAAGTGTGTAAATATGGACGATGGGACAAGTGTGTATGTGCTTCAGGGATTTTTTGAAACGTAAGCTAAAGGTGAGAGCTGCTGTTCTATTAATAAAGAAGAGTTTTAGTTTAGGTTACAAAAATAACAGACTGTGACAAATGTCCGGCTAATACCGAACTCGCCCTTCTCTTTCATTGGTAAGTTGGATTGCTATGTGCGTGTGTATGCTCGAGTTGGGCAAGAGAAGTTCAATGGTCGGTTTCACTTGAATGGATTAATTGATCGAATTAATGGGATTTTCCTTCAAAGAATTAAGAATGGGATTCAAAACAGAGTTTGTGTGTGAGAAATGTGGATGTGTCTTGGATTTGTCATTTTAGCATTTCGTAACTATGGTCTACCATGATCGATTGTTTGCACTTGAAAGGAGTTCTTAATAGGCATTTGTCGGTTTTCTTTGCAGATTTATCGGTCATTGAATATATATTTTCTACGATCATATGAAAATTGTGTGAAATATGCTTAATTCACTAAGAATTTTATCTTGGTAATCTATTGTACTACAAAATGTTACGCAAATTTAAGACTTGGTTGGGTTAGGTATACTCCTTTGTTTCTTGGTATCGTCAACCTTGAGGATTTGTTTGTACCATACTTTAATAAATTTTCCTAATGTTTAACACTTTACCCTAGCAAGTTGTCTTCATTTGCGGTGTGATTGTAGAAGCACTCAAGTTGGACAGTTTGCGAAGCTTTGTTCATCATCGAGCCAATTCTCCAGAAGAGTTGTGAGTTAAAAAACCATTGCAAAGATCTATTATTGAACTTATTGATATACCCATCTGGTGCTTTCTCGATCGATTGCCACACATTACTTCTTTGTGTAGGTCGCTGAACAAGTAGAGCGTGTGTTAGCCAAATTGGGTCCTGCACTCGGCTAGAATTCAAGGAAGGTACAAGATCATGCAACTTGTTCTTTCTTGTTGCACTTGTGTATGCATTTTACGCAGGATATAGATATATGTTTCTATATTTTTATGTGGATCTCGCCACATTAAGTCGATCTTTATTTACCATGTCAAAACAAGACCTCTCCGAGAAGAATTGAAGGCCCCGATGGTAGAAATCTCCACTTCACTTTAGTACTAGGTTGTCACTCCCACTATTCTTTGGAGGAAAAGTGGAAGGTGAGCAGGAGCGACAATACATGTTGTCTTCTTTGGATGCAAGCAATCTTGGATATGTTGTTAGTTCAGACTGAGTCATTTGCAAACGGACGTGGCATCCAAATGACCAAGTATTTATCTCCTCGCAGATTGCTTGACTTGAAGAAGTTTGGCTGAACATACCTTTTGGATTTCGTGTTTCTTCTCACATAGGTAATTGTCAGAAAATTGCAGTTTGAAATATCTATTGGTCTTATCTTAGTAGTTGTGGAACATTCTGTTGTTAAAACTAGAAGTATCAAATTGTCAATTCTTGTACTAGTCGTGGAATGTTGTTAAGGCCGAAATGTCAATTCTTGGAACTTTCCTATCAAATTCAAATCGACCTTTATGGCCTTTGTTCATATCCATATTGACTTTCCTGACTCACTGCAAGGCGCTTTACTTGTAGCTTAACCGTTAGGGATATGGGATTATGATATATTTCCTTGCTATTTACGCGGATATTTGGAGTATCTACTCCTTAGAACAGCAATCGGTCTATGACCAACTCCTCTTTATCACATTTGACAATTTACTGACATGCTTATCTAAGGATCTGCTAGAATGTCTCCTTCTGGTTTGAGAGATTGATATATATATTATAACTGCAAATGTTTTTTTGTCATGTCGAAATTTTGTATATTTCGGTGACTTCGTAATGATTAATTCGTTTGAAGTTATTTCATCTCATTTTATATTCGCTGCATATGGTATATATATTTTTATTCTCTTGCTGCCGTTGTATATAACGTTAGAGTTTAGGGTTTGCGTCGAACGAAGAGAGAGCCTAGGCGTCACCTATTCGAACGGCGCATCTCACATTTGCTTGTGAGGTCGCGGTTCGAATTGTACTGGCGTATTTTGGACGGCGAGAATATTGGTTGTTGCATGGGGCTGTGGCGTCGAGCGATCGAGCGTGATTTGGCGCATAACCTGTTGTTCTCCGACGCATCAGCATCAGGCGTGCATTTGGAGAACAGCGGGGTTATGCTGCCGAAATTTCGTTCGGTTCGTAGCGCACGTCATAGGTCGCATGCAACGGCCTCCATTCTTGGGTGGGTTTAGAACACATCTTTCCTAACAGGGTTGTCTTTGTCACCTAAGCCACGGTCGTACGTTGACATCGTTTCATTTGTTTAGCTTGGAGAATGGGTGACGATCGAAGGGCGATGTATGACGGATGGAGGAGTGATGGGGGGCACACAAGGGAATGGGGGCAGATCACGGATGCTTTCTTGAAGCAAGCATTCGCTGGAGGAGCTGAATATGTGTATTGCCCGTGTACCCTCTGCGAGAATAACAAACTACTATAGCAAAGATATAGTGCAAGATCACATTTGCAAAAACGGGTTCATGCCTAACTATTTGGTGTGGCACCGTCATGGAGAGGTCGCAGGCGTGCCATTGAGTCGGACCATGGGGAGGATCACGGCCGGATGGAAGAGATCTTTGGATGATCTTGGCGGGGATTGAATTTAACTCGGGGAGGGTCACACCAAGGAGGTTAAGGAATTCTATAGGCTACTTGATGCCTCGGATGCGGTTGCATGACTTGACCAATGTGACCGTCCTGCAGGCGGTTACACGGCTTATATCGATGAAGTCGAAGTTCAACTTTTGAACAAATGCTTCAACGCTTTCCTTGAACTTATGAATGATGTCCTTCCGCCTAACCACAAGATGCCAAAGGATTTGTACCAATCGAAAAAGTTGATGGCGGCCTCGGATGAATTACCGTAAGATTGATGTGTGCGAGAATAATTGCATGTTGTTCGAAGGATCGACAAGGATACTCATTGTATGCATTATGTAAGTGTAGATTCGTTGAGGTGGTAGATGAGGAAGGGTATCGGTGACTACAAAGGTCGCGACTAAACAACTTCGATACATGCCGATCACGGATAGGCTTAAATGGCTGTACATGTCAAAAGAAACAGCGAAACATATGCGGTGGCACAAAGAAGGTAAACGTGAGGACCAAGACTCGGATATGATGGTGCATCCATCTGATGGCGAGGCATGGCAGGCATTGGACCGATTCGATCCTGCATTTGCAAGCGACCCTAGGAGTGTCCGTCTTGGTTTGTCCACGAACGGTTTCACACCTTTCAGCACAAGCGCTAGCCCCTACTCTTGTTGGCCGGTCTTCATCATGCCATACAATCTTCCACTTGAGATTTGCTTGAAAGAGGGGTTCATATTCCTTGCTCTTGTCATTCCAGGTCCTAAGCATCCAGGGAAGGATCCCAATGTGTTCATGCGGCCCTTAATTGACGAGCTGAAAAAGTTGTGGCGAGGGGAAAAGGCATATGACAGCGTTGCTGGTAAAGAATTTACCTTACGAGCCGCATACCTGTGGTCGGTCCATGATTTGTTGGCATATGGCATTTGGGGCGGCTGGTGTGTTCATGGTCGCCTGTGTTGTCCAATTTGTATGGCTGACTCTGATGCATTCAGGCTCACGCACGGTAAAAAGATCACATTCTTCGATTGCCATCGACGGTGGCTTCCGGCGAGGCACCCTTTCAGGAACGATGCCAAAACATTTCGAAAACGAAAGAAAATTAAAAAAGGGCCGCCGAAGCGACTCACAGAAGAGAGATAGCTGAATGGCATAGTCGGCTTGAATGATCTACGGAAGTGGGTTTCACTGGCTATGGAAAGGAGCACAACTGGACTCATATTTCTTTTCTTTGGGAGCTACCTTACGCGAAAGCTTTGATTCTACCGCATAACATAGATTTGATGCACCAAGAGCGCAATGTGGCAGAAAGCATCATAAGCATGGTGTTTGATGTAACCGACAAAACAAAAGATAACGTGAGTGCTAGGAAAGACATGGGTGATCATTGTGCTAGGCCGTGGCTCGAGGTTAAAGTTGGTTTAAATGGAAATGAGAGCCGGCCACGAGCTCCATACTGTGTGAAACCTTATGCACATGATGAGCTAATACATTAGTAGAGGAAACATCTTTTGCACTATATATATATACTAGATCAATGCCTGTACGTTGCTACGAAAAATAAAATTGGTAACAAAATATAAAGGTCAAGTAATAAAAGAAAATTGTGTTACAAGATCAAACATCTATTTCTCCCGATTACAAAAGTTTTTATAGTTTCTTCTCCGGTATGAATTAAAACCAAATATATTGTACGTAGCAATATATATTACCAATCTCAAAATTTAATCAATCATTTTTACCCCTTTTTGCAATTTATATTACCAGCTTGTGTTCCTCTTCCACTCGCCATACCCGTAGCGCGCACTCCTCGGCGTCGTTGACCTCGTCTTCCTCGTCGCCTCGCTCATCCTCGACATCCACCGCCTTCGTAGGGGCGACATGGGGGCTTCCCCCGAGCACGAGGCGCTGCTGCCAAAACCATCACCTTTCCGGATCACTGGCCACTACACGGTCACGCTCGGGGCATCCGCCATCTTCGCTGCGGCGTCCGCCGTCCTCCTCACGCTCGCATTCTTCCTCCTGCTGAGCACGCCATGGCGCGTTGTGGAGTCCGCCTTCCTCGCCGCCCACTTCGTCGTGCACGCCATGGCTGCGTGGTCAATCGTCTTGGAGAAAGGGGCCACCGCCGCCACCCAGCCTTTGCACCTCCGCGTCTTCTGGATCACCACCGCCCTCGGTGCCGCGCTCTTCTCTATTTCGGTGGTGGTCTGCTGCGCCGACGGTTCGCTGCTCTTCCCAGATGACCCTTTCGCCTTTGCCGGCCTACTCGTTTCCATGCCTTTAGCGACCTAGCCATCCCTGGCTTCACCGGCCATGATGCTGGAGCCTATGAAGGTGAACCAGAAAACACTAGCGCTGAGGTGCCCGCCACGTCGTGCACCGCCGCGTGTTCCTCTTTCTCACGACGTTCAACTGGATCAACCCGTTTATCTCGAAGGGGTATGCCAATGACTCTCTCACCGCCGACGACGTCCCACCGGTGTCGCCGGGCAATTACGCCGAAGCGTCGTATGCTTTGTTCACGTCCAACTGGCCAGTGTTGGGGTCACGGCACTCGGTGGGCGTCGCGCTCTGGCTGTCCTTCTAGCCGTAGTTACTACTGGCCGCGGTGCTCGGCCTCCTGCGCCTCGCAGCCATGTACGTCGGTCCATCACTTATTGATCAGTTCGTTGAGTTTATTCGCCGAGGCGGCACGATATAGGAGATCTTGAATGAATTCTCTTGATTGATTCTGTGAAAACTGTAAAACATATAAAGAGTACAAAAGGAATGATTGGCCGGCTATTAATTATCAGCAATAATCAAAGATTTTTCTATAATAATCGGCCATATTTAGAGAGATATGGTTGGCTGTAAATCAGGAAAGAATAATTAGCTATAATGACCTACCATTATTGGAGATATGGCGGGGGAGGGGGGCTAGAAAGAACGGACCGCTGCCACCAACTGCAAATTTATATTAGTGTGTATATATATATATATCTCAACAATGTTCAAAACAAAGATATTCAATGCGGAGGCATGCAGTTTCAATTAGCAGGGATACAACACGCAATAAGGCTACTTCTTATTAAACCAAATCTGCACAACTTAAGATATAAAAAAAAGTCAAATGGCAGTACATATTTATATGAAATCGTTGCACATAGGAACTCAGTATAGTGATTAACCAAGATGCATTAAACTGATACATGTGACCTAGCAACTTAAATTCACCCTCTATTCTGAACTAAAGCATATCATCTTCAGGATCCAACATTACTCTCGATTCCAGAATAGCAGCACAATTATTATCTTAAGCACTAGGCTACTTTGAAATTATACCAACTAATCAAGATTCTGTTGATTATATAACACCATATATATATACACACTTTACTCATAAATAACACCATATTCACTAAAGCTCCCTTACTGATGTTCATAAGCATATAAACTATCAATTTAGCATCACCAACCAAAGACAAAATGTAAACAATGCTAATCACTCTCTTTATAATTTATACATCTTTGTAGCAAAGCATCTATATACATGAGTCAAATTCCGAACCATTCACTCGATCTCATAGCATTAAAAGGGAGCATTCAACATACAAAAGTTACAGATTTAGAAACAACCATTAGCCTCTTACAAATGAATACATCAAACTCTATCATATCTCAAGTTCAAACCCATCCAAGATATCCGTACTATAATCTATGCGAAGGCTATACATCCGAAATCATCAAATAAGGTTTAACTCTGTCACATTCAAGCAAAGTTGGCAGGATTCAATACACAAGAAACTTCCTTTTGCTCGGTAGCTAATACATCTCAGTTGACCAACACGCTATGCACTTAATCAACTCAATACTTAAGCATCTGAGAACATGAATAGCAGTAGATGGGGAGGGAGTAGAACTTAGCTTTTAGGGTTTGTAGGGGGGTTGAGCCGACAGTAAACGAGGGGCGCTCTCAGCATCGCCGAGGGTGCGGCCCACCACGAGACCCATCTCTTGAGGCCAGTCAGAGTGTCGGCGACCGAGAGCACAGGAGGAAGAATAGGGTTAGAAAGAATGGAGGAGGAAAAAAATGGAGTAGCGCTTAGCTTGGGGGTGGCTGGGGAAGTCACCAGTGCCAGGAGCGCCAGATCTAGCGATGGTTGGTTGGGGGAGAGTGAAAGCTAGAAGGCACCGGTGCTCGGGGGCTAAAAATCGAGGCTGTGGTGGCAAGGAGAGGAAGGGGTGAGCTCGGGAGACAAAAGGAGAATCGGGAGGTAGACGGGCTCGACACACTGGGAAGAAGAAAGAGAGAGGGGGAACCAGGAGGACCAGGGCCGGCGGCAATGTGCGGCGGGGATTCCAGGAGGAGGCGGCATGAAGAAGAGATGAGGGAGAAGGGGAAAAATGAGGGAGGTGGCGGTCGATTAACATGAGAGAGTGTGTGTGTGTGTGCGGAAAGGTTAGAGAGATTAGGTTTAGGGTTAGCTTTTTAGGTGCCGGTCGGACCAATTTGGGCTAGTTGAGCTTGAACTAGTATAAAATAATAATAATAATTTATTAAATGGTAATTAATGATATAAATATATATAACTAGGGAAACAACAATAACAAACATAACGGTTAATAAAATAAAAATAAATAAATAAACAAGTAAACCAAATGTAAAAATAATATATAATGTATCCAAGAAAATATAGGATTAATAATCAGTAGAAAACAAATCCAAAAAAATATATTTCTTGTTTTTCTCTTTTCTTTAAATTTAATGATGATCCAATTTCCACACAAAAATATAAAAACAAATAAAACATCACAAATTTCAAATGCAAGAATGATTTGTTTCACAATCACTTAAAAAAATTATTATTAGAAGTTAAAACCAATCTAAGAATTCATGAATATTAAAATTTTGATGCTCTTATTAGGAAATCCCCACAATAATAGTGTCGGTGTTTCGAGAACCGGCAAGTAAATTTTGTAAGTCTTGAGGGGCAGCGTTCCGTTCCTTGAATGGTTAGACCCAAAAGAGAGGAAAGAGGGTCCAGAATTTATCTTGGTTCGGTGAATGTCCTGCTCCGATTCGTGTGGTGGTGCGTGTTTGTATTGATGTTGATGAGCTCGTCGAGTTACAAGTGAGGCTGCGCTAGCACCTCGTGTGTGGTGGTCGGATGAGGACTCTGGCGAGAAAGGTTGAGCTTAGGAGTGCGCCTGGCTATGTGTATGTGAGTGTTTGTCATGTTCTCCCCCGCTCGGAGGGGCAAGCCTCCTTATATAGCCGGGAAGCGGTTACATAGAGCGTGTAAAGGAAAAAATGGATGGGGCTCCCTACGCCTGGGAGTCTGGTCTTCCGCCTCGGCATCTGGTCTTGGACTTGACTTCTGACGGATAGTTGTTGGCCCTGCGTCGAGTCGGTGAACTCGCCTTGGGGCGCGGTCCGTTCCTCCGGAAGCAGCGCGACTGCTCTCTCGTGGGTTTGTCAGCGCCGACGTCGGGTGTCGCCGCCGGGATTACTCGGGAAAGCGCGCGCCCTCCATCTCCGTTTGGTCATCTTTGAAGCGCCCGTGTCGATGGGGTAGGTGGCGGGTCAGCGCCGCCGATGATTTGATGTTGGCTCGTTGACGAAGATGGTTTGAGTTTGTTCGAGGCTCTCGGCCCGTCCGACTCGTCGGTCGGGACATCTCCGAGTTGGTATCGTCGTAGCTTGTGAAGCGCCCGCTCTGTAACGCCTGGTCGAGCCACCTCTTGGGGTCGACTTGGCCGGAGGCCTTGGTCCCCCGGGCTTTAGGGCGATGGCGGCCCATGCACCTCTCCTGGGCCGCTGGGGATACCTTTGTGTCAGGTATCCGCCAATAGCCCCCGAGCCCCCGGGCGGATTGGAAAGCCGGTCGGGGGTTTGCTTCGGTCGGTGGATCTTTGGGCAAGCGTAAGCGCTCGAGGTGGCCGGATTTTTGTCGGCCGCACCGACCAATCGAGTTTGGTCGGCTTTGCGGGTCTTGTGGCGATCCGGTGGATGGAAACCCGAGCCCCGGCGGTCGGAGAGCTGGTCGGGGTTTATCTCGTATGCGAAGGTTGCTCCGGTTGTGATTCGAACTCCGTGGTGTCGATGCGACGCAAGCGCATTGGTTGAACAGGCGCTTCCGGTCGTCGGCGCCAAACCAAGCGAGGTGGTTGTTGCTAACGCGTAGCGTGAAGCGCATCCGGTGGATGGAGCCCGAGCCCCGAGCGGTCGGAGAGCTGGTCGGGGTTTATCCGTCTTGAGGCGCCCATTTGCCGGAGAGTGATAAGGCGTCCGTCCGTGCTCCGGCGAGGCGGCCGCGTTCCACTTAATCGCCCGTCCGCGGTGTGGGACTGGAGGGTGAGCAAACGCGTTGCCATCGTAAACTCGAGTTTCGTGCTCGTGCTCGGTGATAGCGATAGCGGTGGTTCGAGTGGGCCCTGGTGGCTTCCCGAGGGAGAACCATTTCCGAGCGGACGTTATCCCGTTGCGGGCGTCCGACCCACTGGGGGCGACCCATGAGAGCCTTTCGTTACTCGATCCCGAGTCGGACCCCAGGTCGTCCGCCGACCTGGGGCGCAGCTGGCTGCCACCCGTCGACGGGCTCCGCGGGAGAGCGTGACGTATGACCTCGAACACGATTCAGGGCGATTGGGTCGTCCGCCGACCCAACAAGGGCCCACTGGGAGCTCGCCTTATCCTCGTCCCTCGCTCGGTTTTTTTGTTAAGGCGGCGTAAAGCGCCCACTTGGTGGCGGGCGTTCGGGGCCTGACACTTGGTCAAGCCCTGAGCATAAGTCGGTAAGCCTTTCGTGGCTTACAGGACCGTAGCGGTCCTGGCATGTTTATCTCCCGTCGCAAGGCAACTCTTGGAGTTCGGGGGCGAGGCCCGAGGAGCCGTGCGCCACTCTGCCCGATGTCCCTTTCGCCTGGCTGCGGTCCTGTCAAGGATTAAATGCGGGGGCGATCAAGGATTAGGGCAACGTACCGTTGAACCGTCAGGACGGTCGGGGGAGCGGAACGGGCGTCGTTTCCGCTCGCGATACTCTGTTTGGTTGACGCCTGTCCGGTCGGCGGTCGAAGCGCTCTTTATAAGCGAAAAAAAGGGGGGCCATAGGGCGGATTCCCCTACATTGTCCTGTTCTTCGCTGCGAAAGGAAGAGAGACGAGGGCGACCGTGAGGAAGATCAAAGAAAACCCAAGAGAAGGATTCTTTGCCTTAGCCCCTTCTTCACCCAACGGTCCTGCACCCTTGGAGATGACGTGGCCGAGTCGCCATTTTGATGCTTTCGGGTGCTCGATGCAGCGAAGAAGCGGTTCCTTCCGCCGCGTGAGGTAGCTCGGTGGAGGGTGCCGACGGGGGCCGCGGCTCCGGAGCCTGGTGACGGCGAGATCGTCGTAGCCGCGTCCTTCTTTGAGCGCGGGTTCGGCCTCCCCCTCCATACGTTCGTCCGCGGCCTTCTTCACTTTTACAAGGTGGAGGTGCACCATCTGAACCCCCACGGCGTGCTGCACATCGCGATCTTCATCACGCTGTGCGAGGCTTTCCTGGGGATCGAACCCCATTGGGCCCTCTGGAAGTACTTCTTCCATATGCGGGCGTTGAAAAAGTCGGGCGCGTTGCTGGCGCCGATCGGCGGCGCCGCCATCCAGCTTCGGTCTAACCGGTCGGCGGAGTACCTTGACATGAAGCTGCCCACCTCGAACCGGGGATGGCACCCGGAGTGGTTCTACATTCGAATGCGAGGAGAGCGCCCGGCCTTCACCGGAGACGGCGGCGGCGGTGCGAATGGGGCCGTCCGTGACGAGAGAGAGAAGAGGAAGATGGGGTGATTCTTGAGCGGCTCGCGGCTCGAAGAGGCGAGGCTCGACGGGTTATCTTTGTCGGCGCAGCGTTCATGGCGAGGCGCGTACAACCTCTTATGGACAGGCCCCACCCGATGTTTCAATACGAGGGGGCGTCCGATCCCATGAGGATGGAGGGTTCGGAGCTTCCCTCGTCGGAGGTGGAGGCTCGGGTGGCCGCCGTCCTGGCATTGAAAGCCACGGTGGCGGCGGGCGGCGTTCCCGAGCCCTTCTCGGCGGAAAACCCCCCGAACTTGGTAAGTGGGAAGTTCCCCTACCCTTTCTTGCGTACCTTAATTCCCCGCGTTCCGGCCTGAATGGAGTTCCCGCCCCTTTCAGGGCCTGCTTGGGGCATCCTCCCGGGCATTGCTGCCGGGGGAGAAGGAGATGAGGGCGGCGATCAACAGCCGAGCGCGGAGTCCGCTCGGAAGGAACGCTGGAGAGCAAGAGGAAGGAGAAGAGGGTGCGTCGGGCCATGACCGACTGCGAGGAGGCGTCGAGTCGACGCCCTTTCTTCTTGATCGGCGGGGTCGTCTTCCAAATGACGGCGGAGACTTCGACGATCCGTATGAAGAATCGATTTTGAGTTGCCGCGCCGACGGCGATCAATGGAGGACATCGACACGGAGGTCATCATTGCGGTACCCCAGGCAGTGGGCGCCCCGACGGGGTGCCCTCGAGGGGGAGATGGCCTCCCTTCGCCAGGAAGACCGGCGAAGAGAGCGCGGTTGTTCGGCACCCGCTCGACGTGGTTAGTCTTGTCCCCTCTGCCGTGTGTGTCGATTTTACTCGAAATGTCCCTGACCGGCCCTTGCTTTTAGGGATTTTTCGGAAGAAAGCTTGACAGAGGCGGCGGAAGCGCCATGGGACCGACGCCGTATTTCCGCCGTGGGTGAAGATACGCCGATCGTCGAGGGCAGCGTCGAGGCGGCGGCGCGCGCGCCAAGGCCGTGGAGCCGCCGACGCGACGGAAATCGTCTTGATGGTGGAAGCGGGCGTTCATGAATTGGCGCCCCATAGCGCCTGGCGGCAAACAAGAGCTCGCCGCCACGAACGGGGGCCGAGGAGGGCGGATCGATCCTCGCGCCGCCGGTCGCGGGTGCGCCAGCTCCGGAGGAATCTGGTATCGAAAGGCCGCCACTGCCGCCAAGAAGCGGCCGGGACGAGCTGCAGTCGGCGGTGGCGGAGGCCGCGGATCCGCCGGTGGTGGTGATGAAGGCCCAATCTTCGGAGGGGGCCGCCGGGGAGCTTTCTCCGTCGCCCTCGACCATCCTGGTCTGGCCGGGCGGTGACCCATCCGGCGAGACTTCATTCTCGCTGGACGATGGGGCGGAGCTTGAAGAGTGGGAAACCCTGCGGGAGGGTTCCCAACGGTCCCGGACCGAGTTGGGGCAGATCGGGTGAGCTGAATCTTCTCCTTGAGTCTTCCGGAGGGCGCTGGATGCGGTCGCGGAGGATCGACCGGCCGGTCTGATAAGTTATGTTCGGAATTTTCTCGCCTTTTTGGATGTTGCCGGATCTTGAAATGGAGCGATGGCTGGCTGCAGCGTCTTCGGGTGCGTTCGGAGGGCAAGTCCGGGCTCCTCCGTCGCCTGCACAGCCAGAGGGCCGCCGCGGAGGAGTGTCGCGACCAACGGGACTCTGAGCTGCAGGAGGCTCGGGAAGCTGCGAGCAGTCAGTGGCGGAAGAGGCCCGCCGGATGGCAAGTGAGAAGGACGATGCCTCGCGGAGGAGCGCCGGCCGGGTGAGTCCTCGAGGCGAGGGTATCCGAAGCTTGAGTCCCTCTGGCGGAGGCCAGCACACAAGACCGCCGCCAGCGGATCTGTGTGGCGCGCAGGCTCGAGGAGGAGGCCTGCAACGCGGGACGTCGCGCCGAGGAGGCGGTGTGGCGATGAAGTCTCGTGAGGAGGTCTCCGGGAGGCTCAAGCTATGGAGAGCGCCACGTCCGTAAGGAGTTGTTATGCAGGTTGATTCGGAAGGTGCCGTCGTAGGCGCACTTCTAACTTTTGCCTCGATTTTCAGAGCTGCAGAAAAGATTCAGCGAGGTCGCGGAGGCACGACGTTTGGTGGTGGAAGAGCGCGACGCGGCGGTCGCGGAGGCGGCTCAGACGACTCGAAAAGAAATGGAGGCCGGCGGGCCGAATCGTCGCCGAAGTTGGGGACCTTGGGAAGGTCGGGCGGTTGTCAGTATCCGATCGCTTTCGGGTCAGGCGAGGTACGAGTCTGCTTGCGACCGAGTTGGCCCGTGTGCCGGAGCACGTCGAGAAGTCGGTGAGGACGAGTGCTGCCCTGGGAGCCACTTCCGCGCTTGTTAACGCCATGTCCTTCTACAATGGCCTTGACCTGGACAAAGTTAGCAGCGGGATCGCCCGGAACCGGACCGACGAGGAGGTCGAGCGCCTCGGACTCCAGGTTGAGCCCCATGCCCGAGCGATCGCCGACCGGATACCCCCGCAGAATGTCCTCCACGGGGATTACGAATGATGTTAGGCATTTAATTTTTGCAGATGTAAAAGCTTTAGTATATAACGACTCGGGGTTTGTTTTTGTGCTTGCTCGCGAGTTTAATCCCTTCTTTTGCGCTCGGAAACCGTGACCCTGGAAACCGCCGGGGGTTTTTTCGGGCGTAGGTGTTTTCGATTCTCCGAAAGAAGCGCGAAGGAGGGGTTAACAGACCCCGAGGTCGGAATGCGTCCATTCAAGCCTCATGCGGGAGAGGAGTGGCCCCGACCGGCTTGTGGCTCATGACCGTCATGTAGCCCTCACCGCAAAGTGTTACTTCGAAACCGTAGCCCCCGTGGCGTAGGTCGCAGCGCTTGGGTCAGACAGGTTACCCGCTAGGGGAGCCGAGTAGTTGGTCGGGTCGTCGACCCGTATGAACATGAATGACGTCGGAAAGCGAGAGCACTTATTCACATTTTGAGCAGGAAATGGACATTTCCGATTAACTTGTGGCTCGTCTGCGTCTGAGTTACCCCTTTCATGAGCGCTACTTAAACCGTGGCCATGGGGGGCGAGGTCGAGCACTGGGTCGGATAGGTTACCTGTTAGGGGAGCCGAGTGGTCAGTCGGATCGCCGACCCGTATGAATGTGAATGATATTTCGAGAAACGGGAGCATGCATTTCACATTTTGAACAGAAAAGGGGCGTTTCCGACTGACTTGTGGCTTGTACCAGTCAGTTACCTTTTTTCATGAGCGCTACTTTGAACCGTAGTATTACCGGGCGAGGTCGAGCGCTTGGGTCGGATAGGTGGATAGGTTACCTGGTAGGGAGCCGAGTGGTCAGTCGGACCCGACCCGTATGAATGTAAATGACGTTAACAGAAAAGGGGCGTTTCCGACTGACTTGTGGCTTGTACCGTACATGTTACCCCTTTCCGCAGAGCGCTACTTTGAAACCGTAGCCGCTGGGGCGTAGGTCGTAGCGCTTGGGTCGGATAGGTTACCTGGTAGGGAGCCGAGTGGTCAGTCGGACCCGACCCGTATGAATGTAAATGACGTTGCCCCCGAGCCCCCGAGCGATGCGCGGCGACCAGAGCGTGGTCGGCGCGTATCGCTGGTCGTCCGAGAAAACCATGAAGGAGACGGAGTCAGGTGACTTATCTCTTTTGGGTTGGTCGTGAGGCGGCTCATACCGGGCGCAGATTCCAGGATGTCCGTATAGCCGAAGTCTGCTTGAATATCAAGAGTCGCGTCGTCGCAGCGGGAAGCGGCGCGCTTCTGCACCCGTGTCGCTTCGCCGCATTAAATGCGGAGTGGAGTTTTAATGCACGTCGCGTCGCAGCGTCGGGCCGAGGGTGCGCCAGGAGACGCCGCGGAGCACGCGAGGCGATTGGCGGTTTCGGCTGGGTGAATCCGCCGTTATAAATACGTGTGCCGGGGGAGGCGGCAACCCATACTCAGTCCTAACGTTCGCGTCGCCTTGCCCCCTTCGTCTTCCAAGTCCGTTCCCAGAGGAACTTCTCGCAGGTGCCATGGCGAGCGGCGGTGGAGACGACAAGGGGGCTGGTAAGCGAGTGGCGGAGGGGAGCCCTGGGGGCTCACCCTCCAAGAAGCGTCGGACGGAGGGAGGCTCCTCCGGCGCGGCGGCGAGGGGCGGGCTTGATCTACCCTCGCCGAGGTTCTTCATCTGGAGCCCCCGCCGCGGGTAGGTGTTCTTTTGGTTGTTTCGGACGTGGCGGGGTTGCCGGGAGCGTCTTGTTGACGTTCCTTTCCGGTCTTTGCTTTCCGCAGGTCCGATCGGCCCAGCGCGGTGCCGACAAGCGACGTCGGAGGTGGCTCCAGCGCCCCCCAGGCGGCAGGAAGCGGTCTGCTGAGGGATCGGGCGGCGAGCATGGTGGACGCGCTGGTGCGGTCCCATCTTCGACTGGTGTCTCAGTGGGCTCTTCTGCTGCCCTAGGGGTGCGGGTGTGCGCTGGAGGCCTTGTGCTGCCGCCGAGGCAGCGGTGGCTCGGGGTGGCCATGAGAGGCCGAGGCGGAGATAGCCCGCGTGAACGAGGACTTCGACTCCACGCGCGGGGTTCTCCTCTCCATGCTCCGCCCATTTAAAGCATGGGCGGGGAGCTCGAGGCCACTTGGGGCGGACTCAACGAGCTGTTGAGCCCACCGTGGCCAAGATACCTTCGGCCTCGGCCCAGCGGCGAGGCGTTGGAGGACTGCCCGGAGCCCTCGGGCGCCGCCCCGCTGGGGCGGAGGGTCGCCGCCTCGACGGCGAGTACGCGTCTTGGCGTCTGTCGCGCCGGTCGCGGCGTTCTTCGACCCGGCCATGTCTCCCATATCCGAGGCGACAGCAGCCTTGGGCAGAGCGTCTTGAGGCGGCGGGAATGGTGGCGGGGCGGCTGCACCTGGAGGTCTCGGACGATGAGACGGACGCGAGCGAGGCTTCCGGGGAGGGCGCCGGGGAGGACGCCTTCTTTGGCCCCGACCCTTAGGCCGCCGTCGCGGTCCCCCCTGAACTCGCCGTGCAGGCGAGGCATCTCGGGCGTCGGAGCGGCTCCTTCCGTCTTCACGGTCCGGCCTGCGGCTTTGCAGATTTTTGCACTCCTTTCTGCTTTAGGGTTAGCATAAGACGTAGACTTTGCTTCTTTGCTTGTCTGTAATGGATGTACCGTACTTTTGTTGAAGTTCATGCGATGCATGCTTTCTGCGTTTGTTTTCTTGCCGAACGCCTGATGATTGTCGAATGCTTGCGAAAAAACCCTTTGCGGATCGTCGGTGGGTCACCCGTATGAAAATCACTTCGCGCCACGGGCCATTACTTTAGCGGTCGTAGTCAAGGAAAACCGCCGGAGTTTTTCAGGACGTAGACCGTAATAGCCGGGTTGAAGTGGTTTCTTGAGGGGTAGACCTTACGTCGATTAGGGCGCTACGTAACAAGGTTACGTAGACTTACAAGCCCCCGAGCGGGTTCGCGCCGCTCGGGTTGGTCAGGCAGATAGATGCGCTCGGCAAAGAAATGGGTTCTTAGGGAAAAAACTGCCTGAGCTTTTCGATGTTCCAAGCGTTTGAAACAATGTTGCCATCGGCGTCTCTGAGTCGGTAGGTGCCGGGCCGGATTACCTCCACGACGGTGAAGGGGCCTTCCCACGGAGGTGAAAGCTTGTGTCTGCCGACGTTGGACTGGACTTGGCGCAGGACCAAGTCGCCTACGTTGAAGGCTCGGCCGCGGATCTGGCGACTCTGATAACGCCGTAGCGTTTGTTGGTATTTGGCCGACCGGAGAACGGCAACGTCGCGCGCCTCGTCGAGCTGGTCGACGGCGTCTTGCTGCGAGTCGAGCCCCCGAGCCTGGTCGAAGGTTTGAAGTCTTGGGGCGTCGTATTGTAGGTCGGTTGGTAGGACAGCCTCGGCGCCGAACACCAAGAAGAATGGCGTAAAGCCGGTTGACCTGGTTGGGGTAGTTCGCAGGCTCCAAAGGACGGTGGGCAACTCGGTCGCCCACCGCCCCGCTGACTTCTTCAATCGATTGAAGATTCGCGGCTTGAGCCCCTGAAGGATCATGTCGTTTGCCCTTTCGGCCTGGCCGTTGGTCTGCGGGTGGGCGACGGCCGCCCAGTCGACGCGGATGTTGAAGTTGTCGCAGAATTCGAGAAATTCCTTCCCCGTAAACTGCGTTCCATTGTCGGTGATGATGGAGTTCGGGACTCCAAACCGATAGACGATGCCGCGGAAGAAGTCGGCCGCCTGCGCGGACGTAATGGTGGCGACTGGCTTTGCCTCTATCCACTTGGTGAATTTGTCTACCGCGACAAAGAGATGGGTGAAGCCCCCGGGCGCTTTCTTGAAAGGTCCGAGCAGATCGAGTCCCCAGACCGCGAATGGCCATGTAATGGGAATCGTCTGGAGGGCTTGAGCTGGAAGGTGCGTCTGCCGAGCAAAAAATTGGCACCCTTCGCAGGTGCGAACGATTTGCTCGGCGTCAGCCACGGCGGTCGGCCAGTAGAAGCCTTGGCGAAAAGCCTTACCCACGAGGGACCGTGGGGCTGCGTGGTGCCCGCATATTCCGCCATGGATGTCGAACAGCAACTCCTTGCCTTGGTTGGTTAGGATGCATTTCTGGAGAACCCCGGAGGGACTCCTCTTGTAAAGGTCTTCGCCGACCAGGACAAAGGACTTGGCGCGCCGAGCGAGGCGCCGGGCCTCGGTCGGATCTGGGGGGAGAGTCCCATCTGTCAAGCGCTCGACGTAAGGCTTCCTCCAGTCGGACTCGGCCGTCAGCACGTCTTGGCTTGACCCGGATGGGGTGGCGGCCGGTGGTCGGTCTGGTTTAGGCGGCCGGCGGGCGGGCGCTCGATCGTCCACCGGGTCCACTCGGACGGACGGTTGACGAAGGTCGTGGGCAAAGATTCCGGCCGAACGGTCCCTTGCCCGAGGCAATGTTGGCGAGGTGGTCGGCCTCATTGCTAGAAGCGTCGGAGATTGTGATGGAGCTCGAAACCCTTGAATTTTTCTTCGAGCTTGCGCACCTCGCGGCAGTATGCTGCCATGCGTGGGTCTCGGGGCTCGGAGGTCTTCATGACCTGGTCGACCACCAGCTTGGAGTCGCCGTATATGTAAAGCCGTCGTACGCCGAGGTCGGCGGCGATCCGGAGACCATTGATGAGGGCTTCGTACTCGGCGACGTTGTTGGTGGCGTCGAAGAGCAGTCGGACGACATCTTGGAGCTGTTGCCGAGTGGGGAGACGATGACGATCCCGGCGCCCGCTCCGTTCTTAGTGTAGGACCCGTCGAAGTACATTGTCCAGTATTCGGGGTCTTCGAGTGCCGGTGGCGCCTGGGCTTCGGTCCACTCAGCAACGAAGTCGGCAAGGGCTTGGGACTTGATTGCTGTCTTGGGAACGAACGAGATGTCGTGGCCGTTGAGCTCGAGTGCCCACTTGGCTATTCTCCCTGAAGCGTCGCGGTTGCGGATGATCTCGCCTAGCGGCGAAGAAGTCACCACAAAGATGGGGTGCTGGCTGAAGTAGTGAATCAGTTTTCTCTTCGCGATTAACACCGCGTAGAGCAACTTTTGCACTTGCGGATAACGGGCTTTGGATTCCGAGAGTACTTCACTGATGAAGTAGACCGGCCGCTGCACCTTGAGGACACGGCCCTCCTCCGCCCGCTCGACGACGAGCGCCGCGCCCACGACCTGGGTTGTGGCGGCGATGTAGAGGAGCAAAGGCTCGCGCGGCGATGGCGCCGTCAAGGACCGGGTGATGTCGGGAAGGCCTTCAATCGGTCGAGGGCCTCTCGAGCCGTGCGTCAAGCGAAGTGGTCGGACTTCCTGAGCAGCTTATAGAGCGACATTCCGCGCTCGCCAAGGCGAGACACGAAATGGCTCAGGGCCGCAAGGCATCCCGTCAGCTTCTGGACGCCTTTTAAGTCGGTAGTCGGCCCCATCTTCATGATTGCGGAGACCTTCACCGGGTTGGCCGATGCGCCGCGGATATGATGAATCCGAGCTTCCTTTGGGAACCCCAGCGCATTTCTCGGGGTTGAGTTTTATGCGAACAGCGGAGGTTCGCAAAGGTTTCCTCGGTCGGCGACGAGGTCGCGGCCTTCTCTGATTTGACGGCGATGTCGTTCACGTATACCTCGATGTTACGACCGATCTGGTCTTCGAAGCAGGTGTACATACAGCGTTGGTATGTTGCGCCTGCGTTCTTCAGACCGAAGGGCATAGTTACGTAACAAAACGAGCCGAACGGAGTGATGAAAGAGGTCGCGAGCTGGTCGGACTCTTTCATCGGAATCTGGTGGTAGCCAGAGTAGGCGTCTAGGAACGAGAGCGACTCGCACCCAGCAGTGGAATCAATGACTTGGTCAATCCGAGGCAAAGGAAAATGGTCTTTGGGACATGCCTTGTTCAGGCCTGTGTAGTCGACGCACATCCTCCATTGCCCAGATTTCTTTTTTACAAGGACAGGATTGGCAAGCCACTCGGGGTGGCGTACCTCTTTTATGAATCCCGCCTCCAAAAGCTTGGCTACTTCTTCCCCTATGAGCCTGCGCTTTTCTTCGTCAGCTTGGCAGGCGTTAGGCGTTCGGGCGCCAGGCCGGATGTTCAGGGTGTGCTCGGCGACCTCCCTTGGGATGCCCGGCATGTCGGAGGTCTTCCAGGCGAAGACATCCCGATTTGCTCGGAGGAAGTCGACGAGCGCGCTTTCCTATTTGGCGGGGAGGGCGGACCCTACCCACACGGTCTTGGCCGGGTCTTCGGGATCGATCGCGATCCCCTTCGTGTCCTCCGCGGACTCGAAGGACCCAGTCTGACTTCTTTGGGCCGGGATGGACTCGGAGGCCCGCCTCCGGTAGTTCTTGAGCTCGACGGGACGCGATGACCGCCGAGGCTAGCTCAGAATCGCTTCGCCAGTAGTTGAAAGCAAAATTTGGAAGGATGAGGACACTGTAATGATGCCCCATGGCCGGGATCTTGACAGTGCGTGTAGTTGGGGACCGCCATGAACTTGGCGAGCATGGCCTCCCAAAATAGCGTGGTAGGAACATAAACCCCACCACCTCGGCGAGGATCTCGGTGCGAAGTTTGGGTCCTCCAAAGGTGACGGCGGTCGACCGCCCCAGAGGGTAGGCTTGATGGCGGGATGACAGTGGAAGGGCGCCTTGCTCGATCGTAGGGTCGGCGGGGATGCCAGGCGTCGGCGTCTCAACATCTGAGGATGTTGAGACCGCCGCCGTAATCCATGAGGACTTTGGAGGCGCCGACCCACGATGGGGTCGACGACGAGTGGGTACCTTCGAGTGCGGGGACGCGGTCGGGTGGTCCGTCCGATCAAAGGTGATCGGGATCTCCGACCAGTGAGGTAGTTTGGGACCGCGGGTCACCGTGTGCACCTCGCGGTGGCGAAGCTTCGCCGGCGTTTGTCGGCGAGCTATCTCTGTCCGCGAAGATCATAAGGCATCCGTCGGGTTACGGGAACCCGCCGCCGGCCTTGTCCTATCCGGCCTCTGGCGTCGGGTCACGCTTCTTTCCTTTGCCCTGTGCGTGGGGTTCCGGAGAAAGCGTCTCAGACCTCGCAGATCCCAGATTTGTGCTCGACGGGTACCCGTGGTTCGCACGGCTATCCATCGATTTTTGAAGTGGTCGGATGGGCTGCGCTGCTTTGCTTGTCGTATGCGTTAATGGCTGCGGCGAATGTGGTCTCGCGGACTGCTTTCCTTCCGCCTCCGCTTGTCGGTGCGGTGAGGGCTTGGCCGGCTCGGGGCGGATTCTCGCTGGCCCGCTTTATCGAAGATGGCCCCACCGCCTCCTCGGAGGCGTGGTTGGTGGCGATGTCGAGCGAGTCCTTGGTGGTCACAGGTTTAAAACAACCGGTTTGTGGACCAAGGCTCTGCATGTGGTGCCGTAAATGAATGCCCCAACGACGTCGGCGTCGCTAATGTCGGGGAGTTCATTGCACTGTTGGGAGAAGCGCCGGATGTAGTCCGGGCGTTTCTCCCATTGCTGCTGCAACTCTTCAGTCCCAAGAGTTCCCGGCGCTTATGCGTGCCTCGAAGTTGCCGACAAAGATGCTCTTCAAGTCGTGACTCGATAGTCGGTGGCGGTACTCGAGCCAGGCTCGAGCCGAGTCCGCCAAATAGAGGGGGAGGTACTGAATGATGAAGAGGTCATTAGTAGCCCCCCCGGCCCGACAGGCGAGCCGATAATCTTCTAACCAAACACCGGGGTTCGTTTCCCCCGTGTACTTGGTGATGTTGGTAGTGCCGGAAGCGGGCGGGGAAATCCGCCCGGCGGATCTCCCGGGAGAATGCCTGGGGCCCCGTGCCCTCTGGGGTCGGGCTGCGGACGGCGGTGGCCGCTATCGGCGACCTGGGAACGAGCCGCGACGTCGGCCGCTCTTCTTCGAGCGTCGAGAGTGTCGCGGCAGTCGTAGTGTTGCCCAAGACGATGACGCCGGGGTGTAGGAGGCTGGGGCCGCTCCGGCTTGCGGGCGGTGCGGCTTTCTCCGGCTCGCGGCGAGTTTGGCTTTGACGGCCCGAATGAGACCCCACGCGAGGGGTGCCAGGGGCCGGTACATGCTGTACGGCGGCGTGCTCTACCAGCTCCCGGAGGTGTTGGTAGGCGGCCACAACCTCGGGCTCGTTAGGCTCGGGATGCCGCGAGCAACATCGCAGCCATGGAAGTTTTGGCCCAGAAGAGGGAAGCACGGGCGTTCACGGCTCTTCATAATCGTTGTTATACTTTCTTGGCGCAAGATCGGCGCCGACTTTAATACTGCGAGCACGTGTTGGCTCGGCCGGTTGGTCGACCGTGCCTTTGCCGAAGTCTAGCGCCCAGATTCAGCTCATTGTCGGCCGAAGCCGGTCGGCGGACTTAGGATGATCCGCCGTCGTCGTCTTCTTTGGGCCGCCTCCGGCGCTTCGGAGCGCCGGTGGCGGTCCTCTTGACTCGGCGAAGTAGCGGCCGGTTGATCGCTCACACCGGCCACGTTGCATTCGCGGGTGTATGGCTCCTTCGAGGCTCGCTCCGCGTCGAAACCGGAGTCGCCGTTGGTGGAGTTCTCCAAAATCTCGTGGATGGAAGCTGGCGCGTAGCCAGCCATTGCTACAAAACGCAGGCCTTCGGGAGACGTAGGCGTCGCCCGCAAAGGCGCGAGCGCGCCTCCGGGGGTGGCGGAGCTGCGCATAGCGGGCGTCGGCTTCAGGCCGCCATGAGGGCCTCAAAGTCAAATTTGTCGAGGTGTGGACGGCGCGGCGAGCACCGCGGGAGCTCGCTCGGCGTGACGGAGCGAGGCTGAGCTCTCCCGTCAGGTTGGCGATGAAATCGAGGGAACCGAAACGGATTCGACTCCCGGGCGCAAGCGCGTTGTTGTTGACGAAGGAATCCATCAAGGAAGCAAAAATTGGAGTCCGGAGACAGTGGTGACGCGCAAAGCCCCTACTGGCGTGCCAAGCTAACCGCTTGTGTTTGAGAACCGCAAGTAAATTTTGTAAGTCTTGAGGGGCAGCGTTCCGTTCCTTGAATGGTTAGACCCAAAAGAGAGGAAAGAGGGTCAGAATTTATCTTGGTCGAATTTGAATGTCCCTACTCCGATTCGTGTGGTGGTGCGTGTTTGTATTGATCTTGATGAGCTCGTCGAGTTACAAGTGAGGCTGCGCTTAGCACCTCGTGTCTTGATGGTCGGATGAGGGAGCTCTGGCCTTGAAAGGTTGAGCTTAGGAGTGCGCTCTGGCTATGTGTATGTGAGTGTTTGTCATGTTCTCCCCCGCTCCGGAGGGCTAAGCCTCCTTATATAGCCGGGAAGCCGGTTACATAGAGCGTGTAAAGGAAAAAATGGATGGGGCTCCCTACGCCTGGGAGTCTGGTCTTCCGCCTCGGCATCTGGTCTTGGACTTGACTTCTGACGGATAGTTGTTGGCCCTGCGTCGAGTCGGTGAACCTGCTGAGCGAGGGCGCGGTCCGTTCCTCCGGGAAACGGCGCACCTGCTCTCTGTGGCTTGTCAGGCGCTGACGTCGGGGTGTCAGCCTTCGGGGATTGCCTGGGGAAGGCGCGCGGCCTCCCATCTCCGTTTGGTCATGCTGAAGCGCCGTATCAGTGGGGTAGGTGGCCGGGTCAGGCGCTGGCTTTTGATGATTTGATGTTGGCTCGTTGACGAAGATGGTTTGAGTTTGTTCGAGGCTCTCGGCCCGTCCGACTTGTCGGTCGGGACATCTCCGAGTTGGTATCGCCGTAGCTTGTGAAGCGCTTGCGCCAGAACGCTGGTCGAGCCACCTCTTGGGGTCGGCTTGGCCGAGGCCTTGGGCCCCGGGCTTTAAAACGATGGCGGCCCATGCACCTCTCCTGGGCCGCTGGGGATACCTATGTGTCGGGTATCCGTCAAATAGTGAAGGGCAGTTAGAGCCACTTTCTGCTGTGGATAACTTTGTAGCCACTCATCCAGGCAAGGCACCCTTCGACCATGTCTTGTGAACTGGTTTTATGGCTTGGGTTGTTTGAAACTCTTGCATTTATCCCAAAAGTTAATTTGTAAAAGAAATTAAATCACCCTAATTGGATCAGCTAGATCCAGTGTTAGAACCATAACCCTGATGGGGTTATGGAGTAAATGGTGAGTGGAGGAGTTCAGGGTATGAGCAACCTCAGTTGGGTCGCTATAAAAGTCAGGGCTCCTCCACATAGGGTATCATTTAAGAATAAACCAAATTGGTGCTTACTTCAAAAATGGCGCAAACCGTGCTGACCATAGATACGGTATGGGACGGGCTTAACTAAATAATCAACGAGTAGCTATCTCAGCCAAGGTGAGAAAGGTGGCTGTGCCTAGTGGAGGGCAGTCACCCGAGGGCGAGACGTCGGAGGAGGAGTCTTGACCCATGTGCCTTTGGTGAGGCAAGGTAGTATGGCAGAGATTAGTGTATGGTTGTCCAAATGTTCTGTTTCCTTGGTTTATTAGTGTGCCTAAGGAAGCGCTCTGTGACAATAAGATAGGTGATGCTATGGGCAAAACAGTACACCTTTGATCAGCATCAAATGTGATATCACTCCTAGTTTTCGGGTTTGGAAGTGCGTCTGTGGGTTTTCCTCTAACACAGGATGTAAAAATCCCATTTGTCTTGCAGTCCGTAGATTTAAAAGTTAAAACTTGACTTTTCTAACAAATGGGTAAATGTGTACTTTTGGTAAGGTATTACCTTTGTGTAACGGCTCGATGGCTGAAAAAGTAAATAATTATTATCATGCATAAATTTCCCGCGGCTTGCTGAGTATTGGAGTACTCAGCCTTACTTTTGATGTTGGTTTTCAGAGCCTGTCGAGTCCACCAACATAGACAAGTTAGATAATGACTTTCATGATGATGTGTTTTGTTATGATGATGTCGATGCTGCTATGATTATGAGGGAACATACGACCAAGACCTAGCGTAATAAAACATCATCAGGAGGAAAGCTTTTAGTATAATATTGTAATACTAGGCAGGCGGTGTAGAAATCACTGTAGCCGGACCTAAAACTGTACTATATGTACATTAATAATAATCCCCGAGTACTATTCGGTGGAAATTTCTATCCGTGCATGTGTTGTTGTCCTTAGCCTGATCTTGGCGCACTCTACTCTGTAGTGTTTCAATTGGTTCTAGCCTAGTCAAGCAAAGTGGGGGTGTCACACAAAGTTTTTAACAAGGCAGCCAAACATTAATAAAGCTCATTATTTAATTCCAATTATTTGTCTCATTTTAGAATTTATCTCATATTTTAGCTTTTTCTTAATTTATATATATTTTTAAAAATTTTTTATATCATTTGAATTTTTTAATTATTCTAAAATTTTCCATTTTTGAATTTTTTCATATTTTTTCTACATTTTTTCATACTTTTTCTATTTCTCTAAATTTTCCAACTTTTTAATGATTTTTAATTTTTTTTTGATGCTAACGGACTAACGATTGATCCAGCCCGTTTCAACCCATCGAACCCGTGCCAGCATAGTATTGTCCGTTGGTTTCACGGGTCAGCTTAAACCGCCTTCTCTGGCACGGCCCGTTTAGTTGCCGGGTTGAAATGGACGTACCGTGCCCCCGTTTGACTCTGTCTAGAAAAGAGTTAGAGGAGTACTGTGTTTTTACGCTTTTACCCCTCCTCCCCGACCCCCTCTTTCTCTCTCTAGGGTTTTTCCCCACTTCGCTGCTTCGCTTCGTTTCCCCACCTGCTCTCGTCTCCATCACCATTCCCTCTCTCCCTCCCTCCCTCCCTCCCTCCCGAGGAGTTCAATGGCGGACGCCGACGCGAAGGCCCCGCTCAAATCCGACCCCGACGCCTTTCCTATCGCGTCGATCTCCTCCTCTTCTGGCGGTGGGGATGCTGCGGATGCCACGGCGATCGAGAGCCGGCTCGCCGACCTCGCCGTCGCCGACGACCTCCCCAAGCCCTCGGGGTGGGAGGACGAGCCCGTCCCCGGCGTCGTCGGTGGCGATGAGGTCTCCGGCGAGAAGCTCCCGGTGGCGGCGGGGGCGGATTCGAAGCCGCGGTTTCCGCGGCGGCCTGGGGAGCCGGATTGTACTTACTACGTGAAGTTCGGGAGTTGCCGCTTCGGGATGAAGTGCAAGTTCAACCACCCTGCCCGGAAGAAGAAGAGGGTGGGTGGCTTGGGCGGGGTTGGGGCTAGTAATAAAGCCCTTGTTTACTCTCTCTCTCTCTCTCTCTCTCTCGCGATGTTTTTGCGGTTTTTATGAGGGTATTTTGATCTCTGGTTTTGATGATGGGAGTTGGGGTTTGTGGATGGGTGAACGGAAACGGCTTTTGTTTTGTTTTTTTTCCCATGGGTTTGTGACCTTGTGTTGTTTTGTTTTTGGGCGCTTGTGTGCAGGTGAAAGGGAGTGGGAGTAGCGGCAGCGGGAGCAACAGCAGCAGTAATAAAGCTTCCTCGCCGGATGGTGAGCAGGTGATTAACCCTTGTACGCTTGCTTCTACGTGTGTGTGTGTGTGTGTGTTTTTTTTTTGGTACATGCATGTCTGTCTAAATTTGGCATCTTCCTGAGACTCTGGAAGAGGTTGGCTGGAGCAAGGGAGAGTTGTCTTATCTATTGTATTGTGTTGCAAATGTACTAGTTTTGATGATGTTGTGTTGGGAGTGGGTAAATGCAGCCCAGTTAGGGAAGTACTTGGACTGCTTTATGCGCTTGGCACTTGTTTTGGTTAACAGAAAATTGAGCGATCTGGATGCACTTACGTTTTTTATGTTATTTATGTCCAGTACAATGTGGAATTGTATGTATTGGCCAATGCATGTCAGTTTCCATGGTGCTTGCACGAGGTTGATGCCAGGGATATGCATGCTTGCACATATCCTTGCAGTTATAAGCTAGATGTAACTTACCTGTTTGATCAGCTTTCAATATTGAACTTACGGATATGAGCAAGTAATTCACCCATCTGATTGGTGTTTATTGCTTCATGAGATTAAGAACTTAAATAGGATATATCTTCGGACTTTTTTACACCCAAGTGCACCTGGATCCCAATTGATTTTAAAAAGTAGAGTAAATAGAGTAATTGCATTTTGGTTTCATCTTTGGATTAAGATGAAGAAATGTGTAAATTCTATGGTGTTCAAATTATGCCCTTTTCCAGGTCTGGTGCTTGGATAATATTAATGTGGGGCTATGCATGTTTTACAATTTTCTTTTTTGCAAATATGAACTGTGTGTATCGAGCTGTTTGATTAACATTTGTCCTGTAAAAGTTGCAAATATGCAAGCTAGTTACTGATGTTGCCAATTGTTTTGTTGTTACATCATTGGTTTTATGAGATTTATAAGCACCTACAAGATAGTATTTTTAATGTCACTTTTAATCTGCAGTGGACCTTGACTTTGCTTTTATTTTCTTGGAAATAGTAGATGGTAGGATTTTGTTTCCTTTTTGGGCTAATACCTGGAGTTAACAACTACAAGTTGAATGGATTTGTAAGCACCTAAGCCCCAAATGACTTGACGAAGCTTATAAGCCTAAAAGATTAGCTCACCTAGCTTGTGATACTTGTTGAAGAAGCTCGTGGTTTTGCACATATTACTTATTGTTTTCAACATTTACAGGCTGGCCGTGTTGCTCATCTCACTGTACAATCTATTATGATATTTCTATAAATTATAATCCACTGTAGTTCCTTCTATTATCTATAATTCTTTGGAGAGCCATGTAAGTGCACATATTGTAGTCATTATGATTAAACAAGAATGAATTAGAAGTCTTCTTCTTCTTCCCTCTATCTATAGCTTTATCCTCTATCCCTAAGCCTTCCTCCACCTATGTTCCTAAGGATCACAACAGTTCTATTCTGCCTTTCCCAAATTAGTATATATTCTGATAAGAATGTAGGTTGGCCATAGTCTTGAGTCTTCACATATAGTAGTAGCCTTCGACCAACCAAAAGTCGCCAAGACGCCAACAAAACCAATCTACACAAACCAGGGCTAAGCAGAAATTGAGGGATTTGCAAAAGTTAGATCACCAAATCACTCTAGCAAAAACACATGTTGCATCTCACAAATATTTATGGAGAACTCAGCAACTTCGTAATAATAGATTGCGAGCCCAAAAATGAGTGATCCTTGCTATTTTTTAATATTGCAATATACTTTTCATTGTGTTTTTAACTTGCAATACAATAGGTTGCATCATCTGGTTTGCTGTTTCGTATGTTTTCCGTTTAGTATGTATACTGTACTATGCTTATTCAATACGTATGCTGTTTCCAGTTTCATCGCTGATGATGCATGGAGATTATTGAATTCCTTGTTTTTGGTCACATGGTCTAGGTAGGTTTTTTAAGGTTGAAAGGTTCACATAGGATTTTTATGGGGATTTTTCAATTAACTGCCGCTGGAGCATATTAATATGTTCAACGGACAATTTTTCAATTAACTGTTTCTGGAGCATATTAATATGTTCAACTGTCCGTTTTTATATTGATGAGCTTTTTTCCTTGTAGTAAATTAGCAAAATATGTATTTATGGTTATAAACTGGTGCATGAGAATTCTTTGGATACGCTTTGATTGATGTTTCTAATGTTCTTTTTAACTGTGCATCAGACTCCTAAAGAAGAATATGAAGGTCTTGTTCCAGATATTTCAGTTGAAATAGATTCATTGGTAAGTCTTCTTTACTTGCTTTTACAAGTGAATGTGAGGGGATAATACAGAACTATTTCTCTATTGGGATGGATGACTATTTGAAATGATCACAAAAGCTGTAGTGTACTACACCACCTTTGACTACTGTTTTTTTATATTTCTGGCCAAATCTGTCTTCCATAATGAGTTTGGCTAGTTGTGAAGCAACTGGAAAGGCGTGTCTCCAAAATTGGTTGCACAGAAGGTGTGGTATGCGTGTGGCCAATTTTGACCATGGATCATACAACTTAAACCATGAAATTTGGGATTAGTTCTTAGATGTACACTATATCAAGTTTTTTTTTCTTTCTTTAGCGCAACTGTGGCACGCTAAGATCTAATTTTCTGTAGGGCTTTGCTGACAAGGGGAGTACATCTAACTCAGAAAACCTTAAGAAGTCATCGCATGAGGTCAGCAATCACCATTGCCTTCCAACGTACTAATATGTAATGATTAAAATATCTTCTCTGTGAGATAGGTTTGTTATGAACATATTTAACGTTTTACATGTTGTTCAACTAGTGAAACATCAATTTTATATCTGCAAAACGAACAATCGGAAGTATTTAAAAGCATGCCTGCCTTTAATATTTCTTACGTTTGTGTTTTTCTTTGTCGCTGGTTATTGATGTGAAAAAGGGAAGGATAGAGCCAAAGGAACTTAAGGTTAATTGTTGTAGCTATGCTATAGACATTATTATGATCACTGATGCTTGAGTTTGATTAATAGATGTAAATAGAATTTGAAGTTTAAAATTCTCATCTTTTGTTGTCAGATTTCTGAGGAGACTGAAAAAGGATTTTATTTGAAGAAGTTTGATGATGCAGATCAAAAGGTTAGTCTGTTACATTATACATTAAAGCCCTTTGGAAATGTCTTGCTAGTCCTCACAGGGGCCTATACCCTTTTTTAAAAAACATTTGTTGTTAGTGTTAAGGTTTTTTTATCAACCATATAATGTCCTCATGTGGGATCTTGTGTTTTCCCTTGCTTGATAGTTAATGCCATCTCTGCTGGATACCTTGGTGCAAGTTCCATCCTTACATGAACTTTACTTGAAACTTCCTGCAACTGAACAAACCTAGTTTTATATTAGCTACACTAGCATGATAAAAATAAATCCATGCTCATACAAAATTCTTTCTTTGTGGAGGATGGTATAGATTGATAACCTTTTGAATGATCTGTATCTTGTATGAAGCTCTTGATTTATTATTACCTGATTATTCTGTCTGATGTTTCTGACTTGTGGAAGGTAATGCTCAGGAGGAATGCAAGGTTTGTTTGCAATCTTTCACCCTATTGATATGTTTGTTGATTGACATTGGTCTTACTGGTTTGCACTAAGCTGTTATTTTGACTTTTGAATATATTTTTTTCCAGTCTTTTCCTCTAAATTGATTGGATTGTTCAGTATATATATGTTAGTACTCACGAATACTGTGTCTTACGGTCAGAGTGAATGGATGGATGTCCACTTCCAAATAGTGAAGCTCAATCCAATCCAACTATGAAAAAAAATCATATACAGTAATCTCCCAATCGAATCCAATTACTCCGCACTTCCATATCCAAGGTCTAATCGACTATCCAATTGCCTAACAGTATGGAATGAACATTTCGATTTTTAAAATTTCCTTCTCACAAAAAAATTAGAGGTGAAATACCTGATCATCTAAGTTATCAAACGAAAACTGGGTGGAATCAATTGATGTGCCACACAATTGATTGTGGCTTGACAGATCAGATGATACAGGGACCAAAATGAGCCCCAAATCCAAGTAGAGGGACCAAATGCAGCATTAGATTTGAAAAATCCTTTGGCCCCATTTGGAATGCATAATTTCACAGGAATCAGTTCAATGCTTGCAGTAATTGGGAAAATTCCAACATTCGAAACAGGCCTTAGTCTGTACCAGGTATTCATATCTGTACAGACTTTCTGAAAAATTCATTGGAGATCAGTACTACAACTGGCTCAGTTGATATATTTAATCAATAACTTAAGGATGAGGTGATCAGGTTTGCCTAATTAGCCTGCATGGCCCACCTGGAAAAGTTGGTTATGGGGCTGAGTGCTGCAGGTTCACTGGAATCATGAGCCAAATGGGGTCTTCTGGGCTTCAGGCTCTTTAGCCCTTGGTTTAACTGGAACCAACTCGATTAGGGTATTAGGTTCTGAACCGAGCACAGGTCTCCACCCTAACAGCTATCTCCTGGTGCCTCAGGTTGACCTACAATGGCCTTTCAACAGTGACGAACACTCATACCAGGGGTATCCCACAGCAAAGTATACATCTATTTCAAGATTGTTTTTCCCTCAGTCATCTGGGTGCGGGGCCCAAATTGGCAGCGGTGTAGAATGCTGGAGGGGGTATTACCAAAGTCTCCGCCCCACAGCAAGATGGGATTATCACTAAATATCGGCCAGAACACTAAATGGCCATCTCAGGCCCAGCTCCGGTCAAAGGCCTCAATCGGGTCACGGAGGATCCTCAGCCTCGACCTAGTCCACCAGGGGCGCTCCGACCCAGCCCCGGGCCGGGCGTCCCCGTAGCCTCCGACCTGGCCTCAGGTCGGACGCTCCCGCAGGCCCCGACCTGGCCACAGGTCGAACGCTCCCGCAGGTCGGACGTTCTCCTAGGCTCTGACCTGGCCTCAGGCCGGATCCTTAACAAGCTCCGACTCAGCGACCCCCGCCACGTCACCTGTCCGCCTCAAGCTGGTCACCTGCCCTGTGGACGCGACGGCCACGATGGGGCAGGTGGCTCCTTCCCGAGGTGGCCGGGAGGCTGCCTTAGTCAAGCGCCCGTCTCTTCACCCCGTCATGCACAGTGGAGAGACGCGCACCCTCCCGAGGCGACGCCAGAGCGCAGCGTGACAACGTCAGCATCTGGCAGGCGCACAGAGGGCAGGTGCGCCCCTTCCCGACGGAACGGCGCCCGCTGTGTCTACCAACCCAGGCGTGGGATGAGTAGGGACCCGTCAGTCGCCAGTCACCAAGACCGAAGACCGGGACTCCCGGGCGTAGCGTACCCCTACTTTTTTTCCTCCAAAGTCCCGTGTAACCTGCCCCCTCTGCCTATATAAAGGGAGGCAGGACCCTCAGGGAAGGGCATTCCGCATTCGCATTCGATTCGTTCCGACCTAAACGAACACTCCCGAGCCCCTCTACTCGGACGAACGCTAAGGGCCTGTCCTTAGCCCCCGCTTGTAATCCAGTGTAGTCCACTACACCCCGATCAATAAAAAATCGCCACCACGAACTGGACGTAGGGATATTCGGCCCGAACCAGTATACATCTTGGACTCCTTTAGTCTAACCATTCAAGGAGAGGGAATGCGCGGTCCCTATACTTACAAATTTACTTGCCGGTTATACGAAGCACCGACAAGCAGCTTCCCTGTTTGGTACATAAGTCGTAGTTACATGCCATAGATATTCATCAAATCATGCATATCGTAATGTAATGCGGTTGTAATTACATGCCATAAATGGACAACAGATTATGCATATTTTAATGTAAGCTTTCTCCAACTTTCTTAAGTTTTCCCATGGCACACCTCTGTTTTGCTTTAAGTTAAGGCAGCAGATGGTAAACATGTAACCATAGTTTTTTTACTTTACACACACCTGCAAATACACAAACATCTCATGAAAAAAATCCAACTACACGGTAGTAATTAAATTACTAAATCTTTCATGACAAAGTTACCCCTGTCCCTTAAATCCTTTTTTTTTAACACAAATTGTCTTCTAGTATTATTCAACACTGGGAGGATGCAAATTTGGAAAATCTTGCAAATACCTCCACCGTGAGGGAAAAGAAGGGAAAACAGAAGCTGAAAAGGTTGAGCTGAATTTTCTAGGTCTTCCACTTCGTCCGGTAAGTCCTTCATTGGTTTTCAACTTATATCCATGTCCATTTGAGTTTCATTAGGTTACCTTTTCAGTGACCTTTTGTTATCTTCTGATGCTCTGAAGATACTAATGATGTTATGGGACGTATCTAGTCATCAATACTTGGTATAATCACACAAACCACTTAGATTTTGACACCAAATCAACTTTTAAATTCAGATTTTTTTTATGTAAACTCAATTTAGTACACCTCCATTTTAAATTTGAAGTTCAAGTTCAATATATGTTGGAAGGTAAAAAATTATAAATTCTGATAAATGGTGTATTAAATGGAAAAGGAAAAAAGCTAGTTGACATCAAACTTCACCTTTTTGTTTCTTCTGACAGGATTGAAAATTTGAAGGATATTACAACAGATTTCTTTCAGAATTTTTAGTATTAATTTGATGCCAAAACCAAAGTGGTTTGGATGATGGCACCTATCTATTGATGTGCAGTAGATATGTCCCCTTGATGTTAACACTGCCATTTCTTAAATTGGATTTTTTTCTACGAGAATGTGGTGTTTTAATCTTGCAGGGGGGAAAGGAGTGTCCATACTATATGCGCACTGGGAGCTGCAAATTTGCCACTAATTGCAAGTTTCACCATCCAGATCCTACCAATGTGGCTTCAAAAGATCCGGTGTTGGAGCATGAGAATGGTGATACTCCACAGCAAAATGTTCAAGGATCCTCTCAGCCGAATGTTCCAATATGGCCTGACCAGAGAGCATTGAATGAGCAGCATGTTCCTTTTCTAGCTCCAGCACCATCGTTTAGTGCAGGAATGGTTCCACCTCAAGGAATGTATCTGTCTCCAGAATGGAGTGGGTATCATCAGGTAAATATATTCCTTTTGATTTAAAATGTTTCTTTCACTCCAGCGGTTGCCATGCAAATTTCATCGGATGATATTAATAATTCTTGCACGTTTCTTTTCTCCGGAGTACTGAAAACTGAACATTTAGCAGATTTTGCAGACTTGTGTGTTGTCAGCTGTTTAGAGTACTGACTTGATACTTTTCTTTCATCCGTGTGTCAACCTATATCATTTTACTGTTTTGTAAGAACTAATTGACATTCTTTAAAGAAAGTATGTATAAGTTAGCAAGTATTCCACATTTAAAATAAGTGTTATTTTGGAATGCGTGTAGTTAATCTTTTTTAACTTTGGTAATCAATATGTTTATGAATATTTAGATTGTACATATGAACATGATATGCCTGGATTTGTTTTGAAAATGTTTTCGTAATGTTATAATTTTACTAGGTTTTAAAATATATTATGATAGAAATTGGTGGTCAAAGTTGTGTTTTGGGGACCATGTCAATGTCAAAAACTCCACTTATTTCCAGTGTTGATAATCTTTTTTAACTTTGGTAATCAATATGTTTATGAATATTTAGATTGGACATATGAAAATGATATGCCTGGATTTGTTTTGAAAATGTTTTCATAATGTTATAATTTTACTAGGTTTTAAAATATATTATGATAGAAATTGGCGGTTAAAGTTGTGTTTTGGGGACCAAAAACTCAACTTATTTCCAGTGTTGATAACAACTGGCTGATGAAATATACGTAAGAGCTAGAGGGCACTGTTTGTGATGTTGTCTTCAACAACGAGCGCTCATCTCCTTCCCCTTTCCTCATCCACCATTCCTTTCTCAATCTCTGTCAATCACCTCTTCTCCCTCCATGAATCAACCCCACCGACCACTCCCTTCAGTTGCTCGCATGACCCTGGATCCAAGGTGTTAGGTGGCTTAGCTCCATGTGTGCGGGAATAAACTAACATGTGCGATTTTGACCCATGATGGGTCACTAAAACAAGTTCTGTGATGACTTTGAGGAACAGACAGGTTCCTTGACCTAGATGCACTCACCTCGGCACCTCGCAAGTTGTACCTGTGGTGCAATTTACTCATCAGATAATATTGAGTTGAAAGTATAGCAGCAATGGGGGAGAGGGCGGGGAAGAGTTGTTGCAGGCCCGTCTGAATATCCTCTTTTCAGCTCGACTACATAGTAAGGACTGTAAGAAAACAGTTATTTTTAGCTAATATTAGCTTTCTTCAAAGTTATCTGTATGATATTGTTTGGAAAAAAAAAATGATGCACGGCTGCATGCTGTAATTCCTAGTTCCTACAATCATTTACTAGTTGTTTTGATTTGTGGCCAAGCTGCTAGTAATTGGAATATTCTGGTTGAGATCGCTGAAAAATACTCTTTATTTCAGTTCTCCAGTAAAATCAAGCCTTTTATCCTAAACAAGTTGGGGTAGGATAGAAATGAAACCCAATCAAAGTCAAAAAATCCCTAAACCTTTGATCTTGTGTCATGGTTTCGGTACATGAATTGCTAACTTCTATGAACTATTATCCAACGCCAACTCTTTGGGTATATTCCAATCCCTCGAGTCTTTTTTTAATAGCTTCTTCCCACGTCAGTTTCGGTCGACCTTTGCCTCATGCGTTTTCGAGACGGTTTAAAATACTACTATACAACTGTCCCTTAGGAGGCCTCTGTTGGTGATGTCCAAACAATCTCAAATGATGTTGGACAAGCTTTTCGTCAATTGGTGCTACCCTAATCCTATCATGTATATCATCATTGTGGTCTGATCTCATTGTTTGACCACAGATCCACTGCACCATCCACATCTTTGCTACGCTCATCTTCTATACATGGTCTTATTGTTGCATAACATTCCGCTCTATACATCATCATCTTAGGTCCGATCGCTGTCCTATAGTACTGAACCTTTAACTTTTGGGGGACTTTTCGATCACATTTCAGTTCTCCAGTATCTGTCACAAATGCGTTTAATAACTTTCCACCTATTTCTAATATCGATACCTTATCTTGGATAACTATTTGATGTGCAAATATTGTTTTCAGGTTCCATTAAATCCATATTACCCTCCTGGAGTTCCTATTCAACATTTTCCTGCTCCTATTAATCATCCAATGTACAAGGCAGCAGATATATCTGGACATCAGCAACTGCCTTCTGATGAATATCCAGAGAGACCTGGACAACCTGAATGTCAACATTTTGCTAAAAGTGGTTTTTGCAAATTCAGGATGAAGTGCAAATATCACCATCCAAGATCACGTGTGCCTCCAGCCGGAGCTCTTAGCCCTCTTGGCTTGCCTATCAAACCTGTAAGTTCTTTCTGATCAGATTACTTCCTCATTAAGGTAATATCCATTATAATTTTTCCGTACAGATGATAAATCTATGATATTTCCATGTAATTTGAGTATTTGACTCGCACGGAAAGAAAAGAGGAGAGGTGATTTGGATATTTGTTAGAGGAACATGTTATTCCTGAACTAAATGGGTTGAACTTTGTTGTTAGCGGGCAACTCCATGCTAATTGTTTATATGTTAGTATTATTTAGAGTAATTTCACAAATCTGCAAGTTTCTAGTACGAAATATCAGAAAACTACATGTTTTAGCTCCTATTTCACAAAACTACATATTTTAGGGGAAATTGTGTAAAAAAAAATACAGGTCTTAGAATTGACCTTTTTTATTAGTAACGAGTCTGACAGTATGGGCCTGCATGGCAGCTTTACACGCTCTCATGTTTCACTCAATCATGAGGATGTCATGTGGGTCTATACTATTGGACTCTTTACAAGAAGCGGTAATTCTATAATTTGTAGTTTTGTGATACAAGTTCTAAAATCTGTAGTTTTATGAAATAAAAGCTAAAACCTATGGTTTTCAGATAGTTTGTGTAAAAAACCTGTAGTAAATAGTAGAGTTTTGTGTAAGAAACTCTATTATTTACTTTTGCTCTGGCCTGTGGCCTTGCAAACTAATCAGTTAACACTCACCGCTAAGCTTTGTTTCTTGTTGTTTATTACAGGATCAGCCTGTGTGCACGTACTATGGTCGCTATGGAGTCTGCAAGTTTGGGCCAGCTTGCATGTACAATCACCCCTTCAATTTTGGCCCTCCTGTACCGGCAGCAGGACCACCTCTCTCTGGCTTATACCCCACACCAGGAAGCTACACCGTTTAGCAGGCAGGAGCGGTTTTTCGGCGGTCGCCCTGATGCTTGTAATAACTTGTAAAATAGCGTAGCTGAAAGCTGTACGTGGCTGAAAGCTGCACGTGGCTCACTTGTTGACGGTAGAGATCTGGCTCGCAAGTCGCAACGAAGTTGCATGAAGCCGGGTACATTGCCGCTGGCATTCATGAAACCAAACAAACCAGTTACAATGCCCTTTTACATTGTACAGTACTTCGCGGTTCGTATACAACTGTTGCTTCGGACTAAAACCCACGTTGCATCTTAGTTCTACTGCACGAGATTCACCGTTCATGATGCGGCTATAGGTAGATGCGATCCAGAACACACAATTGCACTTCCAAGTCTTGTAATGCCGGTTCTTGTGTTGCTTCTGTTTTGTATGAAAGATATAGTGCTGGACAAAGCAGTAGAGTGTAACGGACCGTCCTTTTCAGGGGGTGCGTATAAATACCTTTGCAGCTATCCAGGATTTTAGCTGCAGGTAACTAAGTATACATTGCTTGATAAAAGAGCAAATGCGAACATTTTATAGATAAAATAAGGGCCTAATGGCCAAGGTTTTACAAAAGGTGCGGCTGGCACCGAATACATTACAGAACACCCACAGGAAACGCTTGAGCAGATAGATCAAAGCCTCCAAAACCAAATAACATCGTCATCTACGGTCTTCTGGAGCTCGTCATCTTCAAAGGAAATCTATGGAGGGGATTGGGAGCAAGGGTGAGTACACAAACGTACTCAACAAACCACAGAAAATCTGAATATTACATGCGAGGATAAACAAAGGTAGGCCTGAGGTTTTAAGTATTGTGGATGCAAGTTGGAATCATCCATTTTCATCTTACATTTGAAACACAAACCATAAATAGCAATATATAAATCGGGGTCTTATCTTGCAAAGTTCACCTTCACGACAAGTTTTAATTATAAAAGCTACGAGGCGCGATTCTGAGAATCACCCTAGATTAACTCAGCTTCATTTACCGGAAGTACGGTGTATTCGAATACCATTGATATCACTCTGTAGAGGTGCTCAGCTTTACCCACAAGACATCTACGGTCATTAATACCATCGGAATCAACATGCAACTTTTATGCATGCGGTCCGACCGAGATAATCATAGCATTTCGTTGAACTTCCCCTTTTTAGCTCCTACCCAGTGGGCTATTCAAGGTCCGCAATATTCCGTACCCCCGCTGGCCGTCGTGGGAGTCGCGGTCCGAATATTGTGGACACCCATCGCATTGCGTGAATCGGTAAATGGCATATCCATTCCCGTTCCGGCCCGATTGCTCTGTGTGCCAAACCCTCAATGGCAGCCACTTCCTATAGGTATTAAAAAGGGAAGTGCAATGTATTGGGCTACGATGGACCAAGTCAATGAGATTGGCCGGTAACTTGTGGTTGAGCGGGATCTGAAGTTATTTTCTTTGCCCAAGACCTCGGTCCTTAAATGCCAAAGACTCACCAAATGACATACCACAATACATTGGTACCAACTGCACCAACACCACCACATCACATCCATTGGCCGTCATCGGTTGGGGATTGGACCGCATCTACCTTCCGTGGTCCGCCCAATGTCGTCCCCCACACCGTAGCGATTTTATAAAACCAAAAATCATCCAAGCCAATCCTTCTCGGAGATTTTAAGCATTTGTCTAAAAGTAATAGTGGTATAAATTGCTACCTCTACGATTGGTCCAATATATTTTATATCCTAGGGTTAAAAGGAATTAAGACATAACAACAGGTTTAATATTGGGTTGTATCTAATCATGTCATTCGAAACTACCACATTTGCTAGTTTTCTAAAATAACAAAAATAATGCAGTACAAGAAATACATATGTATATATATACTATAATGGAACTGGGTTCAACATGTTCAAGGAGTGTGGCTTGCCTTGCGGATTCGAGGGTTCGCCTAAATAGAAAGTGTTGATGTCGAGTCTGGCTTCGAGCAGCCGCTTGCCTCGACCTTTGCTCGAGAACTGCTCCTCTGCTCCAAATCTTGTTCTGCTCGAGATTCGTGCCAGCGGTTCTTTGCGACGTTGAATCTAACGCGAGAAAGCACAAACAATAAATAAATGAACAAATAAAAATAAAGAAAGAAAATCGGGAAAAGAAAGGGAGAGAAAATGGCCAGAACAGAAGTCAAGGGCATTTTGGGAATTTTCTGGACTTGATATGGCGAAACGGAGATCATTTTTGGACTCAGCGGATCGAAACGGTCAAGAATATATATTTTTGGCATTTTTGGAATTTTGGGAATTTTTGGGGATTTTCCTGGAATTTTAACTAATTTTCGGATTTTAATTAAAATCCGAAAACAAATTAGGAAATGGTACTGTGCAACGGGCCGCACAAGATGGATTTCGCCCATAGGGGCATGCGTGCTCGCGTTAAGCCGCCCAGCGTGGTGAGTGGTCGACAATGGGACCCGGAGGTCGGCGAGAGAGGGCGCGGGCGACGCGTGGCAAGCAGCGCAAGGAGAATGGCGAGTGGGGCGGATGTCGATGGGAACAGAACAAGCGATCGGCGAAGAAGATTTCGTCGGTGGAGAGAAGAGGGCGAAGCGAACAGCGATCCATGAGGAGGAATGGAGTGGCGGGAAGATGGGAAGCTCACGGCGGACTTGCGGTGGCTCAAAATGGCCGAGAGAGACAATGGCGGCGGGCGGCGATGGCGGGCGCGAGGAAGACGATGATGAATCCGTGAGTGGCGGCTCGGTGCAAGGCGGAAGAAGTAGGGGAAATGGAGAGGGATTGTGGTGGACTCGGGAGGTGGAGAATTGGGGAAGAGAGAAAGGGGCGGCGGTTGGCGGTGAAGACCGGAGGTGGGGAAGAAAGCGTCGGCGAGGACGACAGCGGCTTCAAGGAGGAAATAAGTTGCGGAGAAGAACGAGGAGAGTGCGGTGGGGAGATGGGGTGCTCACCAGCTTGGTTCGGGAAGGAAATGGAGCTCGGCTTGAGCTTCTATAAGCGCATGGTGAGGAGAGAGAGGAGGGGACCTGGGCGGGCGCGGAGGAGACCGGAAGGGCAGGCGGCTAGTCTTGGCGTCGTCTTGGCGTCTGTGAACATGGCGGCGAGGGTGGAGGGCGTAGCGTCTTGTGCAGAGGGCGGCGACAAAGAATGTGCGAGGCGAGGGTCTGAGGAAGATGACTCAGGCGTTAGGCGTGGTGGGTGGGCCAGGAGTTGGGCCAGGCGGGAGGAAGCGGAGCCGGAGAATGCGCCAGCGCGTGGGGAAAACGAGATTGCCCAAAAGGGAAAGCGGGGAGGGGGAAGAATTACCCGAAAGGGAAAGTTTCCGAATAAATTCAAATAAATGCGAAATAAATTTGAATAAAATCCAATAAAATCCGAATAAAAACAAGAAAGGCAAAGGAAATCAAATTTTTAAATTTTCGGGTTATTTCAATCTACCCCCCTTAAAATAAATCTCGTCCCCGAGATTTACTCAACCTAGGGGAACAGGTTGGGAAATTCTGCTGCAATCCCGATTCCTTTTTCCGGTGGGTTCTTTAGTAGCGAAACTCTTCCACAGTTCTCGACATGCTCTGTCATTCCTGTTTCTGTGTTGACTTTCAGTCGACTTGATGATCCGGATGTGCTCTCTGTAATGGGCAACTTACTTCGCAAGTTAATTTCTTTGGGCTTCACTTGGTCTGCCAGTCTGCGGGTGGTAGGCTTTAAATGTAAATCATGTCCTCTTTGTTCTGGGTGAACTTCTCCCCCGATTTTGGTTGTGAACTGGGCTTCTGGTTCTGACACTACTTTTTTTTTCTCTCCAATTTTATGATAAATATCTTCCTGAACTTCATTCATGCTGAAAGCTTGTCTAATTTTAATGAGGTGGGTTACCTTGGTTAACCTGTCAACTGTCATTCAATAATGTTGAATCCCTGTCGAGTCCTTGAACATCCTTGTGAGGAAATCCATTCGATCTCATCCTATTTCCTATCTTATGGAAGAAAAGTCAGAGTAGACTAGTAGTCTTCTGAGGGTCAGTCTTAACTTTCCATCACCTAGTACTGTATAGGACATTCTCCACTGCTTTCTTTGTCAAAATCAATCCTCTTATATCTTTATTATCACATATTTAGTTATAGAGCCACGATATCCCTTGTTGATTTGGCGGAAGCTTCTGAGGGGTTGGTATCTGACATCCTTTCCTTGTCTTCTTGTTGTCCTTATCTTCTCTTTGGTTGTTTTTAACTTAATCCTTTGGATTTGGTGGGGTTCCCACTGAGGGCATGAATCTGTCATCACTTTGTAGGTCAAGATTTCCTTTTTATTTCTGACTGATTTCTCCTAATAGGTCAAGTTGCTCTTCATGTCGTCTTGTACGGATATTTCTGAATGATTTGATGTCTTGGATATCTCTGAGGTGAGAATGCTGATTCATCTCCTTTCCGCCAATGCTTGAGTTCATCTGTCTGATAGCTTATTGTCTCTTGTTGTTTGTGAGGATGGTGGACATTCTTGGATGGTCTACGGTTATTTCATTTCCGGGTTAACTAGTCCATTGTTGGGATGGCATTTCAGACCTTTCTCTTTTGTGTTTGGCAACTGATCTTGAACTTAACTCTTCGAATAATCAATATTTAGGATCTTTATACTTGAGCCGAGTCATCATCCAATTCACAGGGTTTGGGACACATAGGAGGTAGGTAAAGGGGGTATGGTAATCCATTTTTGCAAACAAAAGCCAACAAAATGAAGGAATGGATTGCACCAGGGCTAAAAGAATTACACTGGTTGTGACTGAGCTTGGGACTTACCGATGACGTCGTTTGCGGCCTCTGCAGTTTCTTCGGTGGTCATATGATTTATCCATTTTCTCGGATCTTTGGGGTTTGGTTGGAGTGCGGATGGGTATCTTCCTTTTCGGCAATCCTCGCCGCTTTGCTTGATTGGTGATGTGGAGCACTTTGTCGGTCTGTCGGACAGAGTTGAAAACCTGAGTCTTGGCCACAGCAGAGGGTAAATGCCTCTTAGGGTAGTGATGCTGGAAATGTCCTGTCTGTCCGCAATGAAAACAGCGATCGGTCTTGAGAGGGCAATCAATCGTACAGCGATTCCTTTTGCAATTTAAACACTTTACTGTCTTGAGTCAGGACATAGCAGGTATCGGTCTCGGTTCTTCTACCGCTTGTCTTTTGTTCGGAAGGTTGGAGGTAGGATCTGACATTTGTATCCTTAGCGGCCTTGGGTTCTGTATCCTTAGTTGCGGTGCCTTCCTTTTCTGAGTGTCTTTCAAGTCGTTCCAGGTCTCCTCGATGATTATTAACTTATCTACCATTGTGGTCAGGTCCTCGAAGTCAAGTGCTGCAACATGGACTTTTAAATTTTCCTGTAACCCTTCGTAAAATCTTTCCATCTTCTTGGCTTCTGTATTCACTTCTTCAGGGGCATATTGGGCTAGTTGGTTGAATTGATAAAGATACTCCAAGACTGATCTCTCACCTTGGTGGAGGGTCAAATTTTTTCTCTTTTTGGCTGTCACAAATCCTGCAGGGATGTGGGCTGCTCTGAATGCTTCCTTAAATTCTAACCACGCGGTTTCTTGTCCGGCCTTCGGTGCTTGAAAGTTCATCCACCACGCGGCGGCTTGTCCTTGTACCTGATGCGATGCGTATAACACTCGCTCCCAATCCGAGCACCGAACTGTGTCAAGTTTCCGCTGAATGTCCTGAATCCAATCATTTGCTGCGAGCGGTTCTGCTGCACTTGAAAAGATGGGCGGCCTTGTTCTCTGAAAATCTGACCATCTTGATCCCTCAACGTTTCCATCCTGTTTGTACAAATGTCCTTGGGGATATTCTCGTGGTCTGGCCACTAGTTGTTCCAAGATCTTTTTCATCCATCGCGTCTGGTGCATCTCTGCCTGATTCCTGTTCCTTTCCATCATGGCCAGCACCTGGGCTAGGTCGGTCGGGTTTTCTATTGATTCTGCTTCCTCACTGAGATGCTGGTGTGGTTCGACTCCCACCATCTGGCTTGATTTGATTCTTACTCGGTGCTGCAGCAGGTTTTGGGCAAGCAGAAGATAAGTAAGGTTTAGAGCATGGGGTAAGAGTAGAATGAATAGGTAAGAGGCTCAGACGAAGGGAAGAAGCTTTTTGAGTGTGGTGGGTTTATACAGATATTTAGGATAACACAAAATTAACAGAGATAGGGAACATAGCTTTTTATTCATAGCATGGAACCGTACACCATACCGTTTTAAGGTCCGGTACGACCCATATTACACTACCAAAAGACCTGATACGAAAGGGGTGCAATCTAAAGATAACGTTCTATTGCGGCGGAGTCTCGTCTTCAGCTGTCAAGCGGCGGGTCCACCTGTGGGTCCTTCACCTCAGCGGGGCTCATTCATTGCGATCCTCTTCCAGAGGCTCAAGCTGAGACTGGTCCAGTCTATCCACAAGCTCTTGAATTTCCTTCCAAGCTTGGTGAAGTCGTTTGTGGAAGTAGTCGCGCTCCTGGATGGCTCGAACGTAGCGGGCTTCTTGCAGCACCACGTAGGAGGCGATCTCCTGAACTCGCTGGTCTGGATGGTTGCCGTAGGCCACGATCTGCTCCATGCTTGGGAAATCCCCCTGCAGCAGGATCAGTTGGAATGGACTGTCGTTGAACTCGTTTATGTAGCGTAGCCTCAAGTACTTTACTGCCTTGCGGGCAGCATCCTGTATGGCGTCTTCCTCATGTATCCTTTGGCCTTCAAACTTCCGGGGCGCGTCTGGACGAAGAGGCAGGGGCTCCAGGGTTACCCATGCCTTCCATTGACAGCGAACATCTCCGAGGAAGTGTTCCTCTGTGTGGAAGACAAGGTGGTGCAGCTCTTCTGCGTCGAGGAACTGTTGCATCCTCCAAAGCTGAGCTGCCCAACTGTCGAGAGCTGCTGGGTCGGAGTGAACCTTGTGCACCATCTGCTGATACGAACATTTGAAGTCAGTTGAGAATGGGAAATTTTAAAGCGACTTTTTAGAAACAGAAGTTTAGGTAAGGCAGAAGGAGGTGAGACGAAGAGGAAGCTAGCAAATATGCTTATATATTTTGTAATCGATTTTGCTTAAGTTTTAAATAGCCTTTTTGAAAAACAAATCCTAAGCCATCTTAAGGTCTTGATCTACTGGTCAAGTCAGGCTCTGATACCACTTGTAACGGACCGCCCTTTTCAGGGGGTGCGTATAAATACCTTCGCAGCCTACCCAGATTTTAGCTGCAGGTAACCAAGTATACATTGCTTGATAAAAGAGCAAATGCGAACATTTTATAGATGAAATAAGGGCCTAATGGCCAAGGTTTTACAAAAGGTGCGGCTGGCACCGAATACATTACAGAACACCCACAGGAAACGCTTGAGCAGATAGATCAAAGCCTCCAAAACCAAATAACATCGTCATCTACGGTCTTCTGGAGCTCGTCATCTTTAAAGGAAATCTATGGAGGGGATTGGGAGCAAGGGTGAGTACACAACCGTACTCAACAAACCACACGGAAAATCTGAATATTACATGCAGGGATAAACAAAGGTAGGCACAGGTTTTAAGTATTGTGGATGCAAGTTGGAATCATCCATTTTCATCTTACATTTGAAACACAAACCATAAATAGCAATATATAAATCAGGGGGGTCTTATCTTGCAAAGTTCACCTTCACAACAAGTTTTAATTATAAAAGCTACAAGGGCACAGTTACAGGAATCACCCTAGATTAACTCAGCTTCATTAACCGGAAGCACGGCGTATTCGAATACCATTGATATCACTCTGCAGAGGTGCTCAGCTTTACCCACAAGACATCTACGGTCATTAATGCCACCGGAATCAACATGCAACTTTTATGCATGCGGCCCGACCGAGATAATCATAGCATTTCGTTGAACTTCCCTTTTAGCTCCTACCCGATTGGGCTATCCAAGGTCATAATATTCCGTACCCATGGCCGTCGTGGGAGTCATGGTCCGAATATTGTGGACACCCATATTGCGTGAATCGGTAAATGGCATCTCCATTCCCGTTCCGCCCCGATTGCTTTGTGCGCCAAACCCTCAATGGCAGCCACTTCCTATAGGTATTAAAAAGGGAAGTGCAATGTATTGGCCTACAATGGACCAAGTCAATGAGATTGGCCAGCCCAACTTGTGGTTGAGCGGGATCTGAAGTTATTTTCTTTGCCCAAGACCTCGGTCCTTAAATGCCAAAGACTTAGCCAAATGACATACCACAATACATTGGTACCAACTGTACCAACACCACCACATCACATCCATTGGCTTCGTCATCGGTTGGGGATTGGACCGGCATCCACCTTCCGTGGTCCGCCCAATGCTGTCCCCCACACCGTAGCGATTTTATAAAAACCAAAAATCATCCAAGCCAATCCTTCTCGGAGATTTTAAGCATTTGTCTAAAAGTAATAGTGGTATAAATTGCTACCTCTACGATTGGTTCAATATATTTTATATCCTAGGGTTAAAAGGAATTAAGACATAACAACAGGTTTAATATTGGGTTGTATCTAATCATGTCATTCGAAACTACCACATTTGCTAGTTTTCTAAAATAACAAAAATAATGCAGTACAAGAAATACATATGTATATATATATATACTATAATGGAACTGGGTTCAACATGTTCAAGGAGTGTGGCTTGCCTTGCGGATTCGAGGGTTCGCCTAAATAGAAAGTGTTGATGTCGAGTTCGGCGAGCAGCGCTTGCCTCGACCTTCGCTCCGAGGCTGCCTGCTCCAAATCTTGTTCTGCTCCGAGATTCGTGCCGACGGTTGCTGCGACGTTGAATCTAACGCGAGAAAGCACAAACAATAAATAAATGAACAAATAAAAATAACGAAAGAAAATCGGGAAAAGAAAGGGAGAGAAAATGGCCGGAACAGAAGTCAAGGGCATTTTGGGAATTTTCTGGACTTGATATGGCGAAACGGAGATCATTTTTGGACTCAGCGGATCGAAACGATCAAGAATATATATTTTTGGCATTTTTGGAATTTTGGGAATTTTTGGGGATTTTCCTGGAATTTTAACTAATTTTCGGATTTTAATTAAAATCCGAAAACAAATTAGGAAATGGTATCAGGCAACGGGGCGCACAAGATGCGGTTCGACCCATAGGGGCGTAGGCGATACTGGCGTTAGGCGCCCAGCGTGGTGGTGGTCGACAATGGGACCCGGAGGTCGGCGAGAGGGTGGCGGACGACGAACGGGCCGGCGTGGCCGCGCAAAGGAGGGTGGCGAGTGGGGCGGATGTCGGCGGGAAACGAGAGCAAAGCGATCGGCGAAGAAGATTTCATTTGGCGCTGAGAAGAGAGTGGGCGAACGGGTGAACGGCGATCCGCGGGGAGGAATGGAGTGGCGGGGAAGATGGAGAAGCTCACGGCGGACTTGGCAGTGGCTGAAAATGGCCGAGAGAGACAGCGAGGCGGCGGGGCGGCGAAGCAGTGGCCGGGCGCGAGGAAGACGATGATGAATCCGGCGAGTGGCGGCTCGGGCGGGCGGAAGAAGTAGGGGGAAATGGAGAGGGCATTGTGGTGGACTCGGGGAGGTGGAGAATTGGGGAAGAGAGAAAGGGGGGGCGGCCGGTTGGCGGTGAAGACCGAAGGTGGGGAAGAAGCATCGGTGCGAGGGCGAACGTTGACTTCAAGGGAGGAAATAAGATGCGGAGAAGAACGAGGAAGTGCGGTGGGAGATGATGGGGTGCTCACCAGCTTGGTTCGGGAAGGAAATGGAGCTCGGCTTGAGCTTTTATAGCGCATGGCGGCAGAGGAGAGAGACGGGAGGGGACACGGCGGCGGCGGGCGCGGAGGGAGATCGGAAGCGGGCGGCCTTGGTCTGCGGCGTCGTCTTGGCCGTGGTATGGCGGCGAGGAGGAGGCGTAAGCGTCTTGTGAGGGCGGCGATGGCAGCAAGTGTGAGGCGAGGTGGGGAAGAAGATGACTCGGGCGTTCGGCGCGGGTGGGCTGGGCCGCAGGAGTTGGGCCGGGGCGGGGAGGAAGCGGAGCCGGAGAATGCGCCAGCGCGTGGGGAAAATGGGATTGCCCAAAAGGGAAAGCGGGGAGGGGGAAGAATTACCCGAAAGGGAAAGTTTCCGAATAAATTCAAATAAATGCGAAATAAATTTGAATAAAATCCAATAAAATCCGAATAAAAACAAGAAAGGCAAAGGAAATCAAATTTTTAAATTTTCGGGTTATTTCATAGAGGAATGAGATGGGTTATCGCACCATCTCGTTGATCCATCATCTCGTAAACATAATATAGTGAGGTAGGTTATCGCACCGAAATTTATATACGGTTTCACGACGCACTAACCCGTCCAAGGATGAGGGCTGCCTCAAACCAAAGACTTCTAGGTCTGCTATTGAATTGTGGTTGGTGAAAAGTTGTTTTTGATTCTTGGGCAGAAGCGATTGTAGTGATGGTCGTAGCTTTTCTTATTCTGTTGTTTGGTAAAGCGGATGTTCATGTTGTAGTTTTTGGAGGTCAACTGAGCAGGGAGGTAGCAATATAGCAAAGTAACAGCGGCATCTGAATGAGGAGATGACGTGGAGACGGCGAAGTGGGGTGGCAGAAGTCGAGAAGATAGAGCGATCGAGATGGGAGGTGGTCAAATGAAGCTACAGCTGAAAAACTCTTCCCCAGTAGCTGCAGCTTTTGGAGGTGCTTCTGTTGTAGCTTAACTTCCCAGTGGCTTTGCAGCCGTCCTGTTTAGAGGAGCTTTTAGCCTAAAACTGAAACAAAGTTAGAGCACAGCTCTCTCAGCACGTTACATGGCATCCAGCCATTGGAAATCCAACAAATGTCTTCCCACCATAAAATTATTCTCAACTTCATGCTAAGAAAAATCGTCACATCTGAAGACGTTTGATGGCCCTAACTTGTCCATTTCAACAAGTCAGAAAGACGGACTCGTTTGATGGACCAGCTTGGCCTCATGTGTCAGAGCATGTATAATAAGACAGATGCTTAGGCAGGGGTTTATTTCGTAGCATAGATATTTTTTAATGGGCACCGTACTTAACAGGTGTTTATATGTATAGCTATTTGTAATAAATTGATAATATTATATTTAAGCACCCATAAAAGAGATGTTTGTATGAGAGGAAATGGCTTTTACATGAATACTTGGTGATGTGGATATATTATCTTTCTTCAAGAATTTATCACTACTACAGATTGATACAATACTATCTCTTCATCTGAGTCGGTTCCCAAATTTTCAGCAAAAACAGATAGTGATATATGATTTGACGTGTGAGAAATATGGTGCAAAATGTCACTATCGGTCTGATCACAAAATCGATAGTGATGCACCTCAGACTGATAGTGATGCGCCAATAGTGATGACAATCGTCGTCATTATCGGTTCTAAGGTCAGAACCGATAGCGATGTTATATGAATCGATAGTGATTATTGTCATCACGATCGGTTTTTGAAGTTAGAACTGATTAGGATAGTAATACCAAACGCTTTCCCGTGCTTACCTCTCGTCTTCTCATCTCGATGCACTCAAATACTACCAAAAACCGAGGTGTTCACCTCGCGCTTGACCTTTCGGCTTCCCACCCCCCATTCTATAAAAAGGAGTTCTCTTCTTGCCCGTGTTGCGCCCCTCAGCCTCCCCGGCTCCACGGTGTCTGCGTCGCCCCTCCATCTCCCCGGCTCCACGGCGCCTGTGTCGCCCCTCCGCCTCCCTGGCTCTGTTATGCCAAGGTCAGTTACTTGTTTGATTATTGCTAAATATACTGATTATGATTGATTAGCTTGCTCTTTTCATAGCCCCTGTTTAGTCAGTGGTTGATATATCTGCTGGCGAACTATTCATTATCTGATTTTGATAATTTGAATAGTGAATTACTACCGGTTGTATTGCTGCCAGTAGTATGCTTAATGATACTATAGGTCTATTGATGAACTAAAACAATTAAAGTAGCGAATATGGCCTTGAACTATAGAGTTGCTTCCTATTAATGCTAGAAGGTATTGCTTTTATTTCACTGTCTTCGAGCTTGATCATCATATTCAATATCTAGTTTGATACTTGTTTGATTATTGCTGAATATACTGATTAGTATTGCTTAGCTTGCTCTGTTTATAACCCCTATTTAGTCAGTTGTTGGTATACCTACTTGGCTGAGTTGTTTATAATATGATTTTAATCATTTGAATTGTGAAATTGACTTTAAATGCTTTATACCTGCTTGGCCAAACTGTGCATAATTTAGGAAGGTAAGAGTTCAATGCCTTATTTGCTATGGGTGTAAACGGGTCGGGTTCGGGCGGGTAGTAGGTCATCCCATACCCTACCCTAATATTTTTTCTCGAATGCAGGTAGTAAAAATCGGGTAGAATGCAGATGTAACGGTAGCATTTTCACGGACGGGTAGAAATCGGGTTCGGGTAGTGTCTTGGACGGGTATAATCTGACAACGGTACTTCATCGGGTAGTGCACGAAATACCTAGAATCGAAACATGCGATGAAAATAATCCAACTATCACACTAGTACATCACATAATACAAAGTCCAATACATAAAGTGAAATTCACATACATAGTTCAACACATAGTTGAATTGGAGGAGAGGAACTTAGGGCAATCCCAAAGGAATAGGAGGTAATGACAATAGTTTTGAACAACGTGAAATCACAAGCATCTGTAGTCTAGGAAATCAGGTCATGTGCTCCTCTTGTTTAGGTTGATAGCAAGTAGAATATAATTGAGATATTTACCTTGTCAGAATTTTATAAATTTTTTTGTGTGTGATCATGATCTCAAATTTTTATGAGAGATTAATAATTTCATCAGTATCATTATATAAAATTTTAAAAATTTTGTAACATAGTTTGGATAATTTTTCATTTCGTTCAAATTTGCCGATAAGCCTTTTAACAGGATAGTAGTACTGTTCGAATTTTTAAAACTTCATGACATTTTATCATCATCTGAAAATTTTATTACAATATTATATATATTTTAGGACCATCCACAAAAAATTTCAAAATTTTATAACCTCGTTTGTTCTAATTTTCATTCAGTTCAAACTTGCCGGTCAGCGTTTTATCAGGATAGTAGCAATGTTTGAATTTTTAAAAATTTCTCAGATTTGATAATCATCTGAAAATTTAATGAGAATATATTTGATGTGTCAGGAACCTTCAAAAACAATTTCAAAATTTTTTGACATCGTTTGATCTATTTTTTGGTCAATGCAATTTCATCAAAATTTAGGAATTAGTAGTACCTGCTGGGTACCCGAATTGTGAAAATTATCCGGGTAGCCGTACCCGACCCGTACCTGCCAGGTATTACCGATCCCGTACCCTACCCGAACCCGAACCTAACCTACCCAGGTACTACCCGTACCCGTACCCGTACCTGGCGGGTAGTGTAAAATAGTTTTCCATTAGGGTAATTTTGCATCCGGGTATGAGTACGGGTCGGGTATTACCCGACCCATTTACACCCCTATTATTTGCTTAGTTAATTATCTAGTTCAATTTTGATTATATGACCTTGGTGTAGTAGAGGTAAGAGATTAGTCTTTAGCAGCTGTACACCTTGTGTCGAGGAGGCTAAAGGTCTAATATTCAGTAGCTCAACATCTGAGAGCACTCTTTCTTACAATTATTCATCATATATTTATTTATGTCCTAGTCTAAACCCCTTTATAATTCACCAGTTAAAACTTTTTTACATCCACACAGTTATCCACACAGCTTTTGCCTCTACAGAGAGTACTTTTTCTCTATCCACCCTAACATGTGCACCCAAAAAACTCCCTTCCTCAAAATGAAGCGCTAAGATATTTTATCACAACACTTCATCAAATCTAATGGTCCACATCAGTTGGTTCATCCATCCTATAATCTAATCAAATCACGCCGCACAAATTACCCCGTCCCCCCGCACAAGACAACTCACGCGAAAACCCTAGCTTTTCCTCCCGCCAAGACGTAGCGAGAAACCCAAACCCCGTCCTCGCCACCCCGCCCTCGCCCGTCGCCCGTCGCCCGGTTAACGCTCAATCCTCCGCCTCACCGCCTCGCCGCCACGGAGCTCCTCTCCCGCTGGATCTGGTGGTGAAGCGCGGATTCGAGTCCCCGAGGTGAGTCTCCCCTTCTTTCTCGCCACGTCTCTCTCCTCACGCCCCCCACCGCCGTTCTCACTGTGCCTCTCCTTTTTCCCCAAGCACCGAGCACCGCCACTTTCCTTGAGCCGTCTGCGCTACCCCCGCCTGTGGCACCAGATTTGAGACCCTCGGGCGGTGGGCTGCTGAACCGCATTCTTTGTCGGAGTCTGCGAGCAATGGCGCGTAAGGAAGAACATCAGTACGAAGCGGCGAGCAACGGGCCGTACAAGGCAGCAGCGCTCATGGAAGGATGTGCCACGCTGCGTTGCCTCCGCGAGCACATCGCCATGTTCAACGCCGACTTCCACTGCCCGGACTTCTCGCCGTGCGTGCCTTCCCTCGCCGGAACCCCGCCATCGCGCTCGTCAGCCCGGCTGGCGGTTCATTAACGCCGGCGAGTGCCTCATGACCAGATGCGGAGATGTCCATGGACAACCGCTTTAAGGTCGGCGAGTCGTCGCTCCACCTCTGCGCCTTCTTCGGATACAAGCGGTATCTTGATCTCTTTTTGTTCGATGCAATTCATGCAATTTGTCGTCGATTAGCTTTGAGATCGATGGTTTCGAGGACCGCTTTGGTGTGTGGAGGGTACCCAAATGGGGGTGGTGTACATTCCAACAGCAATTACTCTTTTGAACGCAATCGGCACTCTAAGGTTAGGAATTATCGCTTTTAAAAAGAAAAAGTTAGGAATTCTTGACCAACTTTGCTTTCTGAAAGTTCTTGTTTCACATCATGCAATTTATGCAATCCTCGGTCATTAAACTTCTCTTTCTGGAAGCGCCTCATGTGCTTTTCGATTAAATATGTTGTGAACCTAATATGGAGCGTTATTCTTTTCTTTCATGAAGGAACGAGGGAGCATGGTAATTTGCTTGTTCTTTATTTTCCTTGTTATCACACTTCATAAACTAGGCCATCATATATATGTTTGTCGATTGGATTTCCTTTGAGCGGGACATATTGCATAGTTTCCTTCTTGATCAAAACAATTATGAATAATATTGTTAATTGTCCACCTTGTAGGTCCTTCCATTTAATTATCTTCGTGATGGTATCCTCTCAATTACTGCAGTCCTTTACTTGCAATGGTTTCATGACATAAATATATTGGCTTACATCTCGTAACTTTGTGATCTTAAAGCGCTTTATGAAAACAACAGAGATGGCTTGTAACTTTGTAAGAATTATTTCAATCATTGCTGGGCATGCAGAATTGTGAATGGAATTGACATTAATGATTGGAACCCCTTCTGAGACAAGCATCTCCTTGTCATTATTCTATTAATGACCTCTCTAGAAAGGTGTGGTGATAGTTCCTCACAAAGCATGCATATATCCAATTGGATTAATGTCTTCTACATTTTTGTTTGCTTCCCATGATTTTCTCCTTTGAGTAATCCTATATGGCCCGGCATACTTGTTTTAGGCCAAATGTAAAGCTGAATTGCAGAAGGAGTGGGTTCCAATAAAGCCTTGATTCATAGATTGGCTTTATTGGAAGATTGACTATCGAAAGGCATTGACCTCATTAAACTCTCCATTCCAAATCTCATGCGGGAAGATATTCACACGTAAACTTGTTCATTGTATATATGGCTCTTTTGTTGGCTCTCTTCTACCTTTCTAGCTGTGATCAACCTGTATGGCTCTGACATCTGGTGTTACTGCGGTCCATATTGCTTCGACTTCAATTACAGAGTGGGTACGTGCATAAAGGTAGGTGAGGTGCAAAGGAAGTTAGCAGAAGGCCAAGGCGGTAAGAAGTTGAGAACTTTTTATTTTTGGAATGCTGAACTTGCTTGAAATAGTCATGCATGCATAATTGCATTTAGGTTATTCTTGCTCTTGGCAAATTTAGGTTCATTTCAGTAGAACTTGGGGTCAATTTAAGTGAAATGCCGTTCTGGACATGCTTGAATGTCATCTTACTCCTTGATTTGATCTTGAATGCACTATTTTTGTAAATCACACTTACTCCTTGATTGGCGAAAGGCATATAGTGATTATTGAAATGGCAGCCTCTCAATTAAACTAATCCCAATGTCATAGTCATCAGGAAGTTCCATACACTATAATCTACGCAATTCTTTGTAAGAAGGCTTCCTTAGATGGGTTTATATCATGATTATTTAGAAAAAGCTATACATATGTTTTACTGGACTGATAATTATTTGGTTGAAAACTTGACTGCAGGTAAATAACTTTGTGATCATTTGTTGAAAATGCACTTTTATTGTGACAGATCAATGGTGGATGAAACAAAGCTAGCATAGCAGCACAGCAGCACTCTTTAGCGGGAACAGAATGCATGCTAAGCTAATTAAACGGTGTAGTGTTGATTGTTGATGTCCTCATAAGATTGCTGCAAAGCCGGGCTGTCATATTGATAAACGTGAGATCGGGCAAAAGAATGAGAAGAAGCATCACAGGTAGAAGGAGAGGCGTGCCCAGGAATCGCATGGCGAGTCAGAAGACCCACTTCAAGAGCAGGTTGGTTTCCTACCCTTATATTTTATTTTTTCATTGAACATATTGTTACTTGTAGAAGTTTTTGAGATTATGCATTCATTTACGTGCAAATACGGTTTGCAAGAAGGTGATCTGAGAATCTTGATCTTTTTCTACAGATTGTATCTGAAATGTCAAAATCTTGTACCATTTTTGGAATTGGTTTTCTGTAAAGAAAATGAAAGAACTCTGCGAAGGTTACAACATAATCGGCCTTTCTCGGTGCATTTATCTGTCTTTGTGCTATTTTTAATTCATGCCAAGAACTTTAATTATAATGTGCATCTTTGTTCTTATTATACTTCTACACATTGATGTGTTCTTATTTTATTTCTACCTTTTATAATCCAAACCTATTCACCGTCTCATCAATCCAAAGCTAAGAAATTCGATGATTTCGTGAACTCTCGATAAGTACTTAATGTGGACATGTATTATGGTCCTTTCGCCGATTACTTTAGATCTTTGCTATAATTATGGTTTGATTTTTAACTATGACCCTCTCCAAGAAAGTTTCGAAAAGACGACTTCAAATGGAAGTATTGATGGTCATTTAAAGTTGCTAACTTGCTATAAATAATTGTTGTGATGTGTAGAGTCACAAATATTGTTAGAATTAGAAATGAGAAATAGTAAATGAACAGGTTCCTTTGCAACTAAATACTCTCATGGCTCATTTAAATCATGTGCCGGTGTCTGAACTACAACAATAAGGATGGCAACATCAACATATTGCCTTTACTTGTAAAATTGTGGAGCACAAAATACTAGTTTGGGTATTCAGGTAATATAGCACCTTTTGCTTATTTGAATTATATTACTAAATATCGCCGTAGCGTTAGCACGGGCATTATGCTAGTGACTGCAAATTGAACACATATATAAAATAGAGCCTATAAAGAAGATAGATGACATGGAAAAGCTATTGGATACTAAATAGAAACTTGGGGTGAAGATACAACAATTGAAGGGAAAGTCTGAGTTAACAAAAAAGATTTATGAGATAAAACAAAAACTGAAAAACTTAACCATGTAATCATTAAGGAGCGTAGGGAAAATATAGAGTTAAAAGAAGCCAAAGCGAGGTTATAGAGGTAATATAAAAGTCTCTAGTGTTCAATTCAATGTGGTAATTGATGATATACCAAGATAGCCTATTTTTACAATAAAATGATCATTTTGTAGGGATTAACAGAAATGACTGAAAATCAATTAGTTATTGGTGTCAAACAAATGGGTACTGTGCCAAAGTGTGGAACTACAAAGAGAACCAAAAAGTCTCTGTTGCGGAAGCTATGACACATATGATGGCAGACATAGAAAAGCCCTAAGGTCTCTTCTTGTCTTGATCTATCAAATAATGTTATTTCTCAATGTATGTTTATTGATATTTGTGGTATCATACAATGTATTATGATCTGAAATTATTTTAACTAGTTCATTGTATCCTTACAACCTAACATGAAATACTTTAGACAAAAATTGGTTATAAAAATGACTGCTCTTGTGCCAAATAGTATGTGCCAATGGGTACATATTTTACATGAGAGATCAGAATATGAAGAGCACAAACCAGAACAGTAGTGTTCGTATAGATGAGCTAATACCGCTGGGTTGACAAGGAGCTCCTACTATGTGTTCATAGAAGAAATTTAGGAGCTTGGCTATATACTATTCAAGATCCCTTTATTTTGGTGCCGTTCGGTAAACCTGTAGTAGGTGAAGGTTGACATGTACGACATAACTACTGTGGATCTCGAATGTATCAGATACCAAGATAAACCATTCGTAGTCGCTAACCAAGTTGTTCAAGTCTTCTATGTAACCGACCCGTTTGACAAGAAGTGTCATGTAGTTCTTCAAGAAAAAACGAGGATTGTCGGAGTTGAGAATATAGTATATGAGAAAGAATATAATTAGTTTGATGAGTTGCCTCTCATCGAAAATGGCATAACAGTCTAGGAAGAACATACTGAGAAAGCTAGCTACACATGTGTGGATTATCGTGAAGGGCTAATTTTATGCAAAAGAATAAATGGAGTTATGATGATGTCATCATGTTTATTTTAATTGTATCTATATTTTAATGTCAACCAGCTAGCTATCAATATATCTGGCCAATATATACCTTAATTGGTAACTGAGATGTATGTATTATAAATAAATAATGTGATGTATGTGTTATAAATTATGAGATATATGTGTTATAAATAAATACCAGAATTGAACCATCTATGATGCATACTTATCATAGACAGTTCGAACATTACATCATAGATGGTTCAAGGCTAGAACCATTTATGATGACGAGGTATACTTACATCGGTTCATCGCTCCACAGCAAGCATAGTACTTCAGTTCATTGGGAGGACAGCGGGCCCTAAGTTCAGCCTTTGTCTTCACCACAACCTTGAGTTGTCTACTCCTCTAATAGCCACTTCCCTGAGAAATCCCACCTCCGACCACTTCGACTCACTCTGCCACCTCCACCTTCGGCCGCTCCCCACGAAGCTCTGTCATAGCCTCCTCCTCCAGTCTCTTGTCCGCGCAGATCCGTCGCCGCCTCCTCTACCAGCCCTTTTTCCAAGCAGATCTATCTCCTTGTCCTCCAGACCCTTTCCCGCTCAGATCCACTGCATCCTCCTCCTTCGGTTGCTAAGGTATATATTTTAATGCCTAATTGTTCCTCTTCTTATTGTTATTCTTGGAAATTTGTTTGTCTGTTTCTCAACTATGTAGCTACAGTGAGATAATTTGATGCAATGATTTCCTTAGAAAATGTTTTCACCCCATGTGACCTAATATCTGCTATCGGTTGTAATGATAGATATTGATACTATACATCATGTGCCATGTACCAGTACTGATTTGTGTAGATCCTGAAAATGCATTTTGTGTTTTTGTTGAAAAGGCTATTCAAAGCAAAAGTGTCAACATTGTTATACTTGATCAAATAGCTGCAGCCTTATTTCTAGACACATTGTTGCTAATGACCCCTCCTGGTATAGTGCTTACTGTATTAATCTCGTTCTTGGTATAGTTCATGGGGTATAATATTTTGAATTTGATGGACTGTGGTTTGAACAATTGGTATGTTACTTTTGGATAATATTGAAATGTTTTTCCTTGTCGAAAATGGGCATTATGATAAAAAAAATTTAGAGGTAGGATCCTTCCATGTCAACTTACTACTTAAACATTGAATTGCACATGTTTTTCCTTGTCGAAAATGGGTCAGTACATTTGGATTAACTGATGATCCTTGTCAATAATGCTCCATCAACCATCCTAAGCTTGTGTAATACCGCAAATCGTTTTCCTGGGTTTTTGGCCGAAATTGTCTTCATTTTCTTGATTCAAGGGTTTATTTTGGAGAAAAGTTTTGTTGCCTCGCAGTTAATAATTCCTTTAGCGGTTTTAGTAATCTCCCTAGTTTTTCGGATGAGGTCTTCGGAGCCGTTTTGTTTGGCGGTAAGTTGTAATTTCTTGTCAATTGTCGTTTCCCGCCAAGAGTTGAAATTTATTTGGTTCGCACTAGTGGTAAAAGTTGGATTTTTGGTTTTTAGGAGGGGTATTTTCGGGATTTCCCCCTCCCTCACCTAGCCACATCACTTTTCCTTTATGTGGCTGTCATTCTTTGGGCTTGGCCGATATTTTTCCCAGTCGCCACTTCCCCTGGCTCCCTTCTCCACTCGAGCAAGTCCTCTAGGACAGCAGCAGCTTCAGCAGCGCAGCAGCAGGTCGGCTCTCCCCAGGCTTCCTCCGTGCGCCCCCCTGCTGGCCGGCGTCGCCCTGCCTTCCCTGCGGCGGCGGCAGCCTGCTTCCTCCGTCGCCCTGGCTCGGCTTCCCCACCGCTTCCCTCCTCCCAGCCGAGTCCTCTCCCAGCCGAGCCCTCCTCCAAATGGGCAGATGAAGAAGCCCAGCCCAAATAAGCAGCCCGGCAGGCAAGACAGCCCAGCAGCGGCACTCGGCCGGCGCCCCAAGGTGCCTCCTTCGGCCGGTGCCACCTCCAGGCTCTCCCCCAACCCCTCCTTCCTCCATGGAAGTAGCTCTGAGGTATGATTTTTGGGGGGAAATTACCTTGCATAAAGGGTGTTTGATGAAATGCCAAGCTAAGTTTTCATGAGGTGAATTGATTGTGTATGCCCTGTGTGCGATGCATTGGCCGTGAGGTGTGTTACATAGGGTATGAATGTCTAGGCGCTTCATGTGAGAAAGATTCATCGAAGTTATATATGAGATGAATGAATCTTCTTTGTTTGTGTTTGTATCCAAGTGCACATGGGTGCATTGAACGACGGAATGCTATGAATAAGTTAACACAACTTGGATTGTGATCGGTGTTATTTTGAAATGAAAATGCATATTAGACCTCGACTAGCTTGGTTTCGATGAATGTATTGATCACGTGTTGCGGCGAGAATGTGCTTATTTTGCATTGCGAAAAAGCATGTTCCATTCTTTGGCTTAGATCATGTTATATGTGATTATTGGCACTTCCAGTCTTTTGTTTTCATCAGTTGAAGCAAAAAAAAATTATTGATATACGTGGTGATACATTTGGGCCGTGCTAGTTGTGACTAGAAATATAGAATGAGGTAGTATTTAGAGAAAGTTAATCCTTGTCTTGAAATTTGGTCTATTATTGTAGCATCGGAGCATGTCCTGTTGGTAATGGGGTTTATTTGAAGACTTTTACATCAAAGAATTCTTATATTGCTCAATTTGGCTTGTGAACTCTTCGTGTGTGCCAACTTTTATTTATTGGGGTTAGTAGTTTTTGTAGTCATGAAAGATCTAATGTTATTCCATGTAATGTTGCAATGTAAAATAAAGCATTATGTCATTATACTACTCCACCAAGGAAAAAAAAAAGAAGAAGAAGCACAAAACATGATTGAAGTGGCATGCTTTTGAATGTTGTTAGATATCGTAGTTCGTCTTACTATTTCAAGAAATGAGGATGATTTTGGACAGAGGCACTAGCTTACGTGTCTTGGATCTAGCCAAGGTGGCTCTACGCCTTTAGAATACCAACTACTTATGTATACCATATTAGATTCTAGAAGATTTTGTGTGTTGTTGTTTATTATGGTTTGAAGTATACACGTATGTGTTATTTGTGTATGAGCCTCTGTAATTGTTATTCAAAAGATAAGGCGTAGTTTACAAGAAATACTAATTTGTGCATAAATTTAAGTGGGATGAGTGTTGTTTATTTGCAGAGAAGGTTCTGTCGGGAGTGGCCTCAACCACATGCCACTCCATTCTCCATCGGTAAAGGCAAGTGCATCGAGTTGTTTGCTTAATTGAGTAGTTTATTGCTAATTGTCTTGACATGCCTAATTTCTTTTGATTGTGGCAAGTGTTAGTATATTGGTGACCGTCCCTTCGAGGACGTGATTAGCTATTGGATTCGAGTGGTCACTAGTAAGCCTTAATTCCGGTGAGTTTACTGTACCTTTGTTAATACTGCAGTGATTAGCGAGTATGGGGTATGTGGATATTCGTGGATAATTTATAGGAATTGTACTTAACCGTGCCCCGTCTGGGGAATGGAATTGAGTATGTGTATGAATCAATGTATTGCTGAGGGTTGTGTGTATATATGTATGCTTGGTTGTGCTGGTGGAAATGTGGGTTCAGAAGAGCCTATTTATATCGTACATACATTGATGATTTTTGTGCGTCTATGTGAAGCCAAACTTATATGTATGCATGAGGTTTCTCTCACTGCTTGGAGTGTGTGAATGTGTAGAGCTGCCATAGTCCATACAATTATGTGTGATACTTGCTGAAAGTTGTGGTCATGTGTGCTTGCATGTGTGACTGACCTTGTGTGTGTATATATACATTGATATTCAAACATTTGCACCCATGTATATACTTATGTGGTATGGGATATTCTGTGTATAAATGTATATATTTATATATATGCTTGTATATGTATGTGGTTATAGTTATATTAGTGTTGGCAATGAATGAAAAGTTGTGGCCCATTCGTGTTAATTGCATTTGAGTATTCATAATGGAAGAGGCGACCCATTCTGATGCGGGCCTCTGTGTTCACACGTAGTGAACACGAAAGTCCTACCTCGTAGTCCCATTCATCGAGGTGAATGGGAGCGAGACAGTAAGAGTAGGCACCTTCCACGGGATGGAAGGGACGTGAGGGTGCACACCGACGGGTGGGCACTCAGCAGTATCGGTACATGCATGGAAATGAGCATTCATGTGCATTGCATCTCTTATCCTTCCTAAAAGTTGAAGATCTTGAGTTATGTTGAGGAGTTGTTTCTGTCGGGGTTTGGGAGTTCGAGATTCGAATTCTCTTATGATTTATGGTTGAGTTTTCTGGAAAGTAAAGAGATGGTCTTTGTTGTTGCTCATGCTCAAGAATTTCGGTTTCTTAAAAGGTTGGGTCCGTGACCCACGAGTATGTTCAGGGCGTTAAGTTTATGATGAGTATTTGAACTTTCAGATAAGGAGGGTTACTGATTCTATTAAAAGAAATCTGTTGGTTATTTAAAGACATCCGAATTTATTGTATGGCAAAGGATGATTAATTGGAATGGTAGGTGATTCTAAGTGAAACGTTGATTATAGTTTTCACCATGGTCGGAGGCGTGGACTTGAATGGAAGTTCAAGATTTGTGTTTCATAAATTTAGTAGTGGCGGGATTGAGAGGGTCTAGAATCTTCTATGGATGAATTTATTATAGTGAAATGTTGATGTAGAGTAACGAGTGTTTTAGCGCCAGGCATGAGAGTTGTGATTTAGAGGCCGTTGTTGTCCCTTGAGTGTTGAATGGTTTTATCATCAAGTTGATGACATGATTGCGGTAACATTTTTTTGATATGGTTAATTTATTGCTTTAAAGGGTATAAATGTGTATTGCCTAGATGTCGTTTCATTGTATTTACTTGCTCTTATGGTCAAGCTTTTGTTTCACTTATGATATTGGAATTGCTATTCTCGTGTACTTTTGTCGAGTCATCGACTCACGCCGTTGTTGTGTTGTTGCAGTACCTTGAAAACGGCATGCGAGGAAGTGGGTAGTAGCACAATCACGCTTTTGCATCATCACCTTTCCATTGTGTTAATTCATAATTACGTTATAAATAGCTTGAGAAGATCATTGTAAGGGCCGTTCTCGTTATGTTTAATGAGTTCTGTCTTGTAATAAATTATGTGGTGGAGTTCTCAAATTTCCTTTGGATGGGTGATTGGTTAACTAAGGACCGCTAGAATGATATCATATAATGCATTTGTTTTTCATCTCACGAGTGGATGTCCTAGTTTTAGGGAGGTGTTTAGAAATTTTTAATAAATTCGACAACCTCTTAGTTGATTCGCTTATGTTGTTAATATTTATTCTTAGTAAATTTGTAATTATGGATGCTAGAGGTGTAACATTAGGCGGGTGCCGGGTGTTACAGTTGGTATCAGAGCGGGCTTTAGGTCTCTGGCATGTGAATTTAGCAAATTACTCTAGAGTAAACTAAAATTTGCTATCTGAGAGTAGAAACATGGCATAGGTATCTACTGTTAAAAATTTGGCCTCAGGGCAACAACCTTAAAATCTGGAATAGCGTGGTTCATTAATTAAAATTTGACACACTTTGATGCACAGTAGGAAGGGATGGGTATAATTGCATTACGCTTAAATTGTTGTATTTAAGCTTTGATGTTGAATGTTAAATTATGGTTGCATATTGCTTTGATTATAAAAGGATTGTTCGAATCATTATGTTTTCGTCCTTGTACTTCTGACCGTGTTAAGGGTCTTGGTTGTTGGTGTGGCCGGTTAAAGCCACCCTTTGAAGCTTGAAAGCTTCATTTAGATGAGGGTAGTCATCCTTTTCGACGCAGTTAGAGATTGGGTATAGGAAGTTGGATATTTTTGCCTTCAGTGGATGGGAACAAAGAGAAAGGGACTGGTCATGAATCCTTTTGGATTTCGGTTGCTACCATTTTGGTGTTCAGTTGATTGTTTGCTTGTGGCGAAAGGTAAGGCATTGTTCTCTTGGTTGTTTATCCCTCCATTTAAGAAGTTATTGAAGTTTTCTTGGTGCAAAACTTAAGTCGTGTGGAATTTTCAGTGTTAAGGTCTTATCAGAAAAGATTCGGTTGATCATTTGTTTTCTTCTTGTATACATCTTCCTTCGTGGAAGCTGTAAATCTTGAGATGTACTTGGAGAGCTTGCGCATACCAGAGTTGGGCATTTGAGAGTCGAGTTCTTTTGTGCTTTAGGGATTAGGTTTCCTTGGGAAAAAAATGGTTATTGTTGTTGTTCCTGCTGGAGAGTTGTTGTTTTATTTAAGGTTGGGGTCACATTCGGGTTTCTGTGGGTAAGTGACCCACGAGGATATTTAAAACTCTAAGTCTGTGATGTATGGTTAGAACATTGAGATGATGTAAAGTACCGATTTGGTTAAAGTGAATTTGTGATGGTAGAGAAAGATTAATCGATATGATAAGTGATCTAAAGTGAAGGTTGATTAGTGTTTTATGCAAAGTGTTGCGAGTTAGGAAAGTTAATGGGAAGTATGGGATTGTGTTTTGATAAGACTAGTATGGATCATGATTGAGTAGGTCTTGGACCTTTTGATTCTTTGGATTATTATAACAAGGTGATGGTGTAAAAGCATTGGAGTATGAAGGTGTAGAGACATGAGGATTCTTTGGTTTATATTGTTTATGGCTTAACTAAACTATGGATTGACAAAATGTCTAGTGGAGATCGTATCGAATGGTTAGGGTTACTTTTGGTTGAATGAACTTGGGATGTTAAAATGCTAACTTAGAGGTTGTACGGAAGTTAATTGGTGATCATGCCGAAACTAACGTTGAAAAGATGGGTTTTAAGCTTTGAATAAACAGTTGTAAACTTGATGGTTCGTTATAGTTAGTAAACCAAAAGAAAATATTGAGGAGCATCCTATGTTGGATGAACTGCTAAGTTAATAGTGTGGAAAAGGTGATGCCGTGGCCCTCCTTGTTGATTTTATGAGATAAATTTGGCTTAGAGGCATGGTAGAATAAAAGGCCCCATGTCAAGTTTGTGGTCATGGGTAAGATGAAATGTGGTAAAATGGTTAAGAAGGGAGATTGGATTGAAGCTTAAGAAGGGAATTGGAGTTGAGTTTAGAGGTTGGTACCTTGTTCTTGCGAGTGGAACCGTTGATTAAAAGTTATAGTATGTTTTATGGCTAAGAGAAGGCTAGATTTGAGTTACCTCAAAGTATCTTTGTGCTAGCGGTATGTTATGTTGATGTGAGACTTGGCATATTAATTAATTTGATTGAGTTCCTTAGCGGGAGAAATAGAGGACAAAGGTTGAGAAAGCGTAGTCCGAATTGAGCCTAATCCCTGTCGTTAATAGTTGGATTTGGAAATTTGGTTTATCGCTTGTTTCCGTTTGAAGTCGTTGCATGGGTGTTGTGAGTTTGCCAGGAAGTTTAAGTCCGTTGTGGACTTTGGTTTTGGTTGGCGTGCTTCGAATTCGGGGTCGAATTCCTTTAAGGGGGGAAGAGTGTAATACCGCAAATCGTTTTCCTGGGTTTTTGGCCGAAATTGTCTTCATTTTCTTGATTCAAGGGTTTATTTTGGAGAAAAGTTTTGTTGCCTCGCAGTTAATAATTCCTTTAGCGGTTTTAGTAATCTCCCTAGTTTTTCGGATGAGGTCTTCGGAGCCGTTTTGTTTGGCGGTAAGTTGTAATTTCTTGTCAATTGTCGTTTCCCGCCAAGAGTTGAAATTTATTTGGTTCGCACTAGTGGTAAAAGTTGGATTTTTGGTTTTTAGGAGGGGTATTTTGGGATTTCCCCTCCTCACCTAGCCACATCACTTTTCCTTTATGTGGTGTCATTCTTTGGGCTTGGCGATATTTTTCCAGTCGCCACTTCCTGGCTCCCTTCTCCACTCGAGCAAGTCCTCTAGGACAGCCCGGCTTCAAGAGTCATAAGCAGCAGGTCGGCTCTCCCCAGGCTTCCTCCGTGCGCCCCCCTGCTGGCCGGCGTCGCCCTGCCTTCCCTGCGGCCGGCGACGGCCCTGGCTTCCTCCGTGCGCCCCCTGGCTCAGCTTCCCCCAGCCGCTTCCCTCCTCCCCCAGGCTGAGTCCTCTCCCAGGCCGAGCCCTCCTCCACCGTAGCAGAGACAGAAGAAGCAGACTCCAATAAGAAGATCGTGGCCCGTGGGCAGGATGGGCCGGCAGTGCACCTCGGCCGGCGCCCCTCCAGTGCCTCCTTCGCCGGTGCCACCTCGAGTGCTCTCCCCAACCCTCCTTCCTCCATGGAAGTAGCTCGAGGTATGATTTTTGGGGAAATTACCTTGCATAAAGGGTGTTTGATGAAATGCCAAGCTAAGTTTTCATGAGGTGAATTGATTGTGTATGCCCCTGTAATGCGATGCATTGGCCGTGAGGTGTGTTACATAGGGTATGAATGTCTAGGCGCTTCATGTGAGAAAGATTCATCAGAAGTTATATATGAGATGAATGAATCTTGCTGATGAGGACAGATTTTGGACAGGAGGCACTAGCTTACAGGTCTTGGATCTAGCCAAGGTGGTTTCTACTGCCTTTTAGAATACCAACTACTTATGTATACCAAGATTAGATTCTAGAAGATTTTTGTGTGCTGTTGTTTATTATGGTTTGAAGTATACACGTATGTGTTATTTGTGTATGAGCCTCTGTAATTGTTATTCAAAAGATAAGGCGAGTTTACAAGAAATACTAATTTGTGCATAAATTTAAGTGGGATGAGTGTTGTTTATTTGCGAGAGAAGGTTACGTAGGGAGTGGCCTCAACCACATGCCACTCCATTCTCCATCGGTAAAGGCAAGTGCATCGAGTTGTTTGCTTAATTGAGTAGTTTATTGCTAATTGTCTTGACATGCCTAATTTCTTTTGATTGTGGCAAGTGTTAGTATATTGGTGACCGTCCCTTCGAGGACGTGATTAGCTATTGGATTCGAGTGGTCACTAGTAAGCCTTAATTCCGGTGAGTTTACTGTACCTTTGTTAATACTGCAGTGATTAGCGAGTATGGGGTATGTGGATATTCGTGGATAATTTATAGGAATTGTACTTAACCGTGCCCCGTCTGGGGAATGGAATTGAGTATGTGTATGAATCAATGTATTGCTGAGGGTTGTGTGTATATATGTATGCTTGGTTGTGCTGGTGGAAATGTGGGTTCAGCAAGAGCCTATTTATATACGTACATACATTGATGATTTTTGTGCGTCTATGTGAAGCCAAACTTATATGTATGCATGAGGTTTCTCTCACTGCTTGGAGTGTGTGAATGTGTAGAGCTGCCATAGTCCATACAATTATGTGTGATACTTCTTTGAAAGTTGTGGTCATGTGTGCTTGCATGTGTGTGACCTTGTGTGTGTATATATACATTGATATTCAAACATTTGCACCCATGTATATACTTATGTGGTATGGGATATTCTGTGTATAAATGTATATATTTATATATATGCTTGTATATGTATGTGGTTATAGTTATATTAGTGTTGGCAATGAATGAAAAGTTGTGGCCCATTCGTGTTAATTGCATTTGAGTATTCATAATGGAAGAGGCGACCCATTCTGATGCGGGCCTCTGTGTTCACACGTAGTGAACACGAAAGTCCTACCTCGTAGTCCCATTCATCGAGGTGAATGGGAGCGAGACAAGAAAGTAGGCACCTTCCACGGGATGGAAGGGACGTGAGGGTGCACAAGCGGGTGGGCACTCAAAGAAGATTTCGGTACATGCATGGAAATGAGCATTCATGTGCATTGCATCTCTTATCCTTCCTAAAAGTTGAAGATCTTGAGTTATGTTGAGGAGTTGTTTCTGTCGGGGTTTGGGAGTTCGAGATTCGAATTCTCTTATGATTTATGGTTGAGTTTTCTGGAAAGTAAAGAGATGGTCTTTGTTGTTGCTCATGCTCAAGAATTTCGGTTTCTTAAAAGGTTGGGTCCGTGACCCACGAGTATGTTCGTATGCTAAGTTTATGATGAGTATTTGAACTTTCAGATAAGGAGGGTTCTTGATTCTATTAAAAGAAATCTGTTGGTTATTTAAAGACATCCGAATTTATTGTATGGCAAAGGATGATTAATTGGAATGGTAGGTGATTCTAAGTGAAACGTTGATTATAGTTTTCACCATGGTCGGAGGCGTGGACTTGAATGGAAGTTCAAGATTTGTGTTTCGATAAATTTAGTAGTGGCGGGATTGAGAGGGTCTAGAATCTTCTATGGATGAATTTATTATAGTGAAATGTTGATGTAGAGTAGGAGTGTTTTAGCGCGAGGCATGAGAGTTGTGATTTAGAGGCCGGTGTTGTCCCTTGAGTGTTGAATGGTTTTATCATCAAGTTGATGACATGATTGCGGTAACATTTTTTTGATATGGTTAATTTATTGCTTTAAAGGGTATAAATGTGTATTGCCTAGATCTTTGTTTCATTGTATTTACTTGCTCTTATGGTCAAGCTTTTGTTTCACTTATGATATTGGAATTGCTATTCTCGTGTACTTTTGTCGAGTCATCGACTCACGCCTTTGTTGTTGTGTTGTTGCAGTACCTTGAAAACGGCATGCGAGGAAGTGGGTAGTAGCACAATCACGTTTTGCATCATCACTTTTCCATTGTGTTAATTCATAATTCTGTTATAAATAGCTTGAGAAGATCATTGTAAGGGCCGTCACCGTTATGTTTAATGAGTTCTGTCTTGTAATAAATTATGTGGTGGAGTTCTCAAATTTCCTTTGGATGGGTGATTGGTTAACTAAGGACCTGCTAGAATGATATCATATAACGCATTTGTTTTCTCGTCTCACGAGTGGATGTCCTAGTTTTGGGGAGGTGTCTTTTAAATTTTTAATAAATTCGACAACCTCTTAGTTGATTCGCTTGCGTTGTTAATATTTATTCTTAGTAAATTTGTAATTATGGATGCTAGAGGGTGTAACATTCGGGGCGGGGTGCCGGGGTGTTACAGCTTGTGGGCCTCATTTCTGAGTGTAGTGATGTTTCAATTATTTCTAACAATTTATGAGTTTCACAGCTTTTGTGTGCATACTACGTTGGTCATTGCAACTGATTTTCTTTAGCTACCCAGAACTACAATGATGTGGGCCTTATTTCTGTGTGCAGTGATATTTCAATGGTTTCTAACAATTTGTGAGTTTCATAGCTTCTGTGTTCTCTTCTGCTGCTTTTTTTTTATCAACATATCTCCTCTGCTTTAATTTATGGTAGCAGGCTAATTAGGCTACGAAGTAATATGAATTGGAATATCTCTTGGGTTTATGTACCTTCCACTAAATCATTTTAGGTTGTGCTTATATTCATGTTATAGGATTTACTAGAACTAAAAATAGTTTTCCACTTCTTGTTATCACTCCATCTAGCAAGCTAATGAATTTTTTTCCAATCCAGACATCCAGCACAAAAGGATCAATTTTCATGACGCAGAATTTTTTTCCCATGGTATTAGTATATTGACTATATGAGCAAAATTTAACATGAAATCACTCTAGTCTTTATAGAATCACGGCTGACAAATTTTAGCAAATCACTCCATTATGTTGAAAGTAGAGTAGAGATTGTACTCAAGAAAAAGAGAGAATACTTTTTATTATGCATGTGATACATATTTATACAAGTTAATTGGTGAAAGTTGATGGTGTCTAAAAGAGACCCATCCACAAAAGACACCCATTCTAAGAGTTGGAAATTAATTGCCCACATAATTCCTTAACACTCCCCTTTGGGTGAATAACACTCTTCATGTGCTTCGATAAACTCCTCCAAAAACCCTATGGAAAAATAGGAGGAGAAATTCATTCTTATAATTATATGCCATCTAAAACTCTTTTAAAACCCAATAGGAAAAATATAAGGAGAAACTTTATGGTGTTAGTTCACATTTAATGTTGCCTCATTAAAAACCTTTTATGAGAAACCATTTATGTAAAACTCATAAAGGAAAAGAGTGCAGCATATTCTAGTTCAAGAGTTAACTTCCCTTGAACCTTGCAACTCACAAAGCTGTCTCCTAGCGAAACCTTGGACACATCTTTGAAATGAGGATGTCGATAAAGACTTAGTGAATAAATCAGCTAGATTTTCACATAACTTCATTTGCAAGACATTTATCTCACCACTCTATTGAAGTTCGCGAGGATAAAATAGCTTAGGAGCAATATGTTTTGTTATATTACTCTTTATATAGCATGTTTGCATCGGGAAAATTGATATAATGCCACTCCCAAGAGTGGTGCGAGCCAAAATGCCATTCTCGACGTTGCCTTTGTTAAAATGCCACTCTTCTTGTGCCCCTCCTCGCCAAAATGCCATTTTCGATTTTCTGAAATGAATTTCGCTTTTTTGTGCGTTCCAGCCACTGGAAATGACCATCTTGCCCCCGAGCTAAATGCCTTTACTCCTTCTCTACCATCTTTTAAAATTAATTAAAAATAAACAAACATTATTCTAAATCTTGTTGTAAAATAACTATTCTCTGCCATCTTTTAGTATACTATTTTTTTTACTTCTCTGCAATGTATGGCAATATTACTACATATTCAAACCTTAAAACCATTCCTTAAAGAAATTTTTTGTTTCCTGTAGTAGATGACTTTAGACAATGACAATAATTTTTTATGTGATCTGGAGTAGTAAATTCTTAATTTTTCTTTTGTCTTTATGCTCTACTTGATTTTATAAATCACGTCATTATTTGGTTGGATATACTGTAACATACCCCATTTAATCAATGTAAAGGCATTTAGCTCGGGGGCACAACGGTCATTTCCCATGGCTAGAGATGCACAGAAAAGCGAAATTCATTTCAAAAAATCGAAAATGGCATTTTGGCGAGGAGGGACACGAGAAGAGTAGCATTTTAACAAAGGCAACGTCGAGAGTGGCATTTTGGCTCGCACCACTCTTGGGAGTGGTATTATATCAATTTTCCCGTTTGGATCTGAGCAACATAGGCATCATTATCTTCATAAATAATGGTAGGAAATTCCAATGGATTAATAACACACGACCTTTGTATGTGGTTAATCATTCTGTGAAGCCATACACATTCACGTGATGCTTCATATAAAGCAATTATTTCAGAATGATTAGTGGAAGTGGCTACTAAAGTCTGTTTACAAGACTTCTATGAAATAGTCGTACCACTATAAAGAAAAACAAATCTAGTTTGTGACTTGGCATTGTGGGGATCAGACAAATAGCCAGCATCTATGTATCCAATTTAAGTCATATCTTGATTTCTTTGAAACATCAAACCAAGATCTTTTGTACCATTAAGGTACTTGAGGACTTGTTTAACACCAACCAAATGCCTTTTTGTTAGTGATGCACTGTATTTAGCCAATAGATTGACTGCAAATGAAATGTCAAGCTTGGTACAATTTGCAAGATACATTAGTGTTCCGATGTCACTAAGATATGAAATTTCTAGTCCCAACATTATTTCTTCATCCTCTTCCCTAGGTCTGAATGGGTCTTTATCCATATCAAGGGATCTCAAGGCCATAGGTGTTTTTGTTGGATACAATTTATCTCAAGACCATAGGTGTTTTTGTTGGATACAATTTCTCCAATACCTTCTGGATATATGCATATTGATGCACAAATGTTCCTTCAGGAACATGTACAAGTTGTAAGCCTAAGAAAAATTTGGTATTACCCAAATCTTTCATCTCAAACTCCGTCACAAGATAGTTACTTGCCTCTTCTATGTCCCTTGTAGTCCCGATGATATTTAAATCATCAACATATACTGAGATGATACAAAATCCACTTTGAGATTTCTTTATAAACACACATGGATAATCATCATTATTGGAGTATCCTTTCTTCAAAAGAAACTCACTTAGTAGGTTGTACTACATTCTTCCCAACTATTTTAATCCATACAATGACTTTTTGAACTTGACGATATATATATTGCAATTTGCATTAGGATTTAGAATTTTAACCCCTTCAGAGACTTTCATGTAAATATCTGAATCTAATGACCCATACAAATATACGGTCACTACATCCATTAACTGTATTAATATTTTCATATTAACTGCTAGAGATATTAGATATCAAAATGTTATTCCACTCATAACTGAGAGTATGTCTCATTGTAATCGATGCCGAGTCTCTGCATGAACCCTTGGGCTACAAGCCTCACTTTGTATATCACCACTTCATTATTTTCATTCCTTTTCCAAATAAAAACACATTTGTTTCCCATAGGAAACACTTTAGGAGGAGTTGGTATTACTGAACCAAATACCTCTATTTTATTAAATGAGAGCAATTCTACTTCAATTGCTTCCTTCCATTTGACCAAATTTAAGTGCTCTATGTACTTTGCCATGGCCTTTGGTTTTGGATCCAATTGAAGGGCCTCAGTAATCTTAGAGGCAAAATGTATGTCGATAATTGTAGTATCTCTTTTCCATAATTCTCTCGAATTGATATAATACGTAGAAATTTCGTTATTTATATCCTCTAACTCCTTGTAATTTCCCACAATAACGGAGTCTAGGGGTTCCAATGTCCCAGCATCTAAATTTTATGCACACGTTGATGCCGGGTTTACCATTCCTTTAATGGTTCTCAACCTCATGTTGAGTTTCTTTTACTGATTCAAGTATTGTACCTTTACCTTTAGAATAATTCAATTTTTGCAAACGTCTCCGTGGAACTAAGTCCTTTTTATCCGGGATTCTCCCCCTCTTCTTCTTATTAGGAGAAGAGTAGCTTTCTTAGGTACCTCCAATCTTTCTGGTACATTGACTGTGGGTATATATGATTTTGTGACACCCTTGTAATCAATGAATGCATCCAGTAGATTATTTGCAATTTGTTGCAAATTTATTATTCTCTGAACCTCCAATTCAGATTCTTTAGTACGTGAATCTAAGGACTAAATGCTAATGGCATTCTAATCTTTTTCTTGGCATTTTTTATGGTACTTATCTCCCCCTAATGTTGGAAAATTATCCTCATCAAAAATACAATTAACGTACTGAGCTGTAAACAGATCCCCTATTAATGGCTCAAGGTATTTCATTATTGATGGAGAATTATACCCCACATAGATCCCCAACTTCCTCATAGGACCCATTGATGTACACTGTGTAGTGAAATTGGTACGTATACTGCATAACCAAGGAAATACTTGGTTCATTTTCACATAGTAATTGCAATGAGGAGACCATATGATATGCAGTTGATCTTATTTGAATTAGTTGTGCGCCATGCAAGATCACATGGCCCCAACAACTTGTTGGCAACCTACAATTTTGTAAAAGAGGTCTAGTAATCAGTTTGACCCTCTTTATCAAAGATTCTACTAGGCCATTTTGTGTGTGGACATATGGTACAAAATTAAGACCCAGAGCCATACAATAGTCATTAAATACCTTTGAGGAGAACTCAGCGGCATTATCTAATCTAATGGATTTGATCCTATTTTTAGAAAAATTGGTTCTTAACTTAATTATTTGGGCTATTAATCTAGCAAAGGCATGGTTCTGTGTGCTTAATAAACACACGTGAGACCATCTTGTAGAAGTATCTATTAAAACCATAAAGTATCTAAATGGCCCACTTAAGGGCTGAATAGGTCCACAGATGTCACCTTGAATTCTGTCCAGAAAATTGAGCAACAAATATTTTACTTTGAGGTATGATGAACTGAAAATCAATTTTCCTTTAGCATAAGTAGTGCACATGAAATCCCCTGATTTCAGGAAATTTAAAGTTTTAATATTATGGCCAATAGAATAGTTTATAATTTTTCTCATCATCCCCATACCAGGATGACCTAGGTGATCATGATAAATCTTGAATTTGTTAAGATTTTAAAAAATTGTTTTGAATGCAACATGTAGTACAATCTGGATGAATATGAAGGAAGTTTTTCAACCACTTGTTTTCCATATCCATCAGCTCTTTAGTGAGGCGAATATATTCATCGTCTCCCTCACTAGTAGTTTCTATATGGAGACCATTAAGACAGATATCTTTAAAACTTAGTAGGGTACGATTTGAATGATACAACAGAGCATCTTTAATCGTCAATTGTGTAACCATAGGGAGAATTATGATGGCTCTTCCAATGCCAACAATTAGATTATCACTTCTAGCGATAGTCATTATATTTCCACTTTTCTTTGTCAAAGTCTGAAAATATTTTATTTCCCTTAATATTGTATTTGTGGTACCATTGTTAATAAGACAGATTTTGTCCTCCATTGGATTGTGCCACCAAATTCTATAATAAAGAACATGATTATTAACTCAAATATATCATAAGTACATCAATATATATATATATATATATATATATATAATATGGTGAAATATTTGGTGAAAACCACCCATTTCATGAAAACTCCGTGAAAACCACTCGTAGAAGTTTTGAAAAATTCTCAAAAAATCACCATATATAGGGGAGGTGAACTTCTACAATCATGCAAAATTTTAAGCTGAAGATTCAATGACCCACTGTCCACCTTCTATGTGCTCACATGAGTTTTAGGTTACATACCAACTTCCACCATGGATTGAGTGCATATATAAACACAAAAACTCATCACTTAATCATGTACACTTGAATCACTGGGACATAGCACAAGCATGCACAAGGAAACCAAATACCACAATTATTTTTGACAGGTTTCATAAAGGATGACATTATACAGATTTTTACATGTTCATAGCAAGCATACATGTATCCAGGATCCACTCAACTAATTGCATCTCAAAATAAGGATTCTAGCTAGGCATTTGCACAAACACCTTACATGCAAGCTAAACCTGAAAGGACAGGGGATGTCGCCTAGAGGGGGGGTGAATAGGCGAATTAAAAATTTAAAACTAAATCGCAGTGGAATACAGACAGTTCAGAATGTTCGAATAATACTTCGGACTGTCCGAGTGGTTCGGATAGTCCGAGATTATATTCGGATAGTCCGAGTTATTCGGAGTATTCGAGGTTCTATTCGGACAATCCGAGCGTTTCAGAGCAAAGCATACCAAAAAGTAAATCTAGACTATTTAGAGTATATGATTTGCACCAAATAGAACTAGTTAGTCTAGAATACTTGAAACAAATAGAGATCTAGCGGAAAACTCACTAGAAAAGTAGATTGGGCAATTTCAAGATTCAAAATCAAATACTTTAGCAAGAATAAGAAGTAAGCATAAAGACAATGATTTTTCACCCGAAGTTCGGATCCTTGAGGGGATCCTACGTCTCCGTTGAGGCGGCTCGGTCACACTTGAGCCGGGGTCTCTCTCAACCCTTTTCCTCCTGGTGTTGCACAAATGCACTCGCCGGTGCGGCTCGGTCACACTTGAGCCGGGGGTCTCTTTCAAGCCTCTTCCACCCGGTGTTGCACAAATGCACTCGCCGGACTTCACTTCTTTGATTCCTTTCCTTGCGGAGGCGGAATCGGCCTTCACAAACTTCCCACGGCCAACCACACAAAGCACCGGTGGCTCGTAGGTGACCTCCTAGCCGTCTAGGAGTCCTCAACCTCCAAGAGTAACAAATGCTCACGAAGAACAAACTTGGAGATGAAATCAAGTGCTCAAAGATCAAATCTTGCTCAACACACACCTCTTTCAACTCTTCTCAACCCTTCTCACTAAAGGGATCACTTAGATCTAAGAGAGGAGAGGGATTTGGACTCAAGAATGGGAGGAAAACTCAATTCTCACCTTTCCCCACGGCCTCCTTGAGTTGGGAGGTGAGGGGGCTTTAAATAGAGGTCCCAAAAACTAGTCGTTGGAAGTCAGCCCCGACTCAGTTCGGATAGTCCGAGCTCAAGTTCGGACAGTCCGAACGAGTTAAGAATGGCTAACAGAGAGACTCAGCTCGGATAGTTCGAAAATATCTTCGGATAGTCCGAAATCTTCGCATAGTCCGAGCTCACTTCGGATAGTCCGAGTAGAACTGAGCAGTCCGACGAAAACAAGCATAACTTTTGACTCCAGGCTCTGATTTTAGTGATTTTGGACTCTGCCGAAAACTAAGAACGAGGGCTACACAACCAACAAGGTCTCACTACCCAAATATCAAAGGATAAATACAGATTTCACCAAGAATCCAAGGGAGACCTACAATTCTTACTTTCCGGCACCACGAACACCACTCTAAGTTTCACAAGGATGGATCACTTGAGCACTTGACACATCTAAAAGTAATTCGACGTCGCATCCCTCTTAATAGCACGGCAATCCTTAGACTCAAATTAAATCAAAGATAATACAAGTCTAGAGATAGTCATTTGTCGTCTTCTTTCTTAACTCTGGTGCATGAAGACCTTCACAAAAAGATTGGTGACATCTTCACCTTGTCCAACTGGACTCGATTCACCTCATGAGACTCTCATCCTATCAACCTTGACTTGATCATCCTCTCCGACGATCTCCACACCAAGTCGATCTTTGACTTAGTCCTCAACTCTTGGTGACACCGCCGTCTTGTTGACTTCGGCTTAACGATCATCCTCCGAGATACTTTGGTCATCATACACATACGGGACCTAATTCTTTCCAAACCACTCATAAAAGATATTAGTCCCAAAAGCTCAATAGATATAAATGAGTTGATATTTGTGAACAGTTGAATACCACAAGTGTTTCATATAAAGAAGCATAACATATATGGAAACACTTGACATAAGAAATATTCTCTACTAAGTGCATCATGATGAATATATAATTTGATCTATATGCACTAGAGAGATAATCACCAATATGATGAATCAATTAAATCATGGCATGGATCACAGTCTTTACTTTAAATGAAGCACATGATAGAATATACACGAATTGTACATGTGTAGATAATATTTGGAATAAGAGTAAATATGTGATCAAACTCTAGATTAAACTTCAGTAGGAGAGGTGCATGAGAAGATACACAACTAAAACATGCATGCACCAAGACAATCTGTAGCAATATGAAGTTTAACTCCAATTAATACATGCATACTAAAAACAAAGCACATAATGAACTCAAATGAATATATATTCACAAATAAATATGACATGAACCAATGTGCATATATATAATCAACATGCTACTTGGAGTTCACTATGCATTTGCACAAAAGGAATGCAATAACAAATATAAAAGAGATACCAAAATTGCATACCTTTTCTTTGCTTAACCATCCCACTTGATTTTCCTCTAAATAGATGAGACTGATACTCAACTAGGCAATAACATGTTAGTCTCATAGCAATATAATCATATTAGAGGTTTGTCATTTGTTAAGCACTAAGTTAAGCATTTACTCAATTACATAGATTGTCATTATATGCATTTGTCATTAATCACCAAAATAACATAAGTGCCTTGATGCACTTTCAATCTCCCCCTTTTTGGTGATTTATGACAAACCTGTTATCAATTGCACCAAATGATAATATTAAAATCTTTAGCATTAAAACAAGCATGAAGAAACAATAAGAGATCATACTTACAAATTATCCTTTTTTGTCAATCGATTAGGAGACAATTGATAAATCCATAAATTCTCCCCCTTTTGTCATTAATCCCAAAAAGGTGCTTAAAAGATCCTTATTGTTTATTCAATAAAATCTGTTCTCCCCTTTGATTGCACACTCAATAACAAGATTAGGGAGAACAAAATAAAAATAAGGAGCTAGTAATAGGACAATAATATTAAGCTCCCCCTAAATCTAGGTATGATATGATACCAATTATATTCAAGATTTAGGTAATAGATGTTTCTAATTATACCAATTTAAAGTAGTCATGATTCATAGGATATAAGTGATGCTTAAACATGACACATGAATATGATTTCACATGGAGAAGATTTATTCTTTAAACATCAAGATCATATAGCAAATTTATATAATTTAAGCACATGCTCATGATCAAATTAAATTCTAACAATCAAGATCATATAGAGACGATTACACAAGAAGGAATTGCTTATATGATCACAAAATGTATACAAGATCATGAATCAAAATTATATAAGTAAGATACACTTTCATGATCAAGAATTTCATAAACTTATCAAGGGCATACCTCTTTGCAATGTGTCACCCATATGTACCTTTTAATTCTTGATAATGCCAAATGCAAGTTAGATGACACTTCAAAACAATTTAGGATTAGAGGATACCTCTCGAAAGATACCAATTAATGATACCAATTGAAAGATACAACACTATTTAGAATAACACAATTTAGCATAATGGTGTGCAAAGACATTATTGAATATGGTCAAGAAAGAAACACGTCCCTTTGTCGATTCTTATCCACCGTATGTTCGAATCGGTCATGATCACCGCGCCTAGCCTTAGATCCCTCGGACTATGGAGCTCCTCTCCATTTCCTTCATCCCACCGTCGAAGATGCTCCTTTTCCAATACCTTGAACATCAATAGACAAGTACACGATTTTCGGCAATAAATATCTTTCAACTTGACCTAAGTTAGTTTGATAATGTCTAAGTACAACATGCACGATATAGATGATAAATATGATAATACTATTTGCATGCAATTTGAAAAGTTCAATATACCAATTGATGATCTCATTATACCAATTTACAAGAAATATTTGAAGCTCATTCAAATTTAACTTTTGAAATTCACTTGTAAAGGTCATTTTGCATAAGGATACCAATTTTGAGAAAAATATTTATATTTGTTTCAAAACCAGCTCATTTTCTCAAAAATCAACACTATATGTCAATTAAAGATCAACTTAATATCATGACATAACCAAAAGGAGATCCTCCTTCAAACATACAAAACTTGATTAAATAAGCTCCAAAAGAATTATAAGGTATATCATGGATCTAATACATTTAAATATGCTTAAGTTTTGTTTTGAGAGATTCTACCAACTTGAAGCCACTTTCAAATCATGAAAACCACAAAAAGTTCACAAACAGAAATTTCAGGTTTTCAGATTTTGATATTTCATTTAGGTTTTAAATGAGGGCTGAAAAACTGCTCAAATGAGATGCAATAACTCTGATAAAATTTTGTGTTATAGACCAACTATTGGGGATCAATTCTTACACAGATGTTTCTCTCAAATTATGCTCCGATTTGGAGATACAAGAATCACAAATCAGCTCAAAAACATGGAAAAGTCTGAATTTTCAGCATTTGATCAAAGAGAGAAAAGGCCATAACTTTTTTAAATTAAGTTAAAATTATTTGAAATTGTGCAAAAATATACTTTAGACTCCTAAGAAACTTTTCCAAAAAGAATTTTCCAAAAAGGAGTCTCCAATCAAAAGATATGCCAAATATTGCTTTGTAGGTATGATTTTCAATTAAAGAGAAGAAAACTCAAAACTTTTTCAAATTAAGCCCAAGTGATTTGAAAATCTGCAGAAATGAACTTTGGGCTAATTAGAAGGTTTCTCAAAAATAATTTCCTCAAAAATAATTTTCTTTCAAGAGATATGGCATATTACGCTTTGTAGGCAAAAAGAGAAGTTCAATTTGCACCAAATACTCAAAATGCAATCCGATTTGGATTTCATGGAGATTTGAACTTTCATGGCTTTGTATGAGTTAGAAATACTATTTCAAGTCAAGATACATAAAGAAATCCATCTCAAATATCAAAACCCACATTAAGCAAGAATGTGTTATTTTGGGTCAAATGAAGAATTTTGGCCAAATTCAAATAGCTATAGCTTTTGAACGGTTGATCGTTTGGAAAAACTTTGAACTAAAGAAATGCTTAAAATGACCAACCCTACGAGTTTTGTATTGACCACTTTTTCAAAAACTCAATAGATTTTAACTTATGAAAATATTTCATTTAATCCAAAATCAAGATCTTGTAAGATTCATTTGAGGCCAAATTTGCTATTTTGTTTCTAAAATAGAAATTTTTACTCCGAAAGCATTGTAAAACATTTGAAATACATATTTGAGAACTTTTATAAAGATTTTCACAATCAATTGCTTTAAAAATGCAAAAAAAACATATGTGGGTAAATGATGCAAATAATGTCAAACATTTGCACCCCGCTATGTGTTTCAAAGATTCAAAGAAAAATTTGCATACAATAAAAAAAATAAGCTCGAAGGACCTTGTGTGCACTTCCAGATTCCCCAATGTGTTGAGTAGGTTGAACTCTAGGTTTTCCATTTGATCCTTTGAATGGCTTTGCTTCTAGTTTTAAAACTAATGACAAGTGTTGTTCATGTTCAATCTTGCTAAAAATGATATGGTTTTAATTAAATCTTGCTAGCAAAATATTTATTTGCACTTGGACATGCCTTAGCTTAGTCTATTTTTGCCATAACTTGGTGTCATAACTTGTCTTGTTGGTCACATGGACAATCTTCAAAGCTCCCTTAGGCTGCATTACTTGCATAAAAACAAAAAAAGGAGAGAGAAAAATACTATCTTGATACCTATATTGCCAAAAGGGGGAGAAATAATAGAAAAGGCTTCATTTTGTATCATGATTCTTATGATCTTTGTTAATCCTTGCTATCTTTCATAGATCATAAGTATTTCTAGTTGCCAACTTGGTCATGTTCTTGATTTCTATTTCCTTGATCAAGTTTGGCTTTGCATTCAAATTGCTCTCTTCTCTTTATTCAAACTCAAAACTTATGTCTTTTCATGTGTTTGTCAATATACTCATCAAGGGGGAGATTGAAAGACCATGTAGAGGTCTATCCTTGTGTGTGATGAGTAATTGACAAGAGTTGAGCTTGGTTTGATTTCAAATTGAGTTTGATTTGAATTGGATTTCGATTTGAAGCAATTTGAGTGTTGGTTGCTTTTCCTAGGGCTACCCGCTTGGGGTGGTAGCATTGGACCATTGAGAGAAATTATGTTCGATTAATGATTTTGGGAGAATCATTGAATATCTTTGTGGGCATTGCTATGTGAAAGGTTTTTTCCTTGTCTTTGATGGTTGCAGGGCGACGGTGCTAGGTCATGGTGAGGCGGAGGATGACCGGGACTAGGCGAGGAGCGTCGGACGTCCAGACGGTTGGGAGATCACCGGAAGATGATCGAAGACGGAGTCCGGGTAAGTCAAGAAGACAAGAAAGGAGATGATGCTAGCTAGATGCCGCGTGGATCAATAAGGGCCGTCGGATTGCGATCTAGTTGATAAGTTAGCGGGTCTAGGTAGTATGCTTTGAAAATCGTGCAAGAAAACCCGGTATGTGTGTGGGTTTTGGGTTAGCCCTTGCATGGCTGTGTGTGTGGGTTAATACTACACTTAGATGAGTGCTCTAGGGTTGGGGGACTCATCCAAGGGTGGTAGGTGGCCCAAGAGTAGTATAAATAGGGGTGGAGGGGTAGCCTCCTCCCGTTGAAGGTTTGAGTTGCTCCTTTGAGCTTTGCCCACATGAAGTGAGGCTTTGTAAACCTTCCCACTAGAAATACAAAAAATTTCTTTACATTATTGTGAATTTAAATTCCACATTTACATTATGTCTTTACTTTACGCAATTTAAATTCAGCATTTACTTTACGCATTTACTTTCGCGTAATTTACTTTCTTGCAATTTGGATTTGCCTCCCCTCCTTCTAAATGCTGATCTTGGATGTTTTGAGTGTGTTCATTTGGTTTTACATCTCTTTTGCATTCTTGGATTGAGTAGAGATCATCTTTTCTTGCAAGTTGCAACTCTGTCCAGAACTTGTTCTTCGCGCAGCAATTAGTGTTTGATTTTTATAGAAATATAGAAACATTATTTTTGAGTGATTCTTATTGGAGAAGGTGCAGGACTCTCATATCCATCTATAGAAATATTTTGGAGTCTACTGGTTTTATCGTTTGGGAGCCTTGAGGTGAAAACCGAGCCCCAAACTTTCTGCTCGAAGTTCCTGACTGTCTGTGTTCTTAGATTTTTCATGTTTTTATGGAATGGTTTTTGAGTTGAAATTTTGTGGAGTTCTTCACGACTCTTCTGCTCATAGGGAAAAAAATTCTCAAAATTTCTTGAGCTGCAGAAACCCACCAACCACCTGTTCAAATTAAGGACAGCTTCTGGAAATTCTGCTTTTGCTTTTCTGAAAGTGGCTTTTGTAATTTGAATTGATCTCCTTTCTAAAAGCAAGAGTTGAATTGATTCCTTCTCATTTTTGGACACTAGACAACCAGAATTGTGACTAAAAAATCCCCACATATTTGATGGTACTTATCCATGCAAGTTAGGGGTACACATAGTTATCTAGGTTTTCGGGTTTTTCATGATTTCCTTTGAGCGATCTTGTCGAGGTTTGATTTGGAGTATTTTGGGGAAAATTTGTTTGCGACCATTCACCCCCCTCTGTTCGCCATCTCGATCCTTCAAGAAGATCTCCGCCATCATGAAGATGGGCCCGCTCGGTAACCTAAAAGGAGTCCAAAAGCTGATAGGATGCCTTGCAGCCTTGAGCCGTTTCGTGTCTCGCCTTGGCGAGCGCGGAATGTCGCTCTACAAGCTACTCAAGAAATCCGATCATTTCAGCTAGTCCCAGGAAGCACAGGAAGCCCTCAACCGACTGAAAGCGTTCCTGACCTCACCCCCGGTGCTGGTCGCCCCGGCACCAGGGGAACCGCTCCTCCTCTACATTGCGGCCACGACCTAGGTCGTCAGCGCGGCGCTTGTTGTGGAGCGAGCTGAAGAAGGCCATGTGCTTAAGGTACAACGGCCAGTGTACTTCATCAGTGAAGTACTCTCCGAGTCCAAGGCTCGGTACTCGCAGGTGCAGAAGTTGCTCTATACGGTGCTCATCACGAAGAGGAAGTTGGTCGATTACTTCGACCGACACCCCGTCTCCGTGGTGACCTCCTTGCCACTCGGCGAAATCGTCCACAATCGCGACGCTTCAGAAAGAATAGCCAAGTGGGCACTTGAGCTCAACAGCCACGACATATCGTACGTCCCCCGGACGGCGATCAAGTCGCAGGTCTTGGCCGATTTCGTTGCCGAGTGGACTGAAGCCCAGGCGCCACCGGCGCTCGAAGACCCCGAGTACTGGACGATGTACTTCGATAGGTCCTACACCAAGAGCGGAGCGGGTGCTGGAGTCGTCATTGTTTCCCCACTCGGGAACAAGCTCCTGTACACCATCCGACTACTCTTCGACGCAACCAACAACGTCGCCAAGTACGAGGCTCTCGTCAACGGTCTCCAGATCGCTACCGACCTCGGCGCACGCTGGCTCTACGTACACGGCGACTCCAAGCTTGTCGTCGACCAAGTCATGAAGGCCACAGAGCCTCGCGACGCCCGCATGGCAGCATACTGCTGGGAGGTGCACAAGCTCGAGGAAAGGTTCAAGGGTTTTGAGCTTCACCATAGCTACCGACGCTACAATGGTGAGGCTGACTACCTAGCCAATCTCGCCTCCAGCAAAGGACTGGTCCCGCCTGGGATCTTCGTCTCTGACCTCCACAAACCTTCTGTCCGATTGGACTCATCGACTGAGTAGCCCACCGACTCTCCGGGTGCAACCGCTCCGACTGCCGAGCGGTTGGACGCGGAATCGTCTGGGTCGGGCCACGACGTGCTGATTGTCGACTCCGACTAGAGGAAGCCCTTCATCGACCGGTTGACTGGCGGATCGCTCCCCACCGACCCAATCGAGGCTCGGCGCCTCGCTCGACGGGTGAAATCCTTCGTCCTGGTCGGAGAAGACCTCTACATGAGGAGCCCCTTTTGAGTCATCCAGAAATGCATTCTGGCCGACCAGGGGAAGCAGCTGCTGCTCGACATCCATGGCGGTGTCTGCGGCTACCACGCGCGCCACGGTCCCTCGTAGGGAAAGCCTTCCGATAGGCTTCTATTGGCCGACTGCCGTAGCAGACGCCGAGCAAATCGTTCACACCTGCGAAGGGTGCCAGTTCTTCGCCCGGTAGACACATCTTCCGGCGCAGGCCTTGCAGACGATCCCCATCACGTGGCCGTTCGCGGTCTGGGGACTCGATCTGGTCGGGCCCTTCAAAAAGGCGCCCGGGGGCTTTACCCACCTGCTTGTCGTGGTGGACAAGTTCACCAAATGGATAGAAGCCAAGCCAGTCACCACCATCACCTCGGTGCAGGTGGCCAACTTCTTCCGCGACATCGTTTATCGGTTCGGAGTCCCGAACTCCATCATCACCGATATCAGAACGCAGTTCACGGGGAAGGAATTCCTCGAGTTCTACGACGACTTCAATATTCGCGTCGACTGGGCAGCCGTAGTCCATTTGCGGACCAACGGCCAAGTCGAGCGGGCAAATGGCATGATCCTCCAAGGGCTCAAGCCGCGAATCTTCAGCCGACTGAAGAAATTCGCGGGACGATGGGCGGCCGAACTGCCCTCCGTTCTCTGGAGCCTACGGACCACACCGACCCGGTCGACCGGGTTTACATCATTCTTCATGGTGTTCGGTGCTGAAGTTGTCCTACCGACCGACCTGGAATATGGTACCCCGAGACTACAAGCCTTTAACGAGACACGGGGGCTCGAATTACAACAAGACGCCATTGACCAGCTCGACGGGGCGCGTGATGTGGCCATCCTGCGATCGGCCAAATACCAGTAGATGCTGCGACGTTACCACAGTTGTCAGATCCGCGGAAGGTCCTTCAACGTTGGTGACCTGGTTCTGCGCCAGGTCCAGTCCAACAAAGACAAGCACAAGCTTTCACCTCCGTGGGAAGAACCCTTCACCGTCGTGGAGGTCCTCCGACCTAGCACCTTTCGACTCAAAGATGCCGATGGTAACATTGTATCCAATGCGTGGAATATAGAAAAGTTAAGGTGGTTCTACCCCTAAACCTCTTTCTTGTTCTCGCGCCCTCTTTTTACCCATCCTCCGAGTTCGAGCGGTGCGTGCTGACCACGACCCGGTCCTCACGCACCACTCGGGGGCTACTCGTTCGCATGCTCTTCTAGGTCGGCGCCCCTACTGGCCATCGGGGCCTCCCGCGCGGTAACCCTCTCGACCCAGGTACTACGGCCTATGCCCCTGTGGCTACGGTTGCTAAGTAGTGCTTTGCGGAATGAGAAAGTACCCATGCGGGGTGGTCCATAGTCGATCGGGGACACGCTTCTTGGCAGCTAAGTCTCCGCACTCTTTGCATTTTCCTCAAAGTGCTATCACTCCAACCTACGCCCAAACAACCCCAGCTGTTCCTAAGGGCCATGGTCGTTTGGCAAGTGCTCCCCACAGAGAGAAAATGCAAATGATGAAAATCAGAAACTCGCGGTCGGTCCGCCAAACCAGCCAAGATATCAAACAAAGTTCTCATAATATATATTATATTATATTATATTATCCAAAAACAAAAGTCAGGTGTGGCGCCGGGGATGTTCTTAAGCTAAGCGAAGGTGTCGTCGTTAGAGCTATCACTACTCTCGACGTCCGCGCCTAGGGTATCCACATGTAGCCGCTCCGCCACCGTCTCCGCCACCGCCCGCACTCTGGCCCGCGCCCGGGCTGCATCGCCTTCGATCCCAGCGATGGTCGCCATCGCGTCGAAGGAGGCATCACGGCTGGCGCAGTAGGCCAGCACGTACTCCGCTGCCAGAACGGCGACTTCCCGCCCCTCGCGAGCGGAACGCTCGTTCAAAGCACGGGGCAGGCCGGCCAAGGCGTCGGCCACCCGGGTGAGGCCGAAGGCATACTGCGATGCAGTACGCTCCAATGGCCCATTTAGCCTCACCCCCAGCGGCTCCAAGCTCCTGGCCATGCTCTCGTAGGTAGGGGCGAGCTTGGAGACGAGGTTCTCGCGCGTGACTCAGCGCTCCTCATGCATCTTGACGAGCTCCTCCTCGGCGGCCTGGGCCCGAGCCCGCTGGGACGCCACCTCCTCGCGCGTCTTGGCGAGCTCCTCCTCGGCGGCCCAGGCCCAAGCCCGTTAGGCCAACGCCCCGCCTCTGAGCGAAGAGCCGTTGCGAAACTGGGCGGTCGAGAGGCCAGCAGCCCGCTTGGCAGAGCTGGCTATACTGGCTGCCGGGCTCTCATCGTGGAGATGGTGGCGTCCACCTCCCCCACCGAGGCGGTCGACGCGGGCGAAGTGGACGGCTGGCATGAACCCGAGCCAGAGGCGCTGGGAGAAAGAAGAAGCAACTCAACGTCAGCAAAACAAAATCAAAGCCATCCCGAGGCCAAGCAGAGGAAACTCACGAGGAAGGAGGGACCCAGATCCGAAAGGTGGACGAGGGCAGGGTAATCCCACCCCTCGCCGTGGCTGTGGAGGACCCGACATCGGTGCGGGGCCTCTTGGGGTCTGAACCCCGCGGGTCCGCTGCCGCCACCCGCTTGCCGGCCCTCTGGTCGTCATCTCCACTCGTCATCTGGTCTTCAAGATAAGAGGAACACACCGGTGCTTGCACTCCCTGCCTCTCTCCCTCTCGCGTTGCAGAAAAGCGCAGGGTAGCGGAGAGGCAAAGGCAAATGGCTGGGCTTAGCCGCTCACACGCCCCCATGCCGTATTTATAGAGACGAGATGGCGCAGCCTGAACGGGCGTCGCCTCGAGCAGAACGCCGCACGCGCATTAACTCCACGCCCTGCAGGACGGGACGTGTCCCTTCCACTCCCCCCACCGCGCATTAAAACGCGACGGGACGGCTGGGGGTGAAAGGACACCGCTTTGGTCAGGGCGCAACTCAACCCCTCGACTTCGGCTCCTAGGCTGGACCGACCGCACCACGATACGGAGGAAAGGTCTGGTGGGCCGTTGTGGCCTCAAGATGATAAAAGGGCCCAATGGCTCGCGCCCGGGGCCTGTACCAACGCCGCGGGCTCTAAGGAAAGTTAAGGTGACTCTATCCCTAAAACTCTTTCTCCTTCCCGCACCCATTTACCGTTCCTCCGAGTTCAAGCGCTGCGTGGCGACCACAGCTTGGTCCCCACGCACCGCTCGGGGGCTACAAGTTCCTACACTCACACGGTCAAGGACTGACCGCCACCTCGGTTCCCCTAGCGGTAACCCTCTCGACCCAAGTACTATGGCCTACGCCCCAGCGGCTACGGTTGCTAAGTAGTGCTTTGCGGAAGAAGGAAGTACCCGTGTGGTGTGATCCATAGTTGGTCGGAAACACTCCTTTTCCGTGTCGAGTGCAAGTGAACGTTTCGTCCCTTAGGTTCCTGTTTTCTTTGCGCTTTCCTCAAAAGTGTTAACATACCGACCTAGGCTATGGTCGTCAAATGTTCATCACCTCAAGGAAGTGCAAAGGACAAAGTTGAACTTACGGATTGGCCCGACTGGCCAAAACACTAAAATAAACTTTTGTTCATTACATGACAAAGTTATTACATTACGAAAAAGCAAAAACATCTAACTTTTTCCTTTACTCCCGGTGGAGGATGCTCTGTGGCGGTATCCGGCTGGCGATCACTCGGGCATGCGGCTTGACCTGGGTCTCGAACCCGTCGATCTACTTGTCGGTCCGGTCCGCGGCGATCCCACTACTAACGGCGTCGAGGTTAATACTGTCATAGTGGGAGATGGCATAGATGAGCGCCGAAGAAGCTCCGAGTACGATCCCTTCGCTCAGCGAGCTCTCGGCGTGCTCCGGCATGCGGGCTAGGATGGTGGCAAGTGAGCTCGGACCCTGCATGGCGGTCCCAAGCACCCGGTCGCAGACCACCCGACCGACCCTCCGAAGGGTCGCCAGCTCGGCGGTGTGCTCGGACAGCTCCCCCTCCGCCAGCTCCTTCGCCGACAGGGCCACGTCCCATGACGCGACCGCCGCATCATGCGCCTCCTCCGCCTGTCTTCGCGCCTCCACGGCGTTGCTGAGATTCCTCTGCAGATCGAAACAATCTCAAAAAAGGGCAAACTACGACAGCGAGAATCGACCAAGAGGTTGGGTCACTTACCAGCCGCAGAGTCCGTCATAGCGCGGAGCTCCCCCTCGAGCCTGGCCCGGGTCTCCTCGTCGAGCTTCTTCACCACAACTACCTCTTCCTGAGAGGTGTCCCTAGCGCTGATGGCCTCCGCCAGGAGGGTCTCAAGCTCGGACAACCTCGCCTTCAAGAGCTGGCTCGTCCGGCGCTCCTCGAGCAAGACTTGGGAGAGCTGATCCAGTGCCTGGCGGGCCTCCTTCGCCTGCGTCCGCACGTTCGCCAAGGCTTCCTGATTGTTGTGCAGCTCGGGGCATAGCTGGTCGCACTCCATCTCGGCGGCCATCCTCCGGCCGTATAGACTCCGGAGGAACTTCAACTTCTCCACCGATCGGGCCAGCAAATGCTGCGAAACACGAACACCCTATTAGCCCGCCGACCGCTAAAAGTCATCAAAAGCTAAGGATGGGGTTTGGTTTGGCTTACCGCGCTGATTGGGCGAGTTCCCCCGGAGATGGCGTTCAGCACCTTGTCGGAGGACTCGAGGGCGAGAGCCAGACCCTTCCGGATCTGGCTCACCTCAGCCTCGACTTGCTGCGCGCCCTCCTGGAGGCCCCCCACACCCCGTCCTCCGCCTCGTCGTCCAAAGACGAGTCAGCTGCTTGCCGGTCGGGTCGTTGTTCGGCCAGTCGGACTGAGTAAGGCGTCGGGCATACTCCCGTGGCCGCTTGGCTAAGCGCTATGAGGTCATGGCGCCACCCGCGGCCCAACGACAACTACCTCCAACATCTGGACTGCCCCCTCCGGTGGGCCCTTAGGCGATAGCGGCGGGATCACGACAGGCGCTTGGATCGCGCCAGCTGGAGGAGGTCCTTGCGGTGGCGGCGGGAACTCTCTCTCGTCTCCTTCGGCCTCTGATCGAGGCCTCGACCCGCCAAGGGGCGCTAGGACCTCCTCGCGCCCCAGCTCCTCCGGGACCCTCTCCTCCTGCGGCGGTCCCGACTCCGCCTGCGGCACCTCGTCGCCCGTCGGCTTCACCGGCGGCAACAGCTCGGCACTCGATGCCTCGACCAATGCCGACTGCAGGGACGGCGCCGGCTCTCGCGGGGCCGCCATCGCTCCAAAGCGGACCAGCGCCGAGCGAGTGCACGGCAACCGCGCCTTCTTCGCCGGCCCCCCTTGCGGAGGTGAGTCGCTCCTTCGCTTCCCCAAGGAAGCCTCCACCGGGGGCACATCGACTTGGGGCTCAACAATGGCGGTGCCCACGTTGGCACCAACAACAGGGCCACCGCCAGTCGGCGGCCCGAGATCGAACCCGCGGTATGGGTCGCCGTCACTTTAGTTACTCGAGGTGGACTCCCGACCGGCCATATCAACGGCGGTCGTATCGGAGACCTCGCCGCGCACGACCCTTGCCACGCGCTCTTGCTTCTTCTTCCTCCTCCTCTCCTCCCTCCGCCTCTTGCGGGCGGACTCGTGCTGCGCGGACGCCTTGCGGGCCTTAGCCCTCAATTCCTTCTCCCCCGACAGCAATGCCCGGGAGATCATCCCGGCTAGCCCCTGGACAACACAGAGACGCTAGTCAGACCAGATGTTAAGAGCTGAGAAAGAAGGAAGAGGAAGGGAAGAGAATCGCTCGGCTTACCAAGTCCGGGGGATTCTGCACCGAGAATGGCTCAGGGTGGCCACCCACTGCCTCGGTGGCACTACTGCCCGTAACAACGGACACCCGAGCCCCGACCTCCGATGCAGCGAGCTCCGACTCCGCCAACCTCATAGGGTCGGATACACCCTCGTACTGAAACCTGGGGCGCACCCTATCCATGAGGGGTTGAACGCGCATCTCCATGAATGCGCTCATAACGACGTCGCCGGTCAGGCCCCGGTCCTTCTGGGTCATGATCCGCTCGACGATCGTGTCCACCTTGTTCTTCTTCTCCAAGTCCATTGGACCCTACCACAGAGCTGACGGTGAAGACATAGAACCCCCAAGCTTGTCCTTCCTCGGCCGCGGGCATGAGTATCGCCGGCTTGAAGTGCCTCGGGCAGAAGTGCGCGCCAGTGGGGATCGATTCTCAAGAATGCCTCCCACAGCGTCATGAAGACCGCTATGTGGAGCACGCTGTTGGGGTTGAGGTGGTGCACCTCCGCCTTGTAGTGATGCAGCAGCCCGCGGACGAAGGGATGGAGTGGCAGCCCAAACCCGCGTTCGTAAAATGAGGCGGGCACGATGATCTCGTCAGTGGCCGGTGAAGGAACCGCGACCCCCGTCGGCACCCTCCACCTCGAAACATCTTGCGGGGAGAGGAACCCCTTCCTCTCCAGGCCAAGTGCGCGGCTGGCTTGAGCAGTGCACTCCGGCCACGACATCTCCGAGATGCAAGCGGCGAAGAGGTGGGAGGAGAAGAGCGTGAGCAGCTCTTTTCTGGCTCCTTTGTTTCTTTTCTCGTCTCAGGCGAAGACAAGGGGGCAGGGAAAGCGAAGGCAAGTGCATGCCCCGTGACGAATACTTATACCAGGGGTACCCGACAGCAAGATATACATCTATTTCAAGATCGTTTCTCTCTCAGTCATTGGGACCTGGCAGCCAGCTTGGCAGCGATACAGAGTGCTGGAGGGGGTATTCCCAAAGTCTCCATCCCTCACAGATGGGATTATCCCTAAATATTGGTTGGAACACCAAACAATTCGTCTTGAGCCCAGCTCTAGGCCCAATGGGGTCACGAAAGACCCTCAGCCTCGTTCAGGCCCACCAGGGATGGTCCGACCTGGCCTCAGGTCGGACGCTCCCGCGAGCTCCGACCTGGCTGCAGGTCGAACGCCCCGGCAGGCTCCGACCAGGATTCGGGTTGGGCGTCCCTGTAGCCTCCCACTTGGCCTCAGGTCGGATCCCAGATGAGTTCCAACTCAGCAACCTTCGCCACGTCGCCGGTCGACTCCGAGTTGGTCACCGCCGTGGACACCACGGCCATGCTGGGGCAGATGGCTCCTTCCCAAGTCGGCCAGGGCCACCAAAGTCAAGCTCCGGTCGCTTCACTCCGTCAGGCGCAGTGGAGAGACGCGCTCCCTCCCGAGGCAACACGAGAGGAGCAGCATGACGGCGTCAGCATCTGACAGGCGTGCAGAGGGCAGGTGTGCACCTTCCCGACGGAACGCCACCCGTTGTGTCTACCAACCCGGTGTGGAGCAACAGGAACCTGTCAGTCATCAAGACCGAAGACCAGGGACTCCCGGGCGTAGCATATCCCTATCTTTTTTTTCTCCAAACTCCCGTGTAACTTGTCCCCTCCGCCTATATAAAGGGAGGCAGGGCCCTCAGGGAAGGGCAACAAGCATTTGCAGCATCCTCTCATTCACTCGCACTCGCATCCACATTCGAGCCATCCGACCCAGACGAACACCCCGAGCTCCTCCACTCGGACGAACCCTAAGGGCCTGTCCGTAGCCCCCGCTTGTAATCCTGTGTAGTCCACTACACCCCGAGCAATACAAAACCACCACACGAACTGGACGTAGGGATATTCGACCCGAACCAGTATACATCTTGGGCTCCCTTCGTCTAACCATTCAAGGAGAGGGAGCGCGCGGCCCCTATACTTACAAATTTACTTGCCGGTTGTACGAAACACCGACACCCCGGCACTCCAAACGCCCAATATATAGGAGCCGAATAGGCACCAGCCGAGTAGACACCAATCAAGCGGACGCTATCTCGGGTGAAGCATCGCGCGTCCCGTCCGACCGCCACGCCGAGCCGCTGGTGAGGCGCATCGGTTCCCAATCATTTCACTTCGCATTTAATTCCCTCCACTGCGCATTAAATACAAGCAGGAGGCGTCAGGACACCGTTTCGGGCGACACGCCCTGCGACCCTTCGATCTCCGTCACTGGACTGGGTCGACTGGAGCGAAACAGGTATAAAAAGCCCACCGGGCCACTGCGGCCTCGAGGAGGCAAAAGCGCTGCAGGTCCCAAGGGCCTAAATCCACCAAGTGGAATCCTAGCCGCCCCAGCATAAAATTGAGCAAGGGATGAGGACAAGGCGAGCCCCCAGTGGGCCTCTAGTTGGGTCGGCGGACGACCCAATCGCCTTAACTCGTGTCCGAGACCATACTTCACACTCTCCCGCGGAACCCATCGATAGGTGGCAGCCAGCTGCGCTTCGGGTCGGCGGACGGCCCGGAGTTCGATACGGGATCGAGTAAAGAAAGGTTTCTTATGGGTCGCCCCCAGCGGGTCAAACGCCCGACGCCGGGATCGTCCACTTGGAAAGGTCCCTCTTGGGAGGGATCTCCAGGGCCCACTCGGATAACCCGTTAGTAGCTCCACGAGCACGGTGTTCAAACCAACATGGTAAACATGCGTTCACTCACCCCCTCCAGGTCCCACACCTGCGGACGGGGCGTATACGTGGGACAGACAGTGGCTACTCCTCTCAGCCTCACCAGATGAGGACTCGGGATGAACGCCCTTCGTCGAGCTACGACGTAAAACTAGCACCCGGACCCCAGAACCTTGTCTAAGGCATCTGGGCGTCCGCGCCGACCTAGGCAACGTCCAGCTACGACGTGAAACTAGCACTCGGATACCAGAACCTTGTCTAAGGCATCTGGGCGTCCGCGCCGACCTAGGCGACATCGAGCTACGACGTAAAACTAGCGCTCGGACACCAGAACCTTGTCTAAGGAATCTGGGCGTCCGCGACGACCGAGGCAACGTCGGGCCGGATCTCGCGGACCAAGTCGTTCAACCTTCACAAGCCAAAGTAACCCCCGACCAGCTCTCCGACCTGCTCGGGGGCTACACCCACCGTGTGCGCTCACGCGCACCCGGTCGAAGCCGACCGACCAAGTCGGTCGGGCTCTGCCGATCAAGGCAGCCTTCCGATCCACTCGGGGGCTCGGGGCCGATTGAGTCCACCCGCGCGCTCCCAGTCGGGTTTCGCCGACCAAGTCGGTCGGATTTCGCCACTCAAGTTGAATGGGCGCGTCAAACGATCCGACCAACCGAATCCACTCGCTTCACTCAGTCAGATTTTGTCGACCAAAGCAAACCCCCGACCGCCTCTAACGAGCTCGCTCGGGGAATCGGGGGCTACTGACGAATACTCATACCAGGGATACCCCCAGCGGGCCGGAACACCAAATGGGTCGTCTTAGGCCCAGCTCTGGCCGAAGGCCTCGTTGGGTCACGAAGGACCCTCAACCCTGATCAAGACCACCAGGGGGCGATCCGACCTAGCCTCAGGTCGGGCGCCCAACGAGCTTCGACCCAGCGACCTCCACCATAGGGTTGAAGATCGTCGCCGGTCGACCTCAAGCTGGTCACCTGCCCCGCGGACACGACGGCCATGCTGGGGCAGGTGGCTCCTTCCCAAGGTGGCCAAGAGGCCGCCAAAGTCAAGCGCCAGTCCCTTCACCCCGTCATGCACAGTGGAGAGACGCGCTCCCTCTCGAGGCGACACCAGAGCACAGCGTAACGGTGTCAGCATCTGATAGGTGCACAGAGGGCAGTCGCGCCGCCCAACTAACGCCATTGTATACCAACCCATGCATGGGATGAACAGAACTGTCACCACCGGGACCAAGACCGTGACTCTCGACGAGGACACCCCATCCTTTTTTCTCCAAACTCCCGTGTACCTGCCCCCTTCGCCTATATAAAGGGAAGCAGGACCCTTAGGGAAGGGGACACAAGCATATACGAGCAGACCAGAGGCACTCAAGAGCACTTACGAGCGTATAACTCTTACGAACGAACAGCTCTAGCTCACTCCGACCTCACCCACTCATACGAGGTGCTCAAGGCCTGCCCTTAGCCCTCGCTTGTAAACACCGTGCAGTCCTCTGCACCCAAAGTAATACAGAACCACCACACGAACTGGAAGTAGGGACGTTCGGCCCGAACCAGTATACATCTTGGGCTCCCTGAGTCTAACCATTCAAGGAGAGGGAGCGCGCGGCCCCTTGACTACAAATTTACTTGCCGGTATACGAAACACCGACAGCTTTATAAAGTACAAATTTTCTTAAAATGTCATTTCCAATGTATTGTTGTATAAATCTCATCTTTTGAAACTCTTATCCTACTATACTCTCATTATGTTGAAAATAAAGAAAAAGGGCTTTTGACAAATTTTTGGTTTTCATCTAAATACCCTCAATCAAAGCTTTGGTCTATATTGACCAAATCTTATACACTTAGTGATTTTTGTCTTTCGGAACTAAAATTTCATAGTGTCTAGCCTACCAAAAGATGATTTTCAACTCACACATGCAAATGAGCCTTACTTTAGCTAGTTGAGTCTTTTGTCCTAAAGGCGCCTTCTTGAAACAAATTGAGACTCACTTCTTGTGATACATCTTGAAATTTAATCCTATTAGTTGAGATTACTAAAGTGAATACTCATATTTGTTTTCCTTGAATTTTTGCAAATTTATGGACTATTTCTTGGCCTCTTTTGCCTTTTTGTCTGAATTTTAGCCTATCAGGCTGTCAGGGCCAGTAGCACTGCCCCTGCATGGGCGGTAGCACTAGCGGCCGGTGCTACCGACCATTCAGCGGTAGCACCAGATTTGTCAGGTTTTGGAGATTAAGTCCAACCCGGTGCAACTGTTTCCCCTTCCTCTTCATACCGCTCTCCCTTCTTCTCTCTTCCTCTCTCCACCCGAAATCTTCTTCACAAATCTTGCAGAGAAAAAGGGAATTTCTTCATTGATTCTTGACCTGCACTCTCTCCTCATCTCAAAGGTACTATTCTCATCCCAAATCTTGGTCTCTTCTTGCCCTCGATTGCTCTCATTAGAATGTGGAAAAATTGTGCTTGATTTGGTAAAAACTATGATTGAGTTGAGTATGGGGATGACTATCAAGATCATCTAGTGCCATTCCAAGGCCCACATTGCTCAAAATTACAAATTTAGATGATTTAGGGTTAAACCTCTTAGGCAGCTGGTGCTATCGGCCTCCATGCGGTAGCACCGCTCCAAGCCCGGTGCTACCGGATCATCATGGGCTGTAGCACCAGACCTGACCTAGTACTATCGATCCAGCATGGGCAGTAGCACTAGGATTGCAGTCAACTTAAGCACAATTCTCACATTTTGCATCATTAATCCTACCTAGGGCATATATCTTTGTACCCTTAATCCTTGACCTAAATCCTTGCAATCCTCTCTCCCAGTTATCATGCCTAACGTCAGGGGAAGGGGCACTTACAAGAAGGTTCCTGCTAACAGAGGTCGACCCATAACTCCTATCAACCTCGATGAAGATGAGCAACCTATCTCTCAAAGGCTTGCTGAGATCAGAAAGAAGAGTCAGAGGGATGCTGGTGGCAGTTCCAAGCAAGCCAACGAAAAACAAGCTGTTTCAGAGTCCAGCTCAGAAGATAAAACCAGATCAATGGATGTTGATGAGGGGGAAGATGAGGGGATAGAAGAGGAAAATTTTGATGATTTTGATCCTTCTGCGGACCTTAAAACCATAAAAGGTGACACATACTTTCCTTTGAGGCAAACAAATCAGTATCTATTGCCTAGAAATGCTACTGAGGATAAGTTTAGAACTTTGTTTCAACAAAAAGTCTACTATGAGATTTATATGCACAAGGAGTTCGCAGATCATAAATGGGTTAACTGGGACCACATTAGAAAAGTGCCCTTGTTTGTTGGTGTGCCTGAGCTATTTCAAGGGGCAGGGTTGGCAGATTTTCTTAGTGGACAATGTGATTACAATGATGATATGATAAGACAGTTTTATGCCACTCTGCATATTCCTGAGTCATTTGAATCTATCACTTGGATGACAAACACTACTCAATACACCGCCACTAAGGAGGAGGTTGAGGAGGCATGGGAGTATATCTTAGTGGATATCCGAAGATTCATAGTGACAAGGTTCTCCCTTTTGCCAGGCAATTTGAATTTTATGATCCTGCAGCTCCAGTCAAGTGTCCAGGTAAATTGGCGCATCTTCTCCTCTCATCTGCTTTGATTAACATAATAGTAAGAGTCACAATCCACCCCAAAAGTGGAAATTTGGATGAGATAAAGGGATACGCTTGGAATATTATGAACAAAGTTATGTACAAGCATAAGTTTGATGTTGTGGATTTCATGATTAGAGAGATGGCCTCCTCTGCCTACAATAGAGGTAAAAGGATCTACTTTGCTCCCTTCATTATGATGATTATCAAGAAAGTAACTGGATACAGAGGAGGATGTGGATGTCCACAAAAGCCCTACAGACCTCGAGAGGCAGCTCCCTAGTCCATCAGTCAGAGAGGGCAGTCTTCCTCTCAGCAGCCTCAGCAGCAGTAGGCCCTAGTGCCTCAGGAGGACCCTCAGGCCGCGCAGCAGGCTCCTCAGGAGCAATTCTTTGAGAGTCTGAGGAACGACATGATGAGTAGCCTCCAAGGGATCAGATCAGAGATGTTGAGTCACTTCTACCAGGTTGATGAGTATCAGTCGCAGACTAGGCAGATCATGGAGGAGGTCAGAGGGCGCATGGATTCTATCGATTCATCCATTGCTCAGCTTTGTTCATCTTTTGAGGATTATCGATCGCAGTAGGCGCCCCGTACTTTTCATCGCAATGGGTCTCAGGCTCCTTCGACTCCTCCTCTGCCTCCTCCTCCCGCTTCGTGAGCTCCTCGACAATTTCTTCGTTTTTGGTACTTGATGCCAAAGGGGGAGTGATGAGAGAAAATATGGAAGAAGCCGAAGACTACCTCTTATGAAGACTAACTATAGATTATACCTTGTTACTTTTGTTGAATGATATTGATACTCTTATACTGGATGTTCTGGTTGTGTTTGTTTTGGACTTTTAGACTCTTGGTTGAATGCCTATGGATGATTGATACCTTGTTATATTTCCTTATTATGGTTCTTGTGATGATATTGCAAGTGCTTATACATTACTTCATATATTATTGCTTATTCTTCCTTGGTTCCAAAATTCTAGCAAAACTCTGTCAAAATTTCTTTAAAATTTCTTTGTGCAAACTCATTTTATACTCCTATGCACATCTTTAAGGGGAGTTTTTAAATAGTACTTTGCTTCGATCTATTGCTCAAATTATCAAGAAGCAAAATCCTATTTAAAGCTAGCTCTCGGTTATTCAACATATTTCTTTGTTGCATACTCAAAACAAATCACAACTCCTTCCATATGTTCGAGATTGTCATCAATTACCAAAAAGGGGGAGATTGAAAGCATGTAGGCCCCTAAAAGTATCTCATGGTTTTGGTAATTAATAACAATCATGTTTAAGAGACTAACATTTTTGTTGAGTATATGGAAATAGGTTAGTCTCAAAGATCGGTGATTATGGAAGCATGGAAATGGTGCAAAAGAAGATCAAAGTATAAAACAAGTAAAGGTAAAAATTCTAAGTACAATTTTCTAGTCATTTTACCGATCTTGAAATTTGGAGAAAAGATTATATTGCTAGAAATAGGTACTATTAAGAGGGGTCTTGACGTTATCTTGGTGTCGTCTTTAGGTTTAAAGGCTCAAATCAATCGATTACACTCCTGCATTGTATCATAAAATGCATTTTTTATAAACCTTGATAAGTCTCAAAGAAAGGTCCTAGAACCCCAGTACTACCGCCAAGGGCATCCCGGTGCTACTGGTGTAGCGGTAGCACCGGCCCCTATGCCGGTGTGTAAAAACCCAAGAGGGGTTATTTTGGGTCCAAGTAGGGCGGTGCTACCGCCCATGGTAGCCCAGTGCTACTAGGGTAGCGGTAGCACTGGCCCAAATGATCGGTGTAAAAATTTTAGTATGGGGTGGTTTTTGGATTTTCTTGAAGGACGGTGCTACTGGGGCAGCGGTAGCACCAGCCCTATGTCACGGTATGAAAATTCCAGAGAGCACTCCTTTTGACTCTAAAATTGAACAGTAGCTCGGTGCTACCGGTCCTAGTTGGGCAGTAGCACCGGACCTCCTGCGCAACGGCCACTGTCAAAGCATTAAATGCTCTGCCACACCCACGGGGATGGAGTCCAGTGCTACCGGTCTTACATGGGCAATAGCACCGGAAATCTTGACTTGGTTAGGATTTCAAGCTCAAACAGCTAGTTTTGGTGATCAGGGTTATATAAATACCCCTCCTCTACCATCTACAACAACTCTTGGGCATTATTTAAGATATTTGAGCTCTTACAAAGTCCTCTCCTCTCTCTAGTGCATTCATTTCATATTTAGTCCAAGTGAGGAGAGAAATTGAGTGTTGCATTTAGTGTGAGCCTTTAGACACTTGATTCGACCTCAAGCAAGCATCAAACTTATTACTCCTGGAGGTTGTCGCCTCCTAGATGGCTTGGAGGTGTGTGGATTTGGTGATCTTCACAAGGAAACTTGTGTGAAGACCTGATCGTTGTGAAGGCAAGAAGCTCGCCTACCCGGAGTGGGGAAGAGCTACCACGAGTGATCGAGGAAGGCTCAAGCGGTTGGAGCCGGCTTGAAGAAGTTCAAGTCACCTCAATCTGGAGTAGGGGAGACCGGCAAGTCTCCGAGACCACGGGATAAATTCTTGTGTTCTTCTATTGTGGTTTGCATTTCTTATTCTCTTGAGTGAAGTTTCAATTCATGCTACTTGAGTATCTTGCTTAGCATAGAATTGTATTTGGTTTACTTGAGTAGTTGGGATAATTAGTGATCACTAGAATTGCTCGGTATTAAAAGTGTTAAAATTACTATTTGTGCTTAGCGATCGTGCGACTTGAAATTAGAGTAGAAAATTTTAAAAAATAAAACATTCTATTCACCCCCTCTAGTCGGTTATCCTTGATCCTACACCCTGGCAGCCAGCTTTGGCTGACCATGCATGCCCTTGGATGGTATCCCCAAGGAGTACCCTCGGAAAGTCTGGTTGGTGGGTCCGCCCCGACCATGCCCGAGCTCGTCCCCGAGCAAGTGCCATAAATCCCCGAGCATGCTAGCTTGGGAGTGCACAGCGGTCGAACAGAGCTGAGGTGAATTCCCGAGCATGATTAAATGATCATGCTTGGCCCATAACGACGATGTGGCGATAATTATACCACAATCTAAGACCATTACGCCACGATCTGCGACCATTATGCCCACGTTGGGACGTGGCGAGAATCAGGATGAAGATTCTGACCACAGTTATCTGAGAATGGTGCATTATTCGGCCACAGTTATTTCGATCATCTATAAAGACCCCACCAGTAAAGGGGGCAGCATCATCAACAACAACAACAACAATAAGCAAACAAAGAGCGCGCACACAAGCCTTTCTATAAGAATTCCACAGACAATAGTAAGATCATTGGAGTAGGGTTATTATCTCTGCAGCGAGAGGCCTGAACCAGTATAAACCCTGTGCCCATTCTCTATTGTTTAGAAGGCATTCTTCAGATGCAAACCCTTCACAGGAAAGGGGTTTTGGTTGATCCTTCATTCAACAAGTAAGCTCGGCGGGGACCTGTTTCCCAAACGTCGACAATAAGATTTAGTGACCAGACTAAATAGATTTGTAAGTAATTAGGTGTACGACTTAGCGACTTTAGATGTAGGACTTAGCGACTTCAGATGTAGGACTTAGCGAGTTTAGATATATGACTTATAGACTTCGCGACTTCGAATATACAACTTAGTGAGCAGATTAATTAGATTATAAGTGATCAGCTATGTAAAGTGGCAATAGTTATTTAGATACATGTGACATAGTAACCAGATTAATTAAATTAGGCTGGTAAGTAATTAGCTTCGTAGGTAATTAGATGTGTAGAGTAGCAATAGTATTTTTGAATACATGACTTAGCAACATGATTAATTAGGTTTATACGTAATTAGCTGTATGGAGTAGCAATAGTTTTTGTAGATACACGACTTATCGACCAGATTAATTTGGTTCTTAAGTAATTAATTGTATAGTGTAGCAATATTTTTTTAAGATGCACGACTTGTCGTCATCATACATAGGTGTAGCAGTATGGGTAGGTTGAGAATTTAAAAGGTGTTAGAGTTTGTGTATTTGAATTTTAATGTGTAGTTGTTGTACTCAAATTATGTTTGTAATTACTGCATTCAGTTTGTTTGCGTATTCGAATTCGTACTAACATTGTTTCATTCATTGCAGGTATAGCAGACGTCCAACAGTATGAGTTGCTCGACCCAGTGATAGACGTGACTCACCGAAGCTACTAGCCACCTTGCCACCACTAGATGGGGAGCTGTCCATCGAGCTTAGCGCCCAACGCTTGCGGACCCCCATGAGAGCATGGTGGATCGACCCACGATGGATTCCGAAGTTTGTACTATTGTCATAGTTGTGTTACAATGTCTTGTATATGTGGAGAGATCATTCTTATAGCATTTTTGTGTAGGCTGAGAGTGGCATGGTTACTTCCGCTAGCACGGATGGTGGAGGTGACTGTCACCGACGCGCAGGACAAGTGTGGTGCCACCAGGAGGTTCCCGTACGATAGGAGTTTTCTGACTGCTTTGGTAAATCGCTGGCGACCAGAGACGCACACATTTAACCTCCCGTGCGGTGAGATAGCGCCGACACTAGAGAACGTCGGCTACCTACTAAGCGTACCTTGCACTGGGGACGTGGTGGTGCCTAACGACATCCACGCGGAGTGGCAGATGGAGGTCCTAGCCTGGTTTGTAGATATGCTACCCACTGAGCTTGGGTATACACCTTTCACTTCTACGTACAGTTTGACACAGAAGTGCTTGGTATAGTTCTATGTAAGTATGATTTACTTTGTCTAAATTTTATTTCACTTTCTATTTTAATTGTCAAACTAACTATTGCTTTTTGTAGCCTAAGATAATGGCTAACAAAGCCGAGGGAGTACGTCATCAGTCGTCACTTCGAGGTGTACCTGTTGTGGCTATTCGACTAGGTCTTGTTCTGCTCATCCTACGGGGATAGCATTGACAAGCACATAATTCAGTACGCGGGGACGATCGTAGACACCAACTTGGAGGAGACCCCGCAGCTGGCTTGGGGACTGGCTGCACTCGCTGGCATGTACCAGGCTCTTTGCGATGGGTGTTGTCGTGTGGCGGACTCGTCCATTCTCGCCGAGCGTCTACTACTCTTTCAACGAAGACCTCACCAGCATGTGCTTCATGGCCAACGCAAACGGCATCAACAACTCCAAGCTTTACAGCGACTCAGATGAGGTACCTTCCCATGACCAGCTCAATGAAGCTTTCTGCAAATTAGAAAATTTCATGCTAGAGCTAGAGCTAAGTGTATAGAGTTTGAGAAGGAAATAGGTACTTTGACTTGGGAGTTAGCTTCACTTAGATCTTCTCCCTCCCGAGTCTCTAATGATTGTTCTTTGTGTGATGTTTTGCTTTTGGAGCTTAAGAACCTAAGGACTATGCATGATAGTGTGGTTTCTAAGCTTGAGAGTCTTAGGTCGAAGAATGCTAGCACTTGTTTTATTGATGTTGTTCATGTAGATGCTAGTATTTTTCATGCTCACACTAGCGCATCATGTGAAAACTGGCTGAAATTGCTTGTTAAAATTGATACTATGAGTACTCACCTTAGGAAGCTATCTACTAGAAACAATAAACATGAATTGCATACTTCTAAGGACTCAGTCAGCTAATGTGATGACTGTAGGCAACTAAAACTTGACAATGAATCTTTAAATGTTAAGTGTGCTTAACTTGCTAAGAACTTACTTGTTAAGTCACAAGAAAGTTGTTTGCGATGTGCTGAGATTGAGGGGAACTTAGATAAAATTCAAGTTGAATTTAGGAAAAAGCTTGAGGCTCAGACCCTTAAGATTAGAAATGCCCCTTACATTTCGTGTGAGGCCTTCAAAGTTGAGGCAGCCGTGCTAAGAGAGAAAAATACACGTTCTGATAGTTCTTCTCATTTTGATTCTTCTTCCTCTTGTTTCCCCTACTCTTCCTATGCTTCTTTCTTCCAGGAGTGTGAGTATCTCATAAGCACTCTCAGGAAGTTTGTAGGAGGCAAGAAAAAACTCAATTTCATCCTAGACCAGTCCAAGATTAGTCAATTCAATCAAGGTCTAGAATTTGACTACTTGGAGTACGCTAGAACTCATCCTCCTATCATTGTATGCTGCTCCAAGAGTGAAGAGATTGTAGTTGCTCTCAGAGTGAGCACTATTGTGTTTAGGTCTACTAGAGATGTCCATGTGATCTCTGACCAGAAGGGTGCTCCTCCTACTGTAGGAGGTCTGACATCAAGTTTGGCTTCAACTACACGTTATTTCATCCCTCATGGGTAAAAAGGCAAGTGGATAGTAGAATGATGATATGGTTGCAAATTCTTGTTGTTCTTACTAGCAAAATGTTCATCATATTGCTTTACATGGTTCTTTCTATTGATTATGGAAATCATATGACAATGAAATTAAGATAATGATGATAATAAGTGTTAAATGTTAATAAATCATGTTAAATGAAATTATTGATATGTCATTTGCATATGAAGCATTCATAATGGAAAGATGTGAACTATGTGGGCCTTTATGACCTGTATGGTGTGGGCATGAAAAACCTATTTCGGTAGGCACCTCCTCTCCACAGGATAGAGGGAAGAGAGGGTGCGACATTGACGGGTGTGTACTCAGCAATTAGCATATGAGTATGTAAACATATTTGTATTGCATCGCTAATGATAAAACATGATTAATGAAATAAATGTGATAAATGATTATGTTATTATTTTATCATGTACTTATGAGTCGTGGACTCACCATTGGTTATTTAATATTGTCAGGTGAACAATGAATATGATATGCATAAGATGGGAGTAGTACCACCATTTTACTTGTCACATCATCTCCCACAATTAGTATTAGTGATCACTCTTAGATTGATAAAGTGTCTAGTCAATTTAGTTGATAAACTTTCATAATCATAATATTGATCATGTGAAATTAGTGAATCTATACCACTTCTGGAAACTACAGAAAATTATCTTGTCTTCCCTAGTTATGAATACAATTTAATTCGGCCATCTATTAGGCAAAATAAGTAGATTAACACAACTACAACTAGCATTGACTAATTTCTGGACAGCAGCTTTCCCGATGCCATAACTTTTAATCCGCTCAATCAAACCCATCATTCTTGCACTCTATAGAATTCTTAAACAATTATCTACATTATTCTTAATACGATGAGGCTATGACATAGAACATAGATACCAAGAAAACCGGCCCAAAAAATTGGTCATCACAACTCGATAAACCCTGGCATCGATAATTCACTTCCAATGCCGCCATCTATACCGTTCAATACTAATATGACCCCATAGATGAACTATTATGTCATCACCACAAGGAACATCGTCCTAGACTGAGGCATCTAAACATATATTTTGAACAATTCTTGTGGTTATGTTTCATGTAGGAGTCAACAAGGCATGACATTTCAATCCTGCAATTTTTCCTATTTTTGTGTTTTTAGTTCTCTACGGCCCTTAGGGTTTCCAGGCTAAAGGTACAAAAATGACATTTTATTGCTTAAATAAATAGAAAATTATATTCTTTTTTAGCTTCGAGCCCAAGAAAGGTGGACATTGTAGGCTTTTGGGTTTTTTGTGTAAGGCAAGCCGAATTTAAGCACAGCCGTTCGAGGTCGGGTCCAAACTTGGCCTAGCCAACCTAAGGTACCAGTTTATTTGCAACTGTAAATTACTCCGTGTCTCATTAAGTCAATATACAAATTTGCACATATGTTAGCTGGTTTGATTTGGAGTTTTCGGACTTTGATGTCGTAACACATTGTTTTTTTTCAATCTTTGTTCTAACTGTACGGCAATTTGATATATATTTACTATTGTCGACACCATATAAGTCTTCAGACAACACCATTAAAATAAGACTAGCTGTCGTTGGGAAATCTGGAACAAAAATTAAGGCCTTGTTTGGATGCAACATGGATGGATTGGGATTTTAGTTTAAATTCTTAGTTCATCTATGTGGACTCTAACCAGGAATAAACCTCTCAAACAACTCATAAGTCAAAAATCCTGATCCACCTACCTGTATAGGTCAACATTTTAGAACCCATCCTATTGGGTGGGGATTTTGAGCTTCTAAACAAGGCTTAAGTGTTTAGAAATTTTAATTGAACTAACACAATATTTTAATTGCCCTGATCAATGGCTACACCCTTTATACGGGAAGGGATTGGCGAGAGACCAGGGGGGCCACATGCCCCCCAGCCTATTTTGCAGAAAAACCCTCCGTGTCTTCGAAATTACGGATAGGTTCTTCCGAATTACAAATAGATCCTTCGCGATTTTTTGTGAGACAAAGATATATTTTTTTCTTCGCGTTTGGGTCCCTAGCGTGGTATTTTACGGAAAAACCTCCCATTAATTTCAAATCGCGAACAAGCCCTTTTCTAATTTTTCAGGATAGCGAACAGGTCCAAAAAATTAACAAACAGGTCCCTGGTTCTTACGTTCAGGTCCTTTCTCCGTTTTTCCAGGAAAAAATGTTTTCGTCACCAAAAAAACACGGAAAAAATGCTTTTGTCACAAAAAAAACACAGATTCGTCGAAGGTTTATAGCAACTTATGGATTTGCCAACGGGTCATAACCGTGAGGTTTTTTTAAAAAAAATGCAGATTCGTCCGAAGATTTATAGCGACCCATAGATTCGCCGACGGGTCCTAACGACCCATTTTTTTAGTAAACACAAAAAACCAAAAAACGAAAATACCAGATTAAATCGAAGGTTTATAGCGGTTCATGGATTCATTTACTGGTCCGAAAGCGACCTTTTAAAAAGGAAATACATAAAAAAACAACAGCACTTTTCTTTTAAAAAAACAAAAAAAAACACAGATTCAAACCGTAATTTTCTAAATAAAACACGCATCGATAAAAAAAAATCACGGATTCGTCGAAGGTTTATAACAACTTGTGTATTTGCCAACGGGTCATAACCGTGGGTTTTTTTAAAAAAAAAATAGATTCGTCCAAAGATTTATAGCAACCCGTAGATTCGCCGGTGAATCCTAACGACCCATTTTTTTAGCAAACAAAAAAAACACGGATTCAACCGCAATTTTCTAAATAAAACACAAATCGACAAACAAAAACACGGATTCGTCGAAGGTTTATAACAACTTATGGATTTACCAACGGGTCATAACCGCGTGTTTTTTTAAAACGTAGATTCGTCCAGAGATTTATAGCGACCCATAAATTCGTCGGCGGTCCTAACGACCCATTTTTTTTAACAAACACAAAAAACAAAAAAGATCAAATATCCCGAAATACGTAAAAAAATGGAAATCGAAAATTCGACAAATTTATCAGACGACGGGTTGTAACCGCGGTTTTCTAAAAAAAATGTAGATTCCTTGAAGGTTTATAGCTAACAACCTATTTTTTTAAACAGATATGAAAACCGAAAATACGACCCCTATGGATTTACCGACGGGTCCTATCGATTATTATTGCTAGTTTTTGTTACTAGCCACCAAAATGACCATTTTACTCTTAGATGCAGCTAGTGTGTGAGCTAGGCATTGATGGACGGGTCAGTTCACTAGCTCTGTTCTGTCACGTACGTAGGTTGCCGGTGGCTAGTCTTCTCAAAAAGAAGAATCTACTTCAACCGATATGCTTTTAGGCACGGCCATACATAACATAGAAATCACACGTGGAAGGAGTAGGCAATTAGCTAGAGCAGCAGGTGCTGTAGCGAAACTGATTGCAAAAGAGGGTAAATCGTCTACTTTAAGATTACCATCTAGAGAGGTCCGTTTGGTATCCCAAAATTGCTTAACAACAGTCGGACAAGTGAGTAATGTTGGGGTGAACCAAAAAAGTTTGGGTAGAGCCGGATCTAAGTGTTGGCTAGAGTATATTCAAGCGGACCAAGCGAGTTGCAGCTATCTCAATTTTAACAGAGATTTGAGAGAGAAAAATTTATTCGAGAAAAAACAGAGAAAATAAAAATAAAATAAAATAAAATACTGCAATAGAGATAGGAAAAACTGTCAAAAAAATCTAAAAATACCAAAAAGAAAATGTAGCTGTACCACGTGGTGGGGTCGAGCCGTCCGTACATCTCAACAATAGAGATATAGGTAGATATATAGACGCGCTGGCTCTGCCCAAGATATGCAAAGATACCCAATTAACAACTCCGAAGTTTCAATGTTATTTTTTCATACTCCATTTAGGTGTTGGGTCTAAGCAAAAACACATAGGATTCCAGCCATTCTTCCTTTTCTAGCTGTAGGATTAAGATTTCAATTAAATCGATTAATCACTCCATTTCCCTAAAATAGTTACAATTAAACGCTATAGCATTTTCTTCACAGATAGGTTATCCTACCTTTTTACCGATTAAGAGCTGAGCAGTAGGGCAACTTGCCAATTTTTTTGTCTATGCGAAGCTAAAAGTACCAAGGATTTAAATCGCGATCCGTCACAGTGGGAGATATAAAAAAGTTATCACGGAATCTATGTTACACGTTGCGTTTACTATAATATAAATATTTGTTATTATTTCAAGTATGTGGTATCGGTAATCTATATATAATAAACTATATTTAAATTTAAAGCACATATTATGATTGTTATATATTAGTCATACAATGTGCAATAGAAAATAATCTATATAATTATATAAATTTAAGAGATGGATTTAAATTTTAACTAATATTTATTATTTCTAGGAGCCAAATTAATTTTATTTAAATATAACATATATAATAAAAGAAGAAGATCATGAACAAAACACAATTAATGTTTAGAAATATAAAGAGAATTGATCTATGCAGCATAGTATAGCTATCATGGCTATAAAAATAGCGGTCAATATAGAGACAATAGCAATTGTAGCTGTGTTTACGGAATTTTATTCAATCGGATAGAGTTTTATGTTTGAAAAAGCTATAGCACAGCTATAGCGGTCTATTTAAATCACTGAAAAATACAAAAGAGCATGGAATCACCTCTAAATACAAAATTACAAACATATATAAGAGGCATGATTGCATTGACACCTTACTAAATGTCTAAGACATCAACATGGTTTTCAAAATGCAAATTTGACACCATTTCAAAAATGCATATTTGACTATCAAATTTTCTATTTATATGCTAGTAAAAAATATTAAAAATGTAAAATTGTAGAAGTACTGATGGCAAATATACTAATATTATTTTTATGTGACCAATGTAAAATTGTATTATACCAGTGGGCAAAGTTCAAGAAATTGACTGCAAGCATTATAAAAAATCGTCTATTTACTATTTATTAACAGAGGGAGCAGAATGTTGTTCTGAAGCTCGCATCTGTTATTTTCTTCTTTCAAATTTTACTGCAAGCCAAAGATGGAACAGATAGTGGAAGCTTTAACACATAAGATAGCATAGCTGATCATAGTAATCTGATAAATTATAATTACACAGTCAGGATACTGGCTAGAGGAAGCATAGCGAACATGCTTTACCTAGCCTAATATATACACTATATTATCGCGCCTGGGATTGCCGCCCACTAGCTGAGCCACATGTCGAGCCCGTCTTCAAAAAAGGTTCTCCGTAAATTCTAAAATTACGTTTAGGTTCTTTCTAAAGTCCCAAAATTACAGTTACCCTCCTAGTATTTTGCAAAAAGGGAACACACCTGGGATTGCCACCCAGCTAGCCAAGCCACACGTCGCGCCCGTCTTCCAAAAATAATATCCATGATGACAGGGTAAGAGAAATATAGAAGTTAGCTGGATCTCTTGGGTTTTGGTGCTTCTGCTGCTTCTTTTGAGAGCTCAAGTGAAACATGGCAGTGATCACTTCCATAAAATCCTGCAATGATGGACGCCAACGATTTAAACCAAGGCCAAAAACCAGCCATGTACACCTTACAACGGTTGAAAAAACTATGGGTAGTAGCTGGATTCATCTTAACCTTGACAAAAACATATATAAAAAGAGATTTTTGAAGAAAAAAAACCACTTGCAGGTGGATGAGTTTATCAAAAACTCTGCTGCATCTCAAAGTTTGTAAAAAAACCCACCCACAAGTTCGATGTGGTTGCAAATCTCCCATTCGATAGTTAGTTTACTCACTGAAGGTCCTAGATGGCTAGAAGTCAAGAACTGCTACTTTGTTGTCTCTTGCTGAGGGGATTGCATCCTAATACATCTAGACCACGGGAATCCTCCAGCGCAGCCACAATGTCGACGATTGCCTTCTTCCTTGTCCCTCTGTTCTCCCGCTCAAATGTCGCACTTTATTCTCTCACACTCGCCTTGTGCGTCGTATCCTGTGTTGGCTCTGTTCAGCCTATAGGATTGGTCCACAGGGATTGCCACATAAGCGCCAAGTAGTAGCTTTAGTGAGTAAATTGGTCCTTGGAGATGGGATTTGCAACCATATAGAACTTGCAGGTGGATTTTTGACAAACTCCCCCATTTGCAGGTGAGTTTTTGCAAAAATGCCTAAAAGAATTTGCGAGTATATTAACGCGCCTGGGATTTGCCGCCCGCTAGCCGAGCCACGTGTCGCGCCCGTCTTCAAAAAAGGTTCTCCGTAAATTCTAAAATTACGTTTAGGTCCTTTCTAAAATCCCAAAATTATAGTTAAGTCCTTCCAGTATTTTGCAAAAAAAGGAACACACCTGGGATTGCCGCCCAGCTAGCCGAGCCATGTGTCGCGCCCGTCTTCCAAAAATAATATCCATGATGACAGGGTAAGAGAAACATAGAAGTTAGCTGGATCTCTTGGGTTCTGGTGCTTCTGCTGCTTCTTTTGAGAGCTCAAGTGAAACATGGCAGCGATCACTTTCATAAAATCCTTCAATGATGGACGCCAATGATTTAAACCAAGGCCAGAAACCAGCCATGCACACCTTACAACGGTTGAAAAAAATATGGTTAGTAGCTGGATTCATATTGACCTTGACAAAAACATATATAAAAAGGGATTTTTGAAAAAAAAACCACTTGCAAGTGGATGAGTTTGTCAAAAACTCTGCTGCATCTCAATGTTTGTAAAAAAACCCACCCACAAGTTCGATATGGTTGCAAATCTCCCTTCCGATAGTCAGTTTACTCACTGAAGCTCCTAGAAGGCTAGAAGTCAAGAATTGCTACCTTGTTGTCTCTTGCTGAGGGGATTGCATCCTAGTACATCTAGATCACAGGAATCCTCCAGGCAGCACAGCCACAATGTCGACGATTGCCTTCTTCCTTGTTCCTCTGTTCTCCCACTCTAGTGTCGCACTTTATTCTCTCACACTCGCCTTGTGCGTCGTATACTGTGTTGGCTCTGTTCAGCCTACAGGACTGGTCCATAGGGATTGCCACACAAGCGCCAAGTAGTAGCTTAGGGATGGGATTTGCAACCACATAGAACTTGCAGTTGGATTTTTGACAAACTCCCCAATTTGTAGGTAGTTTTTGCAAAAATGCCTAAAAGAATTTGCAAGTAGTAGTTGAATTCACATGACAAATAACTAAACATACCACCACCACATAAACTATATGGTCTTAGGTGCTTAGCAAATAACTGAACCAGTTACATAATTTAGAAGGACTAGGGCTAGTGCGCTACTTAAACACAATTGGTTAGTCGATGTGACTATGTAATAGAAAAATACGCACTTCTGCAGATATAGTGAGAACTCCAAAATGAATTGCCATCATACCGGATGCATGTTATATTCACAAATGAAAAGTCAACAATAAATCGCACCAGCTAGCAATTTGGTCTGAGACTCTGAGTTGAGATATTGATGACATGTATCAAAAGTTGATCTAGGTCACTTTTAAAAACATTTCCTCTTCCTGTTGCCAAACTAGTATGCAGTTGTTGTCAAAAATATATTTGTATCACGCTATTATATTTTTACAAGTACAATAATATATTTCATTGGCAACAAAAATAACAAAATTTAGGTGCCCAAGTACAAACTTTACCATTATTTTGCTCCACTAACAAATAGATGGAGTAGTGACGTGTTATTATTCCTCTAAATCATCAGTATAAGAATGTAGATGGGTTTTTCTAGATGAGAAGACTACAATAAATTTATATATAAGATTATTCTGAATAAATTGTTGAAGAAATAATTGAATCGGGCAACAAATTATTCATTGGGCTGTGTGTGTAAGTCTTTGGCCCAAGGCCCATGTATGTGCATATGTATACATGCCAAATAGCAAGAGAAAAAAAAATCAACAACAGTAATTCCATCCCAACCGACCTCATTATTACTTGTAGGTATGTTGCTACAGAACTAAAGAGATAGTTGCTCAAAATTGTAAACGACGAAAAGAGATAGGTGTTCCATCAATACTCTGTAGATTGGTCGGTAGAACTACTGCTGGACAAAATTTGTCAATGCAGTGCAGTGACGTGCAATAGTAGAAACAGAGACATGCTGTGGACTTGAGTCGTCCAAGCTTTGCTAGACAGCCGCAAAGCCGTAGGCAGCCACAGCGACATAGCCTATCAAAGTCTGAGGCGGGAGCGGTAAGGCTGGGCTGAACACTGTACGTTAATGCCACGGTTGGAACATAAGATGAACGAACACAGTTTCAATTTAAAGGCAATGAACTGGAAAACTTTATATTACTGACACTGCACTGCAATGAAATGATGCCTCGGGCAGAGACACTTTCAGACCCGACGAAACAAAACATACACCAAACAGCTACTTGACCTAAATAAAAAATGCAATATCCTTTCTCATATTACCGACGGTATTTTTAAAAATCAATGATACTACAACTAAACGTGTCTATTTGTCTCACAACAATTCTTATCAGAAAACGAGAAAAAGATACAAAATGGTGAAGGGCCTACTTCTTTGAACCACCCCTTCCAGTTACAGCCACGCACTTTGATGTCTTTGCAGATAGACTGCTCGCTGATTTCATATGACGGTATTCCTCGTTAGCCACGCTTAAGAGGTACGGCATAGTGGAACTAAAGCAAAATTGTTCCAGCATTGCAAGCAAATCAACAACTTTCAACTTGAGGTAACCTTCTTTCGGATGACTCTCTTTCGGCGGGGCTTGGACAGCCCTTCTTCAGGTCCACCCTGCTTGATGCCTAGAAGACCAAGGCCAGACACAGTTGCATCTTTGGATATAAACCACCTTGAATCTTGTTGATCCCCAGAAACCTCAACTGGCCTACTGTATGCTCTCAGTAGTCGATCTGAGTACTGTGGATCAGCTTCTTCTCCAAGCCATGTGTGTCTAGATGACTCACCAACCTGGATATTCATCAGCCTGCAATACATATGCCACCATGTTTAATGATAGAACGTAGCCTCCATAAAATACTATATGGAGCAGTTCCAGAGTGCAGCACAAAACAGAGTGAATTCATGGAGGAAAGCAATGGAGATCCACCTTTTACACACCTTTTACAAATAAAGTGGATATGAGAAATACATGACTTCATAACAACTAGGTTAAAATTAAGACGAAAGCACCTAAGCTACAGTATTAGAATGCAGGAAAATTTTGCTTATCCAACTTTTTGTCCACAAATGAATAGTATAGAACAGGTAACCCTTTCTTTAGTTTTCTGGACAGTCAATCACTGACACCATCTCCACAAATAACCAATACCCTGTTTATGGCAAAGTATCATATGAACTCTAACCAACAGCCAACTAGTAAACAATCACAAGACAAAAATGTTTCACTCAGTTCGAAACCCGATAAATTCAAAATTTATCCAGGTTCACTTGTCCTAAATAATGCAATTTAACAAATTTCCTCACAATATGAATGTATTCCATTAATCTTGAGGACAGTTAACAATATGTAAATGTTGAGGGACCGTCATAATGAACCTGAAACTTAAATTATTTTTTTGTTTAATGTAGTAACCAATAATTATCGGCTGGAAAATACTCAGGGACCACCTGGTCCACAACTGTAACAGGCCAATTCAAACAACCAAACAGGCCAGTATTTCTGGTTTCTCACCTGTAAACGGCAGGAGTTTAAGCATTAAAATTGTGCTATGATTGAAACTGCCACTAGCTTTGCAGCTACAACAGAATGTTATGTCAAGAGTTTAAGCATTAAAATTGTGCGAGAAACCCATGTTATGTTTATTGGTTTATGGCATCAACCAATAATTCGGCATCATGGCCAATTGTTAGTTATCTTACTTTCTTAATTACAAATCAAATATTGGCATATGCCTTTTGCCTTTAAGCATAATGATTAATGAACTACACCATATCATTACTCTGTGTGATATTCCAATTAAAACTAAAACCCTAAGACAAAAGGTCAGTAGAGATCTACCTTAGTGCTGTGCTGAAGAAGATTGCCACACCAAGAACATCAAAGCGCTTGACCATATATTGATCTAGTCCACACAATAATTGATACCGCAAGTTTGCATATAGTCCTAGAAAAGCTCCATAACCAAGGGCATTGGTGCTAACAGAAGGAATAGCCACCGATAACCTAGAGATCAGATTAGAAAAAAAAAAGCTTCAGAATAAATGGATCGGAGAAACCTTAGAAGAATGATTTTTATGACTATATACATGAACTCTGATAAAACGCACCTCCTTTCCTTCCTTGTGGACAGGGCTTTCGACAGACCACATTGAATAGAGCCAGCAACTACCCCCACCAGGCTAAGCTCAGCAGCCTTGTAAAAGAATGCAACGATTCGTTTCTGTAGATCAAACTCTCTCAACGGATAACTCTTCTCAAATACGTTGTTGGGAAGTTTCTCAATCGCATTTTGAAAGTCAAATCGGGATGTACTCCCATATGAACGGCATGGTGCTAGAAGCCCAAGAACCATCAAGTTGCAACACGATGCAGTCAAAGCACTGACAACAACCAAATCCCATTCTTGCTCAAACCTAATTAATCAATAGGTGTAACATGGCTTAGATGAAGTAGTAAAAATTAAACTGTTGAATACCAGTTACCAGTTAATGTACAACATACCTCTCCTTACGAATTTTCATCTCCCACCAAATAGATGAGAAAAAAGTAGCCATGAACTCAAAAGCCATCTTATGCGGGAATGACGGATCTGCAAGTGCTCTGCATTACAGAGAACACATGACAATTCAAACCAGTGTTATCAACACAGTAAGGAATATGCAAGACTGAAAACCAAGCCATCTCCATTCATATCTAAGCAATTCTTATTTAGCTAACCAACACATGAGACAACCTACATGCATACATTAGTTAATAAGTAAATGTGTGTAAAGAAATCTAAAGATAGTTCAGTGGAGTTCATGAACAACTAAAATAGGAGTGACATAAAGTTGGAAGGTCGGATTCTTTAAGGGTAGGGGTGCAAATAGAGCGGATAGTTCCCGACCATCCATCCGTTTGAATAAATTTGGATCATATTCGGAGTATGAAATCGGATACACATGTTTTTTTTCTAGATATTAGAGTCGGATCTGGATAGTTTTTATCGGATATGGAAATGGATTCATGATGAAAGCATCTGCCAGATTTGGAGCTATCCAAAATTTTAATCAGACATTCGGAGTTAGATCTAGATAGTTTTTTGTCAGATATGGAAATGGCTTTGGGATAAAAATTATCCGTCGAATTGGAGCTATCCAAAATTTTAATCAGATAGTATTTGATAAACTTATTTCACATATCCAGATATGAGCCCAATAGGCAAGCCCATGAAGCCATGGGCCCATAAGTACATGACCTTCTCACTTGCCCAGAGTGGGCCTGAGAAAGAAATCGGCCCACAAGGCTTTTTTTCAATATTGAAATTAGTTTTCTATTTTTAGAAAATACAGGAAATCCAAATAAGCCAAGAAAAATAGCAAATGAACTCAGAATAATTCCAAACGATTTAGGCAAATACGTTTTGACATAAGTAACTTCAAAAAAATTACTTTTGAGTTTAATTGTAGTCAAATTTGCATTTTGAACTCCTAATGAATTGCATTTTAAACATGTAGTATGGTTGATTGATTCTTTTATGTGCGACACATATGAGCATAGTTGTCATCGCGATGAACGGAGGGGTACGCTAGGTCAGCTTGCCTCGACTGGAGCAGAGGTAGCTGCCGGCAAGTGAACATTGCCCGCCGGCAACAGAGGAAGCGAGGGGCGAGCGGCGCTCGGTGACAGAGCAAGCCCCTCGGGGCTTGGCCGGCAACGGAGGAGGCGGTCGATGGAGGGCCCCTCGGACGACGAACCGGCAACAAATAGCGAGGTCCATGCGGCGACAGAGGCAACGAGCTGGTGCGGCAGCGGCTAGGACCCTTGGGTGATGCGGCAGGCCAGCGACGAAGGTGGCGAGTATGTCGAGCCGGCGAGGGGTGGGCGGCTCACAACGACCGAGTGGGCTGGCAGCGTACCATCGCACATCTATGGAGGCGAGGAGACACCTCCCTCTTTGTCCGATCGGCAATCACTCGAGATCTAACGAGAGGATAAGAGGGGCTGAGGGAGGGATCAACCGATTGGCTTGACTAGAGGATAAGGTGAGATTTTTTATTTTAATTACTGGTTGATTTGTTCATTGTAAAAATTGTAAAATGCCACCATATAATTTCATTTATTCGTTGATTTGTAAATTGCAAAAATGTAAAAGGTCACCATATAATTTCATTATTTGTTGATTTGTAAATTGTTAAAATGTAAAATGCTTTGTGTTATGTAGCATTTCATTTCAATGTTTGTAATTAATCACAATATATACACCTATGCCAACCACTGTGAATTCTCCATACTATAAAATACATATTGTACTTCACTGTCATCAAAATAGTAGGGAAATAATTGGGTTATCTTTCATCAACTAATCACCGCCTAGGCATCCCAATGCTCCGGGCTCGCCACGCCTAGCCGGACCGCCGTGACAACTATGCATATGAGTTCTGTTTTTGTGCGATATCCAACTAAATGTCTGTGACCGAGACTATCTACATTCAGATGTATTCACTCCATATTCGTGACGGAGACAATCTGCATTATTATTTGTGTTCGACATTATCCATGTTGGACTCCGATTCTGAGAAAAAATATAGAATAGGATATACGCTCGTATCCGCTCCAATTGCACCCTTATTTAAGGGTGCCAAAAACTAGGAACAGTCATCCTACAGATTGTCTTAGTAGCACTGTTATCATGGGCGTCTCGGCGGCCGGTAGGGGGCGCTAGGGCCAAGCACCTCGCCTGGTGTACATCGGGCGGCCGCCTGGGACAGCCAAGTGTCATGGCGCGCGACTAGGCATTGTTTCCAGGCGTCCCTGTGGCCAATTGGGGAATGCAGACTGGGACCGCAGGTGCAGAGTAACCCTAGCTCCGTCGCGCGCCGCCAAGCCAGCCACCTCCACCGACCGGTGATGGTAATCCCCTCCACTCTGCCTCTGTTGTTGCCAGCTACTGCTACCCCCGCTGCCAGTGCTACTACCATCCTTGTCCCCACCCCCACCACTGCTGCTACGCCGCCGGTCGCCACTGCTCCCTTGCCGCCATTGCTTGTGCTGCTCCCTTGCCTTTCCGTGGGAGTGAATGAGGAGCAGAGGACTGATCGAGGAACAAAGGTGGATTGGAGGAGTTTATATTGACGGGTTGATGGGTTGATGGCTTTGAGCCTTAGATACTTGGCTGTTGCTGTGATGCAAGATAATTGGTTTTGCAACAGCATGTGGTGGGAAATTCAGTCAATGACATCTATATATGCTCCCATGGTGCATGCTCAACCTGGTCGCCTAGGCGTCCAGGCGCCTTGATAACCATGCTTAGCAGTTACAATTTGGCTTTATATTAAGTAAACACGCCAGTTGACATATAAACTACAATTAATTGCTATAAACTTCAGCCATTTCATTCTTAATTCCAAACAACAGGAAGAGTGTTCCGAAGCAATATTTGTGACCACCATCCTCTAGTGAAGGAGGGTCGAACATCTCAATGTTGCCACCCAGTTGCTCCTTAAATCCAAATCCCACCACTCCCACAATACCCCCCCTACCAACTGTCTTGCTCAAGAAGTTCCCATAGCCATCCACGCTGCCACCCTGTTTTCTATCTTCTTCTATATGTAAAACAAGGTATCCACGCTGCCACCCTGTTTTCTATCTTCTTCTATATTTAAAACAAGGTATCTTTGTTCCTTACCAATTTTTCGTTTATGTTCAACTTCTTTCCATTCAGTATGAGGGCTGTTCAGTGTTCACTAAGCAGTTAGGAGACACAACCAACATTCACTTAAAAATCACAAGCATGAATCATGGCACTGATCTCTAACAGCAGACCAACTAAATTTAATGGAAAAAAATAACAGGAGCAAAATTATGTGGTGTTACAATGAACCAAGATCTTTTGGAGGTATGAAGCCATTTCCTTTCTAAAACAACAAACTGCCTGCAGCCCTACCTTCATTCCAACTGCACTCGCTATTTTTATTAATGCTTTTTGCTTAACAATCTTTTTGTTTATCCTATTTTACTTATGTAAAATATGGAACTAGGATTTGATATATATATATATATATATATATATATATATATATATATATATATATATATATATATATATATTACACTATGGAATGAATATTAAATATATCAATAAAAAACTAAAGCTTCCAACCTGATTTAGTATTTTCTAAAACATAGGTGGTTAGAGTATCATAACAACGGGTTAGGAATAAAATAAAATGAGTAAATTTCACAAATCGGCACTACCTTTTGAAAGAGGAGTAATTTTGGGAGAATGAAATTGATTCTCATTGATAAGATTGATACAGTATATATCAGCTACAGCCATACAAGGTAAGAAGCTAAACCTATGGTAAGCTAGCTATGTTAGGAAAGATCCTGATTATACATGGAAGGATCTCCTATATATGGAACTGAAAATATACATAATAATGGCTGATTGAGGCGCCAGATATGGCAGGCTCATGCGCCATGCATAGAAAGAGAATATACTCTAACACCCCCCCGCAATCTCAGACGGGAGGAGCGCGGACGTTGAGATTGGCACGAAACTCTTGAAAAATTGCCGCGGAAGCCCTTGGTGAAGATATCGGCAAATTGATGGGGCGATGGGAACGTGGAGAACTCGAACATTGCCGAGAGCGACGCGCCATGACAAAATGAAGGTCGATCTCCACGCGCTGCCGTCGCCGATCGCACCGGGTTGGTGGAGAGGTACACGGCTACGACGTTGTCGCAGATGACAACGGTAGCATGAAGAAAGTTGTGGCTCGAGAAGGAGTTGACGAAGCCAGCAAGCCTCGGCCACGCCGTTGGCGACTCCGCGGTACTCAGCCTCGGCGCTTGAGCGGGACACCGTGTGTTGCCGCTTAGAGGACCAGGCGAGGAGGTTGGGCCCGAGGAAGACACAATACCCGGAAGTTGAGCGCCGGGTGTCAGGGCAGCCGGCCCAGTCAGCATCCGTGTAGACGGTTAGAGCATGGGAATCGCCGCGGGAGATCTGAAGGCCGTAGTGGAGGGTGCCCTTGACATAGCGAAGAATGCGCTTGACCAGTTGAAGATGGTGTTCACGGGGATCATGCATGTGAAGACACGCCTGCTGGACCGCGTGAGTGATGTCCGGCCTAGTGAAGGTGAGGTACTGGAGTGCGCCGGCGAGGCTTTGATAGAGGGTGGGATTGGCAACGGCCGGTCCTCCATTTGCCGAAAGCTTCGTGCGCACCTCGAGGGGGGTGGTGCAAGCGTGACACTCCGACATGCCAGCACGTTGCAAAATTTCTGCAGCGTACTTGCCTTGCGACAGAAGAAGGCCATGCTCAGAGCGGGAGACGGCAATCCCGAGGAAGTGGTGCAGGTTGCCGAGGTCGCTCATGGAGAACTCTTGCTTGAGAAGGTCAATGAAGCGTTGAAGCAGTCCTGGGGAGGAGGCGGTGAGGATGATATCGTCGACGTACAGCAACAAGTAGGCGATGTCCAAGCCGCAGTGGTAAATGAACAATGACGAGTCGGACTTGGAGTTGATGAACCCGGCGGTGGTGATGAAGGTGTGAAAGCGGCTGTACCAAGCCCGAGGAGCCTGCTTGAGGCCGTAAAGGGACTTGTTAAGCCGCAAACATCTTGGGACGATCCGCCGATTTAAACCGGAGGGGCTGGCGGCGAGACCGTCTCAGAGAGGACGCCGTTGAGGAAGGCGTTCTTGACATCAAGTTGATGAATGGGCCAAGTGTTGACGACGGCGATGGAGAGGACAGTCCGGATGGTGGCCGGTTTTACCACCGGACTAAAGGTCTCGTCGTAGTCGACACCAGGCTGCTGGGAGAAACCGCGAAGAACCCAGCGAGCCTTGTATCGGGCGAGGGATCCGTCGGAGTGGAATTTATGCTTGAAAATCCACTTGCCGGTGACTATGTTTGTGCGTGGGGGAGGTGGCATAAGATCCCAGGTGTTGTTGCTCAGAAGCGCGGTGTACTCATCGATCATGGCCGCCCGCCAGTTGGAATCGTTGAGAGCACCGCGGTAAGTCTTGGGCTCGGGGCAGAGGGGTCCTGGAGACGCCACATGCAGCTGGTACAGGGGAGGCGGCAGCGTACCGTCCTTGCTGCGTGTGGTCATGTGATGCGACGAGGGAGCACTGGGCTGTGGGCGCCGGCCGTACACCTGTGTCACAGGAGGAGGTGGAAAACGGCGGGGATCCACGGCAGAGGAAACGGCGCCGCCCTGGGCAGAGGAGGTGGCGCCCTCATGCGCAGAGGAAGATGCGGCGCTTGTTGAGGGCGAGGCTCCGTCCGGCTGGAGAAGGCGGTGGCGCCTGCTGCCCGAGGCGAGGCGCAGGAAGAAGGGGCGCCGGTGGCGTGTCATCTACAGCGTCCAGAGAGGGCGGCTGAGGCGCCGCCGCAGCCCGAGGAGGCACAGCAGCAGGAAGGGGCGCCGGTGTCATGTCATCTGCAGCTGCATCCAAAAACATGTAATCGGAAGGGGTGCTGTTGTTGAGAGGGTGGTTGGCAAAGGGGAACGTGTTTTCATCGAAGACGACATGGCGAGATGTGAGGATGCGGTTTGTGGAGAGATCAAGACACCGATACCCCTTGTGGTGGTCAGGATAGCCAAGGAAAACACATTCGGTCGATCTAGGGGCTAGTTTGTGGATGGTGGTGGCGGAAAGGTTGGGATAGCAGCGACAACCGAAGACACGGAGGTGATCATAGGCAGGTGGACTATGGTATAGTGCTTGGAACGGTGTGCTGAATTTGAGGAGTTTGGTTGGCTGGCGATTTAAGAGGTACGTGGCTGTGGTAAGAGCTTCTGCCCAATAGGGCGGAGGCATGGAAGCTTGGAGGAGAATGGTGCGAAGAATGTTATTGACGGAACGTATGATTCGTTCGGCCTTGCCATTCTGTTGGGATGTGTATGGGCAAGAGAGGCGGAGGTGGATACCGTGTTCCAGGAAGGAGCGAGCGGCGTTGTTGTCAAATTCACGACCATTGTCGCACTGAATGTTTTTGATTTTGGTGGTAAAATGGGTGGAAACGTAGGTGTAAAAATGGCGTAGGGTGGAGAAGGTGTGTGACTTAAATCGGAGAGGAAATGTCCATAGAAAATGTGTGTAGTCATCGAGGCAAACAAGATAATATTTAAAACCCGAGAGACTAGAGACGGGCGACGTCCACAAATCACAATGGATTAATTCAAATGGTGCGGAAGTACGAGATACAGACGCTTGAAATGGTAAACGAACATGTTTGCCCAACTGGCAAGCATGACAAACATGGGGGGAAGCTTTGCTAAATGGTATAACAGCAGCTTTATGGAGGTGGGGGATGATCTGGTCGCAGGGGTGGCCCAAACGACGATGCCGCAAGGTCTGGTCGGAGGTGACGACGGCGAAGGCGTGAGGCTTGGATGGGAGGTGGAGTGGATAGAGGTCTCCGCGGCTATTGCACCTCCGAATCAATGCCTTGGTACGAAGGTCCTTCACAGAAAAACCAAACGGGTCAAACTCAATGGAACAGTGATTATCGCGAGTAAATTTACGGACGGAGATGAGGTTGGCGATAATGTTGGGGGACACAAGGACATTGGATAGGGCAAGAGGACGGGTGGTGGTGGGAAGGTGATGATCGCCGGAGGCAACAACAGGTAGAGATGAGCCGTTGCCAACAACGATACTTGAGGTGGACGGGGAGTTGGAGTGGACAGTAGAGAGATTACCAGAGTCGGACGTGAGGTGACGGGAGGCACCCGAGTCCATGTACCAGGACGACGGATCTGGTTGTTGCAGCGACATGGCGTTCATGGCCTGGATGAGGGAGGCCTGATCCCAACTTGGACTTGAGGAGCCCCCCACGGTTGGTGTAGAGGGAGGAGGGGGGTTCCCTGGAGTGAACGCCGGAGAGGGCGCCATGCCTGGAGGAGCGAAGGAGGGCGCGAGGAACGCCTGGGGTCGGGGCCCAAGGATCCCGGGCGCAGAGGCGGAGGACGGCCACATCTGGAACGTGCCGGTCCAGGGGTTGTACATGGGACGACCCCCGAACAGTGGAGGAGGAGGACGGCTGCCCTAGCCACCGCCATGGCCACCCTGGCCGCCATTGCTTCCCTGGTTGCGACCCTTGTGCTTCCCCTTGCTCTTGCCGTTCCCGTAGGAAGGCTTGGAGGGGTTCTTTGTTGGCGGGCGGTGGAGTTCTTCTTGGTGGAGTTCTTTGGAGTAGAGGCGAAGACCGGACGTCAGATCTTGGTTTGAGTTCAGCCTCCTCGAGAAGAAGCAGAGAGCGCTGTTGAAGTATAAGTGAATTGCCCACCTTTCCTTATCGCCTTAAGCTTTTGGGTGAACTGGTTGGTGCATGCAACTCAATATGGTATCGAGCTAAGAGGTCTCGAGTTCAAGACCTTGTTGGCGCAATTAAAAATAATAATTGCACCACTTCTATTCCACGTCCTAGGCCCGAGGAGCTCTGCACGTGAGGGAGTGTTGAAGTATAAGTGAATTGCCCACCTTTCCTTATCAGCTTAAGCTTTTGGGTGAACTGGTTGGTGCATGCAACTCAATACACCTTCAGAAAGGTGGGCAGCGGGTCCTGCAGCTTGATGAACGCAGCGATGTGGCGATAGGTCTCGCTGAGGCCGCTCAGGAGCGTGAGGACGAGCGTCGGGTTGCTGACGGGATGACCGATGTCGGCGAGAGAGTCAACAAGGGTCTTCAGGCGCTGGGAGTAAGCCAAGACGGAGAGGTCTCCTTGTGCCAGGTTGCGGAACTCGGCTTCGAGAGCCAGAGCCCGCGAGGTGCGGTTGTCGTGGAAAAGCGCCTCCACGCTTTCCCAGATGACGCGAGCAGAGGCGCAAGTATTCTACCCGATCTTTAGCAGAGGCGCAAGTATTCCATTGTGAGAGATTACATGGCCCAAGTATTCTACCCGATCTTTAGCAAAAGCACATTTAGACCTCTTCAAGTACAGCTGATGGAACCGGAGCTGATCAAGCACTGAACATAGATGTAGCCGATGGTCCTCCTCAGTCCGACTGTAGATCAAAATGTCATCGAAGAAGACGAGGACAAACCGGCGCAAGAATGCCTGTAAGACCTCATTCATGAGGGCTTGGAAGGTAGACAGGGCGTTCGACAACCCAAACGGCATTACCAAAAATTCATAATGGCCGTGGTGGGTCCGGAAAGCCGTCTTGCCGATATCTTCCTCCCGCATACGGACTAGATGATAGCCCGAGCGGAGGTCCAACTTAGTAAAGAAACGAGCCCCCCGAAGTTCATCCAGCAACTCCTCCACCACTGGAATAGGGAACTTGTCCTTGATTGTCCTCATGTTGAGTGCGCGGTAATCCACACAGAATCGCCAAGTTCCGTCCGCCTTTTTGACCAACAACACCGGAGAAGAAAAAGGCGATCTGCTAGGCCTAATGATGCCCTGCTTCAACATAGCCTCACATTGAGATTCAATTTCGTCATACAGCAGATGCAGATGCCGAAGGTCGCACAACCACTGGATCAGTGCCCTCAGCAAGAATAATCCGGTGATCACACCACCTAGGGGTAGGAAGCCCTTTCGGTTCTTCAAAAATGTCTTCATACTCATCCAATAACTCCTGCATGACCCTTGCCTCTTGTAGTTCGCGATCATCGATCTCGTCCGACTAGGGTATTTGCATTCCTTGGAGCCGAACACGCATACAGGAACCAAACTCCATAGAAAGCTCTTCAAAGTTCCAATGAATGTCCCCCAACGTTCTCAGCCACTGCACGCCTAATATAACATCAAACCCATCAATAGGCAGTATGATGAACGGGGCTGTAAACTCATGGTTTTGTATAGAGAAAGCGGCGGATGACACTGATCCCAGGCAAGGTAAATATGACCCTCCTGCCACCCTGACCTGCTGGGAAGCCCCTTTCTCTTGCTGCCAACTGCCTTGACTAGCCACATAAGTACTGATGAAGTTGTGAGTACTTCCACTGTCAATGAGTCCCAGCCAACTCATTCCTTCCATGCGCACGGTCACCTGCATGGTGTCTCCATGCTTTGGTCCCAATGCGGCAATCATAGACAAAGAGATATCTGTGTCTAGCAGCATTGCCTCCTCCTCTGCATTCTCTTCAGTGTCTTCTTCTTCTACCTCCAAATGGAATAAGCGCTTGCATCTATGCCCCCGTGTGTACACTTCATCACAATTGTAGCATAGCCCCTTGGCCCTTCTCTCTGCGGTGATCGTGATGGAGGCGACTGGCAGAACTGGCGGCACTACTCACAGCGTCTTGGCGGCCGAGGATTTCGCGACCACCCACCGCTTGCTGAGTGAGTTTTCCCTGCTCCCCCGTGCGATGCATTGAAAGGCGCTCGTCCCACAGAAATTGGTGCTCCGCTGGTGGTGCTCACGCTGGCGGTTGCCCCCGGCGCCGATTGGATCGGAACAGAGGTGCCTCGGCTGAATGGCAGTCTTCCGCGCGCTGCTCCAGTGATCCCTTGCATCGCCTCTGCTATCCAGATTGCTTTCCTTGCCTCAGCTTCTCGTGCAAACCCGATCGCCTCAGCCAGATCACGGGGTCTCTCCCGTCGGACATCTGCTCCAATCGCCACCGAGAGCCCGCCACAAATGTTTCGATCTGCTCTGTTCTCTTCATCCGCGAAGCCCGCGCCAACAAGCTCTGAAACTCTCTAGCATACTCATCCACCGTGCCGCCGTTTTGCTTGAAGTTGATCAGATCACCCCAAGGTCCTGCGCTTGAATGTCGCGTGAACCTCTGGACGAAAGTCTCCGAGAAGTCTTCCCATGCAATCCATCTTTCTTCTTGTTGCCAGTTATCAAGTACTTCTTGCGCTTCCCCCGTGAGATGGAGACCCGCCACCTCCACAAATTCTTCCTCCGGAATTCGATGTAGATGAAAGAATCGTTCACATCGGCGCAGCCACCGGAGGGGATCCTCCTTCCCGTCATACTCGGACAACTCAAAGCGCGGAGGGCGCAGAATCCATCTTCTGTCTTGATCATCTTCCTCTTCTCGCCGTCCGCCTCCGTTCCGTCGTCCTTGCGCCTGCCAATCGCGTACCGGATTTGGTTGACGATCCAGCACCGGGTTCCTTCTGGGCGGCGGCGCATAGGAATCATCTCCCATTTCACCCGAGCCGTGATCATCCACCCGGCGCGAAGACTGGCCCTCCTTGCCGCCGACCACTCTTGTATCACCTATCGGGTTCTTCTCCTTCATGAGCTTCATCATCTCACCGATCATGGTCTTCATCTCCTTCATCTCCTTCTCCAAACCAGTCACGCGATCTTCCATGGACGGCGTCTTGCTTCCCATGTCGACCAGCTCTGATACCAATTTGATACAAGCCGGCGCAGTGTGTGCCTGCTCGTATGCTCTGGTGCCAGGTCGGAGACCGGAGCGCAAGCTACCAGACGAGGAACTTGCCGTGGCTGCAAGCGCTTGAGAGTTGGCTGTTACCGGCGCCACCGCCTGGGAGGTTTGTTTTGTGGCATTAAGCATGCCTTTTCTTTTCTCTATTACTCCTTAAATACTTTCAAGACTTCCTCACCAACAGACTGGCAAGTACAGACTCTAACAAACAAGATAGGGAATCTCCTCTAACAGAAAGCTGGTGGAAAAAGAAAAAAGTATAACTGCTGTAACAAAAATGAGGAAACTTGACAATTTAAAGTGCTATTCCAATCTCTCTAAACAAACTGACTCCATCTCCCTAGTCCGCGTGAGCCTAATTGCCTTCTTGACCTGCTCTACGTCTGACATATACTCTATCCAAGCTTTGCCCCATAACAATATGCAAAAAGCTTAAACATGTAGAAGAATAAACTTAGTGTGATCATGATTTGGAAGTTACCTTCCAACAAGGCCTCTGGAAAGCCATCCAGGAAGAGCTCGTGAAAAGGACCTGGTATGAGTAGGCCTTGAAAATATTGACAAATACCGCACCATTTGAGCAGAACTTACCAAACCCTAGATTGATATATCACGTTCAGTCCATATAATTCAACTATCGGACCAAAGTATGAGATGGGAAGAAAAAGACAAACTTTTACCATCTCATAAGCTTGGCGCAGACCAGCAGGCAAATTACTCATTGTTTTGCACCACTCTTGCAGTACAGCATCTACAAACTCTCTGTTGAAAAGCTGCTTGAAAAGAACAAGCAATAGTCAGCTCACAAGTCTCAATCTTTATCAGCATTCAGATAATGCTTTAACTGAATTCAAAATATTAGGAATTTCACCTCTTGTATAACAATTCGTCTCCTGAAAAGTCCACTTTCATCTTCCTCTCCATCATCAAAATCATCAAAATAATCATCATCGTCACCATCATCATCTCCACCATCACCCCCACCATGACCAATCCTTTTTCCAATATCTCCACCACCACCACCTGTCGCTAACTGCAAAATTCCGAAAGAAGCATGTGATGGACGTATATGATACAGTTATAACTTTGCAGAGTATAATGACCTCATGGAAATTTGGTACATATAATTGAATAAACCACACCACATGGTTGTACTTTGTAGCAACAATTGTAACAAAATAAGATAAAACAAACAATAGGCAATTAGGCATTGTGTCCTTTACTACTATTATATGTATGCAGCATCATGCATCTTACTCTTAAGTTGGCTATTGCTGTGTTATTACAAAAGTGAACTTCTTTTGTTATCCTGATAGTTCCAGAATGTGCCTGCATAGGTGCTGATGTAAATTGTACAGCTCAATTCTAACATAAAGGCCTATTAGTTTCACAGTGGATACTAATGTAAAGGAAAATTCATTATGAAATCTGAAAATCGAGCACAAGTAATGAACCAAAGTATTCGTCTACAATATATGGTATTGGATATAGTCATATACAAGTACCAAATTAGTGAAATAAAAAAATAATACTTGAACCGCGACACTATATTTTTGTTTTTACATTTACAATAAAATTATAAATTCTTTTACAGTATTGTTTTTACCATGATAAATAAGTTGAAGATAAAAAAAAAAGCAAGATGAGGCTGGAAAGAGGAATTACCAATATTCTCATGTATTTTATTTTATTTTCTTGATTATTACATAACATAGTTGATGGATATACCATATACAACCTACCATATACCAACAAAAGCAATTGCAATAGTATATCCAATCCTGGGTGCTCAATTGCAGTTTAGGTCCAATCCTAAGTTCATTTGACACATTTTATATCTGCATTGAAGACCAATTCGGTCTATGTAACCTCACAAGATGAATAATCATAACTATCCAGCTAAAGATATAAACATGGAAGAAGTCCATATAACAGCCCAAACTTTTGTTGTATGTCTATCCAACACCCTGAACTATAAAACCTGACATTTGACCCCCCACCAAAAAAAAACTTTGCTATCTAGATTAAATAACGCCCTAAACTAGTTTCACATAGTGGTATTGCCTATATGACACAATAAGTAGGTGGTTTTGCCAAGTAGGATGACAAGCTGGTAAAGTTAGGTCGATGAAAGGTTGGGCCCACATGCGCTTCTCCCCTGAGCTTCCAATTATGCTTCCATGCCTATCAGGCCCTGTAGCCCCCTCCTCCTCTTCTCTCTATTTCGATTTGGAAGTGTGAGCCCTACCTGTCATACTTGCCCAGCGTGATATGAACTTTTTCCTAATAAACATTAACTTGGTCTGGTTATGATATCAACTTTGATGAACTTTTTAAGCTCCTAACAAATGCTTTTGTACTAACTAGTAAACATAATGATTCACTATTTTCTTTATTGACTTCATAAGGAAAAGTGACAAATTACAAAACCAGCTTTTCCACTACCTAACAGAAGTGTTCTTTGTTGTAATTTAAGGATAGCATCCATTCCTAACATAACAGGCACAGGCCTGAATTAATTTTAGTATTTACATGGGCAAAAGGGTATTAATGCAACTATGATGCACGAACATGGATACGTCAACACGATACGACACGACACTGACAACGAATTCGGCATTTTTCAAAAAACGCTGACACGGCTATATATGTTTAAATAATAATAATATACATATGTATTATTCTATATTTTTCTACATGCTTATCAAACTGAAATAGTGTAAAGCGTAAACTAGGAATATGTACCTCAGCCTTTGCAATTTCATTTCTAAGCTGAGTAAGAATAGGTACCGTCACCTTAGGATATATCATTCAATCACCATTAGTAATTTTCAGCAAGTGCACTTTGGCTCTATTGACATAGATAGAAGCAACACATTGAGATATAGTTTGCTAGTATACAGAATAACTGAAGTCCCTTCAACTAAAATAACACTATAGGAAAAAAAAAGATTGCATATTGGCATGAGTAATTTTATTAAAATTTAAGTTATTATCAAGCTTGTTAAACGTTCAATACCACAGGATAATTGTTGAAAAGTCAAACTACAAGAAAAGTTCCAGCAGTGAAGTACAACAAACGGTATAGTTATAATCCTTAGGACACACGACATGAGCAATTAGGGAAAGGATGTCAATTCTATAGCATTTGGCCCTAATCTTGCTTCAACAAACAAGGACGACTATTTTCCTCAGTTTAAGGTACCAAGTTACACACCCTTGGGTGGCCAAATGCAAAAGGATCCATTTTTGTTTGGACTTTGGCACATACAAATATGACAATACGGAGCACACAATCCATGCTAAGTAGTAAGTACTAATTTAAAATTACGTGTGGGAAGGCTACAGAAAGTGCAGGGATCATTAATAGATAATCATGCCTAGTCTTCTCATCCTTTGCCATAGAACTTATTCTATCATCACCAATAATCCCCCACAGCTCAACACGAAGCTACAAGATTCTTAGCACCATCATGCCTTATCCATTATTTTCGCATTCCAGTCCACTAGTCCAGCCATCCGATTTCAAAGAGAGTTCCTAGTTAATTCATCAGTTATCTCAAGTAATTCAATTCCAAAGGGCACGAACCATGTAGGCCTATAACTAAAATTCCCAAAACCTATCTCTGAAATTCCCCTATTTTTTGCGGTATGATTACGACTACCAAGAAGAGGATTAGGTACCTCGGGTATGATCTTCCGGCCTTGGGAGTTCTCGAGCTTGGCCTTCTCGAGCGTGACGGCGGCGAAGGAGCCGTACTGCTTCCCGCCCTTCATCGCCGGCGGGGCGCGCGCCGGCGCGCAGGCCGGCACCGTCGCCCCCGAGGCGGACGCCGACTGGCAGCGCTTGAGCGAGGAGGCGGCATCGGATCGGTCGCGCTCGGCCGCCAAGGGCGACTCGGCGGAGGCGGAGACGGCGAGGTCGACCAACCGGCGGCGGCAGCGCGGTCGGGGGCGGCGCGATGGGAGGAGGTGGAGAAGGCCAGTGCTGGGGTTGGGATGGGAGAGGTGGCGGTGGGCGTGGGCGTGGGCGTGGGGGAGGGTAGGGTAGAAGGCAGCGAGGGGTGCCATGGGAGAAAGGGTTGGTAGCGGGCGACGCCCCTGTTTTAAAGAGATCCCTTCCCATCTTTCCATAAATTATATCTATGAGTTTCAACCCAACTCTTCTCTTAGAGACTTATTCAAATCTGAAACTTATAGGCTAAAATAAATTATTAAGTTTATATTTTTAGTCTAAAATGTAAACAAGATGATCTACCTAAACACTCTTAATGTAATGTACCAGCCCATAAATTTGGAGTTAGAAATATGCTAACTATTTTTGTAAGCTATTCAAACACCTTAGAATCTCTATTTTAAAGAGATCCCTTCTCATCTTTATATCTAGAGGCTTTCTCTTTGCCCTTATTATTTTCTTTGATATTTTTTTATTTATTTTAAAATAATAATTCATGGGTGCAAAGTAATAATAATGTTTAGAACAAACCCATCCCACTCCTATACCTCCCCCTATCCTAAATTATAAGGAGAATTGGAAAAATGTGAGCTCTAATCCACCCTCTATTAGGAGCTCCTATTCTAGAGAGGCCCTTTCTCACCCCTACATCTAGGGGTTTTCTTCTTCCCCCTATTATTTTCTTTATATTTTTTTATTCATTAATTCATGGGTGCATAGTAATAATAATGTCTAGATAAATAATAGGGGTGAGTAATAGGGAGTGTGGGTTGGAGACAAATTTGATATAAGGTGTCCCTAATTTTTATACCACCCCTAAATGAGTGATTTAGGGGGAAAATATAGGGGTTTGGGTTGGAGTTGCTCTTATTCTGCTGATTTTAGGGTTCCCATTACCAATTGGTTGTGCCGGTTGGGGATTTTCTTTCTTGAAAGCCTCTTTGAGGAGCTGTGGCTGGGTTTAAAAGTTGTTTTTAGTTTTTGGCTATAAAGCAGCCGTAATTGGTGGCTGTGACTTTTTTTGTTATACTGTTTGACAAATTGGCTATTACAATTTGTAGCTTTTGGAGCCAAGCGAGAGATAACAACAGTGGAGGCAGTGAGGAGGTGATGTAGGCGTGAGGTCGAGTCGAGAAAGCGCGAGGTGGGAGGTGGTCAAGCAAAGCCATAGTTGAAAAGCTCTTCCTCAGCAGCTTCAGTTTTTGAGGGTGCTTCTACTGTGGTTTAGCTTCCCAGCTACTTTGTAGCCATATTGTTTACAGAAACTTTTGGTCCAAAACTGAAGCACAACTCCCCCAGGCAGACCCAAACACTCTGACCCACGCCCCCGCCCCCCAGGGCACGCCCTTTTTTTCCTGACGAATACGATGTTATAGTACCTAGGGTGTGTTTGGTAGGGCTCCAGCTCCACTTAATCTATGGATCCACGGATCTGGTAGAGCTGGGTATTCTTAACTCCATCAAATTCGTGGATCTAGAGCTGTGAGTGCATTAAAAGTATTTAGATGGATCATCTTATTTACATTTTAGTCCAAAAATATAAACTTAATTCATTTTTTTAGCCTACAAGTTTCAGATCTCAAGTGAAACTAGGATTTAGAACTCTACCAAATAGGCCCCTAATAGCGATGGCTAGATGGATGACCCGGCCCGTTAAAACAGGCGGCACAATCCGTTTAAGCCCAACTAATAAGCAATAGCCCGTATCGTCAATGGTCCCACGTGCAAGGAGTGCGGCACTACTTGACCTCGTGCCCGTGTCGACCCATTCTCCTCATAGGTTGATGGGCCAAAACTGGCTGGACCGAGCAGGCTCGTTAGCTCCAAAAAAATTCAAAAAAAAAATCAAAAAAATTGAAAAAATGTTAGATAAATTAGAAAATAAAAAATTATAAAAATACAGAAAAAATTCAGAAAAAGGAAAAATTAGAATAATTAGAAAAACTTTTTAAAAACATATGTAAATTAAGAAAAAACTAAAAATATGAAATAAGTTCTAAAATAAAACAAATAATTAGAATTAAATAATGAGCTTTATTGATATTTGACTGTCTTGTTAAAAACTTTAGTAACTAAAAACTCGACACGAGAAAACCTTGGCAAAGAAAAAAGAGTACAGCCTATAGCTCAGTGATACAGAAAAAAGTGAAGATTACAATTATTCTTTCTGATTATTTAGATAAAGATTTTCAACTTTCTCTGACAGCTCAACATTTTCTATATTGTGTTGTGCTCGTTAATCGACTTGTTCTTAATCTTTCATAGTGGGAAGTATTTCTACCATCTCATTTGTTAGATTTGTTCTTCTCTCCTCGACTATTCTTCCGGATAGACTGAAAATGGACTCCGAAGAAACCGTGGAGACAGGAACTGTTAACACAGCCTATGCTAATATGGAAAGCACAAGATATGTTATCTTGTACTCGTGCCACCACTGCAAAATGTTGAAGTCCTCTTCTTGCTGGTCTTGGTAGTTGACAGTGTCATTGTTGAGATATACAGCTAGCTCCTCACCACTTGTTGTGTCCGCACTTAACGATGTTGTAGTCAAACTCCTTAAGGAAGAGCCACCTGCACCCCATATCTTTCCCTACATAGTTTTCTTCTTACCTATTGTGGCTACTGGTAGAGATCGCTGCATGCGAATTCCAGCAAACTTCTGATCGTACTTAGCATAAACTTGAGATAAGTTAGCACAGATATTTGAAAAATAACTAGAATAATCAGTACCCACCTCATCACTTAGAAGTGAGAAAACATTAGAAAATTCTCGAACTTTAGCTCTATGATCTAAAATAAATGCGAATGCATATAACATAGGAATTTCTTGGTAATATTTCAAAAATTTAGTTTTCATAGCATAAATAGATGCACGCAAAATATTATCATTTTTGTGGTTCCTTAAGTGGGTAGTAATTTTTAAAATATGATATATAATTAAAGGAGAGGTTGAGTAATAAATTCCAAATGAAGCAATAGAGGAATCATAAAAAAGTTCCAAAATGACAGTAAGAATTCAGCAACATACCAATGTTGCTCTGTAAGTAGCGGTTGACCATCCTGGCTACGATAATATGTGTTAATAAATACAAAAAATGTGCTCTTATAGGATATGAGAGGCTTAAGAATCAAGTAAGTAAAACTCCATCTAACAGGCATATCAAAACCAAACTTATGTGGACGTACCTCCATGTAATATAATAAGTCTTATATGCTGCTACTCGTTGATTAGAATTATTTAAGAAAGATATTGCAGTGCGAAAAGCTTCAACATACAGGTCTAATCTTTTCAAACTAGATTTAACTAAAAGATTAATAATATGGCAAACACAATGCTGATGTAATAAGAAAGATTTGGCATACGAATTAAAAAGCGAAGTGAGAATGTTCATGATAGAAGTGTTTGTTGAAGTATTATCTAATATTATTGCAAAATTTTCTCTATAAGGCCAAAATCTTCCACAACTTTTACAATACAATCAGTAATATTCTCACCAGTATATGCTACATCAATTAATTTGAATCCTATAATTCTCTTCTCTAGTTGCCAATCATTGTTTATATAAAGAGCAACAACATTAGGGTAATCCTTTTTAGCCCTACCACTCCATATGTCTGATATCAAAGACACATAAAAAGTACAAGTATTAAATTGCTCTTTTAGCTTATTACGACAATTATTATAGTATTTAATCAAATCTCTGGTTGTTGTCTATCTAAAACTACAGAAAATCTAAGATTATGAGCGGTACTAATATAGTTTTCAAATGCAGATGACTCACCAAAGTTTAAAAAAAGATCTTCAGAAGTGATTAAACGAAAAAGAGATTCACGAGCTACCTCGGGATTGTAGCCCCAATTACGTATAGTACCGTTGAAATTGTACTATAGCTGCGTTAGTCTCAAAGTCACTCTCGCTTTTCTTTTATCATTCTCAGCATGTCTCTTCAAGTGCCCCATTCCTCCTGTAGATTTCATAGTTAATTTGTGCCTACAATATTTACAAATAGCATACTTGCTCTGAACGCCATCTGATGTATCGAAAATATGCTCGAAATCTTCCTAGACTCCCGATGTACTGCGTCTTGATCTTTTTGCCCGGTGTTTGCCGACGCAATGACACATGTAGAGCTTGAGGATGGTATAGGTACTGCTAGGGATGAAAACAAAAACGGAATTTTCGACTGATCGTTCTGGAGAAAAACGGAAACGGAAGCCTTTTTTCGAAAACGGAACCGGAAATGGAATTTTTTTGTCGGAAAAGGAATGAAAACGGGAGAGCCATTTCCATCGGAAACGGAATCGGAATCGGAAATTCCGCATAAGTGAAATCGGAAATTCTGTCAGAAACATGGCCCACTTGGTCCAAAAAGGAGAATAGAGAATTTACATTTATTTTCGCATTAAAATAATTTCAAAAATACAAATAGCTTTATAGAAAATATCAAATAGAGTTCAAAATTTTCAAAATAATTCTCAAAAATACTTTAGAACATTTTGAACCTAGAAAAATTATTTTCAGCATAATTTTAGCTTCATTTTTAATGAATAAATTAATTGTATAAATCTAAAAAATAGCATAATAGCATTTATAAACTCCGGAAAATCTAGAATAAATCTCGAGAAAATCATAAATGAACATTGAACAATAATATGCAAATTTTAGGGCATTACATCTTTTCAGTTGGAGGAGTAAGAGGATGTCGATGATAATGATATGGAGGAGGACATGATAGTCTGATCTGGAGGACAAATAGTGAGCCTTCAACTGACAAACTTGAGAAAAAACTTTCTAGTGATACCGGTGAACATAATATTGTTTTTGTATCTGCCTTTGAAGTGGAATGAGTTGTATTGTTTTGCGGTCATGTATATTGTGATCATGTACTACGTTCTTGTGGAATTTTCCACTTTCATTTCCGTATCTGTTCCGCATCCGTTTCCATCACCATTCATTTCTGTATCCGTTTTTGAGGTTTCCGATTTCGTTTTCATTATCGGTAAAAGATGTGGAAACAAAAATGGAACAACCATTTACCGATCGTTTCCGTTCCATTTTCATCCCTAGGTACTGCAGTTTCTTGAGCTTCATAGGATGCAAGAAGCTCCTCAGGTGAAATCCCAAATCAAAAGCTAGGAAGGACGGAAAATCCCCGTACTCCATAAAGAAAACTACAAGAAATAATTAAGCAATTACTACTTAAATATGATTTAAAATACTAACAAAATGAAAACTTAAAACACAATTATTACATTGATTTCTTGATAGAAGCTAAAAGTCGATTTTTGGATTTTTGGCAAAACTATTTTGAATTTTGCCAAATTACCATCAAGAACAAGAGAATTTTCACAAGAGAACGAAGAGAAGAGAATGCAAGTTTGCTGGTGTAAAAATGAGCAGGGGTAGCCACCCTATTTATAGGAAAATATTTGGTATTTTTTGGATTTGTTTTAGATTTTTTGAAAATTTTAAAACCTCTAATGGCTATAAATTCTCTATTTTTCAAATAAATGGGCCATGCTGGGCCGTGTCGTGCCGACTCGCCATGCTGGGGTGCTGGCTCAAGCACGGCACGGCTCGCAAGGCCGTGCCGGCATGACCCATTTACTACCGGGCTGGGCCAGGCCTACAATGGCGTGCCTTGGACCGACCATTAAGCATGGCCTAGTTGGCCGTCTCTAGTATCTGACGCAGCTGACTTCTTCGAATTTACTCTTCGGTCATGTTGGGACTGAGTATGTAAATCTAGATCTTCTATATCTAATGTACTAGTTTAAAATCATGATAGTGCACATAGTAGCAACATTGATGAAATATCATTTTATATACATAATAATTAAGATAGAAGCAAATAAAATAAAATACATAATAGCATCATATGATCAAAGCTTACATTTTATTGCCTTAGTAGACGAACAACTCAAATAAAGCGCAGTGGAATAAATGGAATATCTTCGAGTGAAACCCACCCATATGCCCACAGGCAATCGACTAGGGAGTACAACTAGTTCTCTATGATCTTCAAAGTAATCGTCCTTGACTAGTAATATATTGATAATGTCTTCAACAACTAATTAGCATTGTTTATAACAAGGGTGAAACACATGGAGTACTTAGTAAGTAGTACCACATAATGCAAGTCTATATAGCTATATGCAAAGGTTACATAGGGAATGGCTGATATGGTTCTTTTGCTTAAAGCAACATTTGCAGTTTCAATACTAATAAATAGATTGAAAGCATATGTAAAATAAATAATGGTAACAATATATTATTCAAAGAATTCTCAAGTTAAATCGGCACACAGCCTACACCATTCCTTTCCCAATTTTTGTTTTTATAAAATCTAACCTTTGTGCAAAATTTCTGAGCATTATTTATAATATGAGATATGACTATTTGAATGGTTTTACATTGTACAGAGGTTCACTTTACCTACAATATATGATCAATCTCATAATATCGGTCATTACATGTTTTCCATTGATATGTGAGTAAGATTATCACAACAATACCTTTTGGAAACTTCACATAAACATCAACCCTCTTGATAAGTATGATCTTACTGTCCTATTCTCACATAGAGCAGAAGAATAGGAAAGACTCACCATTGGACTAGGAACAATAACTGTTCAATATGTGGAGCCACTGCAACGCACATTTCTCAACCACCCACACAGCTCGGGTTACCCCTTGAGGTATCATATGTTAAGACTCGGTAACTTACTGGGTTAGATCTGGCTAACAATAGATACGTGGTTGTATGATTAGCCTAGTTTGATGGCTTACAAGTTTAAGTCCATAATTGATTAGGATATCACCACTTCGGATACGGGACAACTACAAATAATGATAATTCTCTGTCCTCATCGGTACAAGGACCATTGACTTGAACTCGAGCCCGTCAACTCAATTATCTGGTAAAATCGTTCTTAAGCACATGTAATTACACTTTTGAGAATAGTCCACCACTTGATGTGTGTGATGTGTTTATACTTAGAAACCATGGTTTGGATCAGTAAGGATACACATCTACGTCAGATATCAATCTGAAGTAAAACGAGCATAACTTTTACATACGACATTCGATTGGCGAGTTCTTACACTTGATAGAAAGGTTACTTCGAGACCTTTCCAATGGATTTGACTCCACCTAAAAATTACTTCGGAGCACTCTGCAATCACAAAATAAGTTGGATCAACTTTCCAGTCCGAGTCAAACTTGGGCCTTGGGTCTTGTATGAGTCCTATTGGGCACCCCTTTGTGCTTGCCGAATCTCCCTTCTCTTTTTCCTATATATAGCTAGCAAGTTTGTGATCAGGTTGATCGTGCTTCTAGCTAGGTCGATAATAATCCTAGAGTTGGTTCAACGATTGCTTGGCGTATCAGTCGTGTACAATTGGTAGTCGGATAGCGAGAGTTGTCTCCACAAATCGAAGTTACCCCTCTCATTTAAAGATCGAGACCAACAACCCGCATCAGTTGGTATTAGAGCCCAAGTTTATAAGTGAGAATTTACTGTTTGTATAGATTAGATTGTTTTCGTCCTAGAGTCCAGAAAAACAACACACAAAAATATTAGGGTTTAATCATCCTTTGTCTAAACCAATCTGTCCCTCACAATTTCTTTTTAGTTTTCTATTGTTGAATCTTTGGTTGCATCATCATGTTGAGTTGCTGGTCATAGTGTCTAACACTTAGGCCATGTTTGGGAGAGCTCCAGATCCCAGCTCCAGCTCAGAGTTGAAACTTATAGGCTAAAATAAAGTGAATTAAGTTTCTATTTTTAGTTTAAAATGTAAGCAAGATGATCTACCTAAACACTTTTAATATATTCATAACTCCAGCTCCATAAATTTCTGGAGCTAGAAATACCCTGCTCCACCAACTCCACAGATTTTGGTGGAGCTGGAGCTGTCCCAAACACCCCCTTAGAGTTTCAAGTTCTGGTCACTCTCACCTTCACGTCGTTGCAGCGCACCGCCACCATCATCTTGCTGTGCCGCCACCAACATCTCACCGCACCACCACCAACATCTCACCGCACCGCCAACCATCATGTCGCTGTGCCACCTTCACTTGCACCTTGGCGCACCATCCCATGTGTTCTGTCGCATGCCACGCCTTTGGAAACAAGAAGATAGAAAAGGCAAGGTGTGAATTAGAACAGGAGAAAATTGAGTTCAAATTGGATTGGACCAAAAGAGGCCAAATTTTGTTATGATAAAAAAGGAAAGTAAAAAAGGAAATATTAATTTTGAAAAAGTTAAAAAAAGAGGGAAAGAAGAATCCGAACAGAATAGCTTTTGTGTTAGAATTGGATAAGTTGTTCGGATATTAGAGAGAGAGAGAGCGCAGCACCACACCACATAGCACAACCTTGGTCAATACTTCATACCTATCACCGACTCTCAGCGAAAAAATTGTCCTTTATTTTTTTGGGTTGTACCACGCCGTGTTTTCCTCTAATATTCTAGGCTTACGTCTCTAGTATAGTCTAGCCTAGGACCAGCATACTATTGACTAGTATTGTGAACAAATTTTCAACTTTGCATTCTCTAATTTGATTATTGCTAATCCTTGCTACCATACTTGAGCCTTTCCAAGCTACACTTTCTACCATCGTACAGGTACAATCACTTGCAATCGCTGTAACACCCGGCGCCAAACGCACCGCGAATGCTACCAACCCTCTAAACCATTAAGACCGGCTTAGAAACTAAGCCACCAAAATTACAAAATTTCGGCATGACCTCTCTAGAACAGAGGACATCCACTCAGCAGACAAAAGAATGATAGCAATCATAATATATCAATCACTCAAAATAGGAAGAAACATTCTAGCAGGTCCTTAGTTAATCAATCAAACCCGCAATAGAAGTTAAGAACCTCCAACACGACGAACAACATATTACAACCTCATTAATTACATCCGAATTATTGAGTTTGTTAAATAAATTGTTGAAGATCAAGTCGTGCACGTGCTACTACTCCCAACCCAATGAATCAGCTTCAAGGTACCTAGAACAGGAAGCAAACAAGCGTGAGTCCAAGACTCAGCAAAGTGCAACAATAATAAAAAAAAATAATAATGAATTCAACTGAATTACTTTTACTCTAGAATTTAATATAGCCATTACTAAATGGAAATCAACCAATAAAAGAAGCAATATCTAACTCCACTTACCACAACCAACTCGAAAACATAACTAAATCTTACCCATGCTTCAATATACATCGCTGGATGAGTCCACGCCTCAATCCTCAACCTGTTCTTCCCATTATCATCAATCCTAGTTATCAATTGCAACACACAGTGCAATGGAATGCGTTTATGCTTTCATGCTCAAGTGCACAAAACATACAAAAGAAGAATTTCACATCCATACATCACAATCAACTTATTAAACATGATTCATATTCGTCAATGCAATACAGATGCACATATGCCACACAAAAGAAGAATTCACATCCATACATCACAATCAACTCATTAAACATGATTCATGAGTTATCAATGCAATGCAAATGCAAATATGTCAAACACATGGAGAATCTCATAGTCATACATTGCAATCAACTCATTAAATATGATTCATCATTTGGCAATGCCATGCAAATGCTTGCATGTTCATATACTCATCTCATTTCACAATTCTCATGCATATTTCACCATTCTCATACATATAATGCATTCTCATGCATAATTCACCATTCTCATGCATATGATGCATCATGCATGACTCATCTCCTCTTTCTTAGCAAATCTAGGGTATTGCCGAGCACCACCCGTCGTCGTGCCCTCAAACCCAACCATCCCGTGGAAGGGCTGCCGAAGCAGGACTTGCCCGCTACCCGATGGCGGGTCCTCGCTAACACCGCTCCCATCCATGCGGTGGATGGGACTACGGTAGGAACTCCGAGCACTCGGATTAGTTATACTTCAGTATAACGTTCTCCATACAGCTCAATGCAATTCATGAATGCACATATGCAAATGATATTCCTCACATTCATATCCATATTCTCAACTCTCATATTCATATTCTCATCACTCATATTCATATTCTCAACATTCATTTGCATATTCTCGACACTCATATCTACATAGTCACAATTATCATTACTACACCAATACGGTCATAATCCATCCTCATGATCACCAAATCATCCATTCGATTAATCAAATCTCATTACCTCATTCTTCACATTATCCTATCATACGAGTAAAAATAGTATGATATCTCAAGCGATAGCCTTTCATAATCACAAGGTATCATGATATAACAATATGTCGATTTGGCGATTATATGGGGTCCATCAAACAACCCACAAAGCATTCACTCCAAAGATGCACTTTTCATAAACACATATATGAAAAAGGCCATTCTCAACTTTCATATCCATAAGATCACATATATCAGCAACACTCACATAACCGCCACAAACGCATATCATGACCACAACTCGAGCTATTTTCATAACGCAAATCCTATATCTTCTATGTTCCCATTAGCCCAACCATACTAGGGAGCATCATCAAGGCATATATAAAATGTAGCACATGGCATAATGACAAGGCATATGATTCGTAAATCAACACACATAACAAACAAACAAACAAAAATTGATGCACTTCATATAATCTAGGTTTGAACGATAGCATAACCAATTAACCATTCCCATTCGCCACATCGCAAGCAAAATCAAACATGAACATATTAAAATAACACATGGATAATTATATGCTTGCAAAACCAATTGGCCACCTAAGCCTGGCAAGAAGACAATACACTTGCCTTCAACTTCTCGAGGCGGTGTGGCGAGGCGAGATTGCCACACCTGGGGTCACACCACCTGCACATGGATATAACTCACTCAAAAACATGCCCATAAATCAACACAAGACTCATACTAAGTCGGCTTTGCAACCCACTCCTAAAACCTGAAAACAGAAATCTGCCAACCCAGGACAGCACTCGGTAAAACGGTCATAACTTTTAGTCGGATGAACGAAACTTAGTGATTTCAGTCGCTATTGAAAGATAATTCGATTATCTACAACTTTTGTTATAGCCAAACCCCCAGAAAACCCTTGCAAAATTTTCAAATAGCAGTTCTAACCGGGGACAGAAATCTGCCCGAACAGAACATTCTCAAACACTCTAGTCTCTCCATTTCCTCAACCTCCAACACCTCAAAATCATGAATCCTAGCCAAGCAATAACACAAACACCTTGCATGCAAGCCAAATGGATCCCCACAACTTAGGGTTTTTACCTCAATCCTTCACATGGAGGGAAGAGGAGGTGGAGAAAGGTGCCTTGAGGGGAGGGAGGAGCTCGCCGGTCCTGGGAAGGGGTCGCCGGAGCAAGGCCGGAGCAGGGCGAACAAAGACGCCAGGAGGCCTTCGTTCAGGGAGGGAGCACCGAGCAGCCATCGCTTGTCGCTGTTTCTTTGTCGCTTCTTTGCCGATTCTTCTTCTTCTTTCATTTCTTCTTGCCGATTCTTTGCTTTCTGGAGAGGAGGCGCAGGAGGGAAGGCGCCAGGAATGGTTTGGCGGGGAGGAAGGCAGGGAAAGGGACAAGCATCGGTGGATGGAGAAAAATGGGGAGTTGGTGGCTCTTCCAAACAATGCTAGCCACACATATAAAGAAGAGAGAGAGGATTAGGTGAGGGAGGGGAAAAATTCCCAAAAACCCCTCTTAAAACAAAAACCCAACTTTTAACCATTACGTGAGCCAAAAAATTAAATTCTTGGTGGAAACCCAAGCAAAGAAAATTTGCGGTATTACAATCGCTCTACCCAATTTTCGAAGATAGTTCAACACCGATCCTAGTTGCGGGTCACTACCTGTTTGCTTGGTAAGAATTGGTAAGAACTTGGTAAAAACTTGCATATGAGAGACTTTGAACCACCAAAACCTAGTAGTTGATTGGAACATATACTTGTGATTTATTTCTTATCTTCTACTAACAATGGTAGGTTTCACTGATTATAGCGAGGATGATGCATCTCTTACATCATGTACGAAGGGAATCATACAACACTTTTCATGCCTATTGAATCAACATTCAAAGTGCCTTGAGGGGGTTTTAGATCACACCAATGGTGAGCTTGCTGTGCTTGCTACACGCGTAGAGTAGCTAGAGAGAGCTCCACCACCTGTTGCCCTTGCTACTGCTGGCATACCATGACATTGCCGTACACCTTCCATTGAGCGCTCATGGGCCGTCGTAGTATCAAGAAGAAGTCATTGATGAAGGAAATCAATATGTTGTTGATACGGAGTCCAATGGAGGATTCAATCCTAACAATGATCATGATCGTTAGGAACGTCGTTTCAATCGGCAAGGTATAAGAAGGGATCCACCACCAAGAGAGGTATGCGATAGTGATGATCCACTTAGTAAAATTAAATTCACTATGCCTTCTTTTGCTAGAAAGTATGATCCTGATGCATATCTCACATGGGAGCTAGCCGTAGAACAAAATTTTGCTTACTATACTTTTCCTAATGATAAGTTATGGCTACTACTAGTGAGTTTATTGATTTTGCATCCATTTGGTGGAGTGAATATTGTCGAAATATTCAGAATATTTCTAGAACCAGAAATGCTTTGAAGAGAGTTATGAGATATAGATTTATACCTTCATATTATTCTCGTGATTTGCTGAACAAATTGTAATGTTAAGATAAGGTAGTAGTTCTGTAGAGAATTACTATTAAGAATTGCAAACTGGGTTATTATGTTGTGATTTAGAACAAACTAAAGATGCTAAAATGGCTAGATTTTTGGGTGGTTTAAACCATAAAATTAGGATATACTTGATTATAAGGAGTGCAATTCTATCACTCACTTGTTTCATCTTGCATGTAAAGCTGAAAGGGAAGTACAGGGACAACAATTCAAGACAAGAGAAATTTTGGAGGATTTTTTGCAGGTCATTTAAATCAAGTGCAATCAAAGACTCCATACAACACTTCTAGTCGAGCCTTTGTACTAAGTTCCTCCTACAAGAGTTAGTGCCCCACTACTCCCACTACTCCTTCACGTGCACCTAAAACAAGCAAAACCACGGTACCAACCCCCATACAAAGTTCATCCTCGGTTGTTTTAACATAAAAAACACAAGAAATACAGTGCCATCACGGCAAGGGCTACAATCTCATATGATGAGGGACTACCCTAGAAAGACAGCTCTCCTTATAAAGTATAATAGTGAGTATACTTTAGCTAATGATATTGAGGAGCAATATGCTATGTTTGCAACTGACCCTGTAGGTGATGAACAAGAATTTGAACATGAAGAAGAATATTTCGGTGTTGAAGTTTCTGACAAGTACTTAGGCATCATTGTGAAGCATGTGCTAAGTGCTCAAATGGAGTGTGCTAAACAAAATCAATGCCACAATTGTTCCAAACAAAGTTCATCATTAAGGACCATTCATGTCGTGTGATCATTGATGGAAGGAGTTGAAACAATCACAAAAGTATGGACATGGTCGAGAAGCTTAACTTAACCACGAATCAGCACTCTTGTCTTTACTACCTTCAGTGGTTTAATTCTTGTGGTAAGCTGAAGGTAACACGTATTGTGAGAGTACACTTTTCTATTAGTTCGTATCATGATTATGCTGATTGCGATGACATATGATGCAAGCATGTTCTTTGTTGTTAGGTAAACCATGGCAATATGATCGAGATATTTTGTATCATGGTAGAACTAATCAATATACTCTCATATTTAAAGGAAAGAAAACCACTTTGCTGCCCATGTCTCCTAAGGCAATTTCAAAAGATGAATTAGAGAGAGCTAATAGATAAAAGGAGAGTAGCAAAAGTGAAAATCAGATTGTAGCTGAAGAACTTGTGCAACAAAGAAGAAAGAACCTAGTGCTAGTAAAAGTGAAATTAAATTGAAAGGTGTTGTTTTGCTTGCTACAAAATATGATATTATTGAGATGAAAGCTATTAATTCTGTATGCTATGCCTTAGTGTGTAAAGAAGCATTATTTTCATTCCAGGATATGCCTTCTTTGCCTCCTACTGTTGCTAACGTTTTGCAGGAGTTTGCTAATGTATTTCGAAGTGAAGTACCACCTGGGCCACCACAAATTTGAGGAATTGAGCATCAAATTGATTTGATCCCGGGAGATTCATTGCCAAACCGTGCACTCTATTGGACTAATTTGGAGGAGACTAAGAAAATTCAATGTCAAGTGTACGATTTACTTGACAAAGGGTACGTATGCGAAAGCTTTAGTCCATGTGTTGTCCCTATTATTTTGGTTCCTAAGAAAGATGGATCATGGCGTATATGTGTTGACTGTAGAGCTATTAATAAAATTACCATTAGATATCATCATCCTACTCTTAGGTTAGATGATATGCTTAATGAATTAAGTGGTTCTACCATATTTTCTAAAGTGGACATGCGTAGTGGTTACCACCAAATTAGAATGAAACTTTGAGATGAATGGAAAACTGTATTTAAAACTAAGTTCTGGTTATATGAGTGGTTAGTGATGCCTTTTGGTTTAATTAATGCACATAGACTTTCATGAGATTAATATATGAAGTTTTACGTATTTTCATTGGTAAATTTGTGGTGATTTACTTTGATGATATATTAATTTACAGCAAGTTACTTGATGAATATCTTGAATATTTATGTGATGTTTTTAATACTCTACGTGATGCACGTTTATTTGGTAAGTTTGAGAAGTGCACCTTTTGCACGAATCGAGTTTCGTTTCTTGGTTATGTTGTTACTCTGCAGGGAATTGAGGTTGATGAGACTAAGATCGAAGCAATCAAGAGTTGGCTGACTCCTAAAACGGTTACACAGGTGCATAGTTTTTTGGGTCTTGCTGAATTTTAACGTCTCTTTGTGAAAGATTTCAGCACTATTGCCGTACCGATGAATAAACTTTTGAATAAAGGCATCCTGTTTCAATGGGGACAAGCTCAAGAAGACGCCTTTAATTTGCTTAAGGAGAAATTGACTCGTGCACCACTACTCCAACTTCCTGATTTCGGTAAGACTTTTGAGTTAGAATGTGATGCTAGTGGTATAGGAATTGGAGGCGTGCTGATTCAAGGAGGTAAGCCCGTTGCATAGTTTGGTGAGAAATTATTAAGGCCTTGTTTGAACTATTCTACTTATGATAAGGAATTACATGCCTTAGTTTGAACTCTTGAAACATAGCAACATTATTTATGGTCCAAAGAATTTATCATTCGCTTTGATCATGAATTTTTAATGCATATTAAAAGTCAATCCAAGTTGAATTGTAGACATGCTAAATAGGTTGAATTTATTGAGTCTTTTCCACATATCATTAAACACAAGAAGGGAAAAGAGAATGTGATAGCTGATGCATTGTCTAGGTGATATATTTTGTTATCTCAACTTGATTGTCATATTTTTGGATTAAAGTCAATGGAGTTATGTGCTTTTGATGTTGATTTCAAAGATGGCATACAAAATTGTAGTGAATGAAAGAGTTGGAATAAATTTTGTGGTGAATGTTGGCTATTTGTTTCATGCTAACAAGCTATGCATTCTAGCTAGCTCATTTCGTCTTTTATTCTTACAGGAGGCACATGGAGGAAGACTTATGGGGCACTTTGGAGTCAAGAAAATTGAAGATGTTTTGGTGACTCACTTCTATTGGCAGAAGATGAGACGTGATGTGGAGTGCTACGTGTCTCGTTGCATTACTTGCAATAGAGCTAAGTCACGACTGAACCCCCATGGTCTATTCATGCCTTTACCTGTTCCTAATGTTCCTTGGGAAGATATTTCAACGGATTTTTGTTGGAGGAAAATTCATGACCACCTAAAGGGAAGGTCTTATGTCCCGTGGATTAGGACCTTCGTCCCAAGCTTATGGATTGGTCACATAGAGCACGAGGTGTCATGGGAGATTCCCTTAGGCCCCAGCACGGGGTGCCACGGGAGGTCTCCTTGTACCCCGGCACGAGGCGCTGTGGGAGGTCCCCTCATAACCCGACACGGGTGCCATGAGACACTCCCCTCACCCTATTGAGCCTCTAAAGAGGGTACATGGCACGGGGTGTCATGGAACATCCCCTCATACCCCGATGTGGACCCTCTAAGGGGCGTGTCGAGGGGAGGTTCCCTCGTACCCTGTGAACCCTCCAAGGAGGTACATTAGGGAGGTCCACTAATACCCCGTGGGTATACCCCACCAGAGGCCTCTTCTTGCCGTGCAAGCATATCCCACAGGAGGTCTCCTCATGCAATGAGGGCTCTGTAGAGGAAGTACTCGGGGGGTTTCCAGTCCTCCAAGGGGTCTCAACTCACCCCCCGACTACAGGGTACTTGGCAAGACATTAGGTCCAAGGGGGCGCACCCCAAACACCCCATGGAGATGGGTGGCACCCTCGCACCACTTGGGACCAATCATTGAGTAGGGTCACCAATACCCTATGGGACCATAGAACCAGAGGCCTACCCCTATGAGGTGATGATGTGGAATCCACTACCTCCTCACCGAGATGACCAAGATGCCCCTACTCAAACCGCTCTAGTAGGGGTAGGATGGTACTTGTGTAACAGGCTGAGCGCTTATAAAAAATCACTGTAACCCATAATTGTAACCTGAACTCTCATCAATACAAGACTTACAACTGGTGTGTCCCTAGAGAGCCTGGTTAGGGAGTCACCCCTCTACTCCCCAAGGAACACACCGACAGGAGTAGGGCATTTGCTTGGTGCTCAAAACTTTATAAACCTTTGAGTCAACCCTCTCTCGTGGATAGTGACCGTGAAACGACCGGTGTTCGCCCATACTCTCGTGTCCTGTTTCTGAACATACGACATTTGGCACAGTCCATGGGGATCCGTAGCTAACACAAAAGGCTATTGCTCCTACAAAAAAAACAACTAATCCTCCTCAAGCCCCAAGCACAAGGAGCATGTCATCGATCTTCCTCTTCGACGAAACTTGAGGTGTACACCTCTCTCGGAGATCGGAGCCATCCACCCCGAGGTAGACAACGTCCTACAAGTTCCAGGACCTAAGGACACTTCCTCCTTCCTTGCGCTAGCTATCACAGGCCAAGGGCAGCAGCCTTGGGATGCCCCTGCCATCGCGGGGTTGGGGGCCTTGAAGCCAACTATCACCCCCAAGGTGCTAGACTTGTCCCAGTGGTGGGCTTTGGTGGAGGTGACCACAAAGTAGACTATAGACTACATGATGGTCTCTTACTGCCCTTATGGGGTTCCTCCACACCTCTCGTCAGTCCTACCACCACCCTTGGTCCAGATAGCCACCGACCTAAGGGAGTACAGAGGCCTAGCCTTCGTCTACGAGGGTGAGCATGGGGGAATCCCTACAATCTCTCCTAGCTCACCCATGCAGTGGTCTCAAATGGGCCCCACTCTAGCCGTTGTGCCTACCAAGTCTAGGTTTTGGGGGCTCCTTCCATACCCTTGCAGTTCGTACCATCGCTACAACCCCCAAGCCTCGAGCTTGCACCCTCATGAGCAGAAGCCCAGGGACCTCCCCCACAAGCACCTCCTCCTGGGCAAATACACTTGCACCGAAAGATGGTGAGTAGACTCCCATCGGCTAGTGCAGACTCTCATCCTCCAGGTGCAACATGGCCCAGGTTGGAGGGAGAACCTCCAAGATCAAAGGTAGTCGTTCCTCTAAGGGCACTCCTAGGTGAAGAAGGAAATCAAGCCGCGGTTGCTCGCGAACCCTCACAAGGCTCGAGGGACCCTTGTCCGGCCCAACGAAGCCAAGTCGAGGGGAGGAGTTTCCGCTCTGTTAGCACCGGGCGAGCTCCTACCTCGTTGAATCAGCATGATAGTCACCGCTCTAGGGGAGGGGAGGCTGAGTCTATGGTGTCTTTGGGCTACTCGAACCACCCGTCGGTAGGAGTACTCCAACTCTCCTGAACACGGGCGTCGTTGTCGCTATCGGGCTTCTAGCTCTTGAAGTTCCGAAGTCTCTCATTGTCACTGTTGTAGTCGCGCGAGGTCGCCTTCTCCCTATCGACGTGGTGGCAGAGGCAACCTTGGGACCGAAACCCCCTTGCTCGAGGCATCTACGAAACCCCATTTTGGTCCAAGTTCCACCAGCCTAATATTGGACCGTATGATGAGCATTCTGATCCCATGCAATTCATGGAGATCTACACCATGGCTATCCAAGAAGGGGGAGGCAGGGAGGCTGAGATGTGTAACTGCCTCCTACTCTTCCTCTCAGGGACCACTCTGTTGTGGTTCTTCAATCAGAAAAGGGGGTCCATCCACTCTTGGGCCCAACTACGTGAAGAGTTCAGCATAAACTTTAATGGAGTTACAAGCGTCCCATGCTTCCTAATCAACTCTTCATGGTCAAGCAATAGAAGGATGAGTCCACATGAGACTTATTCAAGTGCTTCTTCTGGGTGCAGAGCCAGGTGGTGGATGCCCCAGACTTCACGGTCATTAACGTGTGCAAGGAAGGACTTCTCCCTGTGAACTAAACCGGACATTAGGGAGGGGTTGTTGAGAAATACGCCCAAGGGGAAGAGGATGACTTGGTAAAAAGGGGCTCCTCCCACAAGCTAGAGGTGACTTCCCCAGAAAAGGTCAAACGGGTCCTCCAAGAAAAGAACAAAGATAGGAGGGACCGCTCCAATAGGAGTCGTGACTCTGAGGTTCTTGTTGTGGTCAAGCTCCACCCTAGGAGAATGGTGCCTCCAAAGGACCCAAGGGGCACTGAGCCAGCCCCCGGGGTGACCCCGTAGAAAGGCAGGGCCGGGCGCAGCTCTAGTTGTGATATCTAGAGTGCCCGAAACGCTTTGGAGGATAAGAGGTTGATGGAGCTCCCTCCGTCCACCAGCACCTGCCCAAGCTTCACGTTCCGAATCGTTGGTGAAACCACGATCAGAAGGTGACCCAGGCCGGTAGTGCTCTCAGGGTGGTTGTCCCGACTGAAGGTGATCAGCTCCTCCGACCACTTCAGCGGCCTACACGCTCCTGAGATCGGTACTGCGGCGCAGACTTCCCTCATCAACCGCTTGTACCTTGTGTTGGAGGGATAGGTGGCCGAGCACCGTGTATATACGCCACCATGTGCTTTGCCCGCTGGAAAGCCAACGGGGCGGGGTCTTCATCCTGATCGTCATCGTGGGGACGACGCTCCTTGAGGCACTGCTCCACCATCTTGTTCACAACCTGGCAGCTAGCCAGGTCGTGCATGTTGGACCGGTGGATCAGGCAGTAGGGCCTGCCCTCCTTCTCGTGGCGGTCGTCTCGTCAGTCGCGGCGGTCATCCCACTGGTCACGGCGGTCATCTCGCCGGTCGTGGCGGTCGCGCCATCGCGACCTGGTGTCCCTGTGCCCACGCTCCATGGTCAGGACCTGTCCAAGCTCAGCTGCCCTGCGTTTCTTCTTCCTGCTCGTGGAGTCATGACCCTTCGAGGTCCTGGCTCCGTCCCCGTCGTGACCGCCGGTCGGGCCGAGCGCCTTCATCCGAGCTTCCGCCGCCCGCGCACACTTGTGCGCCAGGGAGAACACCTCGGAAGTGGTGGTGATGTTGCGTGTGGCCATCTTGTCCTGCATCTTGTGGTCCCGGATGCCTTTTTGGAAGGCGATGATAACGGACTGCTCGGAGATCCTGGGGATCGTGTTGCGGCAGTAGCTAAACCGCCTTGGAAGTTGGTGACGAAGAGGTCACACAGTTCCTCCCATGAGCGCACTGACCCTTGTGGAAGGTTCAACGACCAAACAGGCGAGATCCGTCGGCTGCCGGAAGTAGTTGGCCATGGCCTTTTTAGACCTGCCCGCGGCCCGCACCACCGTCGTGTATATCTGCAAGAACTCCTCTGGGTTGGTGGTGCCGTCATACTTCTCGATGGACGCCGGGCGAAACCTCTCCGGCCATGCAACGCGGCGCAGCCGACTAGAGATGGCTTGGCACCCAACACCATAAGGGGAGCTACGCCGTCCACCTGAACCCTGGCCCGGAGACCGTGCCGGGGAGCGCGGATCTTAGCTCCCCAAGGATTCGGAGGAGAGGGCCTCCTCCTTATCTCGAGAGTGGGTATCGTTGGAGGAGCGGTCGCCATCAGGAGCCATTTGACTATAGCGGTCTTGCCCTGGCGGCAATGGCACTAACTAAAGATCGTCGTGCAAATCATCGGTAGCGCTACGGCGGCGCTTCTCCAATCAAGCCCTCAAATCCTCACGGCCTCCCCGGTGCCCGGGAGACACGTGAGGCGATACGTTGACAGCCGCGTGGCCCCCCACACCAGGGGGGTCCGCATCTAGCAAGCCCTTTCCTTTGCTCCGGCCCTCCTAGCCAGAGCGCTTCCCGCTCGGGTGACTAGAAGCTTGGGTGCGATCCGCACACAACCCTGATTGTGGGGCATCGGAGGTACCCAGCCTCTTAGGCGCCCCCACACGGAGCTGAGCTGTGTCTATCAGGGAAGCGATGTCCCATAGCCACGGCGTGGCTGGGGTGTCTCCTGCAAGTTTCACTGGGGGTGGTCCAAGGGGAGACGGACGGCATGCAGGTTTTGGGCCGGAGTGGCCTCTTCCATGGCTAGCCGCCGCCGAACCAGCAGCTCTGCTATCGCCAGGGGTACAATGCCGCCCACCTCCGTGGAGGGCGTGAGATGGTCCCCCACCCGACGGGAGTGCCAGGATGCGTCGCGGGCGTGCTAGCCTCCGCCAATTCTTCTTGCTGAGAACGTGAACCCGCCATCTCCAGAGGCGGGATCCTTCCGGATGGATGATCAAGATCCGCTGGAGAGACGAAAGGGTGAGCCAACTGGTACTACCCTATCTGGCGCGCCGCTGTCAGCGTTTTTCGCCGGCCAGCTATTATGCCTCGAAGGGATTTGAGGTTCGACAAAGGGGATCTTCACGGATGGACACCTATGAGCTCTCTCGAGGGATCCGCATAAACAAGGATTAAAGAACACGTCGATATACCCTGGTTCAGGCCCCCGATGTGCGTAACAGCCCTACGTCTTGCTTCGGCTATTGTTAATGTGTTTTGGGGGGATTACAAGTACACAATCCACACCCCGGGTTCTACTTGAGCTCTCTGGTCATTCTTCATCCCTTCCTTTCTATTAGCTTTCTTTGGTTCTAAGTTCTCTCCTTCTCGGTCTCTAGTTTACTCATCTTTCGTCTCCGGTCCTTGGTCCTTGGTCTCTCCCATGCACCGAACCACCCTTATATAGGCCGGGCTGGCTCGGGCGTGTGAGAAGGATGACATCACAATGATTACATTTCATTTATTACATCAGTCGCTATAGCCCCATCCTCTGGCCTCATTCTTTGCACCATCGTCCAACTCCGCCCGGTTTGCCCGGGAAGTGACTTGTATGGGACTAGTTAGGTGTAGGACGATAGAGGGATAAGCTATCGTGCCGTCAGCAGAGCCATGTGCATTTAATGGTTTTGACATGGGGTGTCGGGGGAGAAGACTTCGGGGTAAAGCTCCCCTATTCCGCCGACATACGTCTTCATGCCTGACCGGTGGTGTACCCCCAAGTACCTTTTGGCTCCTTCAATCGACCACATAGCCCAGCCGCCCGGCAGTAGGGCCTGGTCACCCACCTGCTCGCTAGGCTACCACGCCAACGTCGCCCGGCTGCCAGGCTCAGTCACCCACCTTTCGCTAGGGCGCCACGCGCGGCGTCGCGCTTCAGCGCGTGGCTAGATCACCCACCTGCTCGCCAGTCGCCACCTTGATCTGCGGTCGCCCGGCAGCGAGGCTCGATCGCCACCGCCGCTGGCCACCACACCGCACGGTCACTTTCGGCGAAGAGGGCTCGATCGCCCACCGCCGCCGGGCCGCCACACGGCCTGATCGCCAGCCAGCGAGGCTCGATCGCCCACCTGCTCGTCGGGTGCTCGCCAAGCCGCCACACAGCCGCGGTCACCCGGTAGTAGGGCTTGATCGCCCACCAGCTCGTCTGGCTGCCACACGGTGCGGTCGCCCGACAGCAGGGCCTGATCACCCACCTGCTCGCCAGGCTGTCATGCTTTAGCACCCGTGGCCCCTTCTGACAGTGGCAGAGAGGGTACCCTGGCGTAAAGTACGCTAACAAGACTCGACACCTCACATTTACAAGACAGCTTCTCATTGCAGTTGAGATGAACTTGAAATGTGTTGTGTATGACCAAGATCATTCTCTTAAGAGTTCTTTTTGAGATGATCAAACATGGCTTGAATCAATTGCTGTAAAAATGCAAATATAAAAAAAAACATATGTGGGTAAAGAATGCAAATAAAGTCAAACATTTGCACCCCCCTATGTCTTTCAAAGATTCAAAGAAAAATTTGCATACAATGAAAAAATAAGCTCGATGGACCTTGTATGAACTCCTAGATTCCCCAAAATGTTGAGTAGGTTGAATTCTAGGTTTTCCATTTGATCCTTTGAATAGCTTTGCTTCTAGTTTTGAAACTAATGACAAGTGTTGCTCATATTCAATCTTGCTAAAAATGATATGGTTTCAGTTAAATCTTGCTAGCAAAATGTTTATTTGCACTTGAACATGCCTTAGCTTACTCTATTTTTGTCATAACTTAGCTTAGTGTCATAACTTGTCTTGTTGGTCACTTGGATAATCTTCAAAGCTCCCTTAGGCTGCACTACTTGCACAAAAACAATAAAAAAGAGGGGAGAAAAGAAAATGCCATCTTGATACCTATATTGCCAAAAGAGGGAGAAATCGTAGAAAAGGCATCATTTTGCATCTTGATTCATCTTAATTCTTATGATCTTTGTAAATCTTTGCTATCTTTCAGAGATCATAAGTATTTCTAACTTGGTCATATTCTTGTTTTCCATTTTTTTGATCAAGTTTGGCTTTGCATTCAAATTACTTTCTTCTATCCTTCTTCAAACTCAAAACTTATGCCTTTTCATGTGTTTGTCAATATACTCATCAGGGGAGAGATTGAAAGACCATGTGGAGGTCTATACTTGTGTGTGATGAGTAATTGACTATATTTGGGCTTGGTATGATTTGAAATTGAGTTTGATTTAAATTGGATTTTCGATTTGAAGCAATTTGAGTGTTAGTTACTTTTCCTAGTGCTACCAGCCTAGGGGCGGTAGCATCGGACCTTTGAGCAAAATTATGACTAATGATTTTGGGATAATCATTGAATATCTTTATAGGCATTGCTGTGTGAAAGATTTTTCCTTGTCTTTGATGGTTGCAGGGCGACGCTGCTAGATCATGGTGAGGTGGAGAATGACTGGGACTAAGCAAAGAGCGTCGGAAGCCTAGACGGTCAGGAGATCGTCAGAAGATGATCAGAGACGGAGTTCAGGCAAGTCAAGAAGATAAGGAAAGGAGGAGATGCTAGCTAGACACCGTGTGGATCAAGGAAGGCCGTCGGATCGTGGTCTAGTTGATAGGTTAGCGGGTCTAGGTAGTATGCTTTGAAAACCGTGCAAGAAACCAGTTATGTGTGTGGGTTTTGGGTTAGCCCTTGCATGGCTGTGTGAGTGGGTTAATTCTAGCCCTTAGATGAGTGCTCTAGGGATGAGGGACTCATCCAAGGGTGGTAGATGGCCCGAGAGTAGTATAAATAGGGGTGGAGGGGTAGCCTCCTCCCCTTGAAGGTTGTACAGGTTTTTGTGCTCCTTTAAGTTTTGACCACTTTGTTGTGAGACTTTGTAATCCTCTTCCTTCCAGAAATGCAAATCTTTTTCATTCATACTTGAATTTACATTACGCACTTACTTTATGTCTTAAATTCAGTATTTAAATTCCTACAATTTAATTTCTCGCAATTTACTTTGTTGTAACTTGGATTTGCCTCCCTTCTTTTAAATGCTGCTAATCTTGGATGTCTTGAGTATGTACCCTAGGACAGACTAGAGATCAAGTTTTCTATCAAGTTGCATCTCTGTTTAGAACTTGTTCTTTGCGCAGCAGTTAGTTTTTAATTTTTAGAAAAATCTAAAAAAATCATTTTTAGTGATTCTTGCTGGAGAAGGTGTGGGACTCTCATATCCATCTGTGCAAAAATTTGGGAGTCCACTGGTTACACCGTTTGGGTGCCATGAGGTGAAAACCGAGCCCCAAACTTTCTGCTTGAAGTTCCTAATAGTCTGTGATATTTGATTTTTCCTGATTTTTCTACAAGAAGTTTTGAGGTAATCTTTGGTGCAGTCCTTCAAGATGCATTTTCTCATAGGAAGAAAAATTTCTAGAATTTTTAGAGCAGTAGAAGTCCACCAATCACCTGCTCCAATGAGGACAGTTTCTGGAAATTCTTCTTTTGCTTTTCTGAAAGTGACTTTTGTGATTTGACTCAATCTCCTTTCTAAAAGCAAGAGTTGAATTGATTCCTTTTATTTCAGATACTTGGCAACCAGGATTGTGACTAAAAATCCCCACATATTCTATGCTTCTCATCCATGCAAGCTAGGGGTACACATATTTGTCAAGTTGTTCGGGTCTTTCACGATTACTTTTGCGCGATCTTTTTGAGGTCTTAGTTGGAGTATTTTGTGTTGAAAATTTTGTTTGCAACCATTCACCCCCCTCTGTTCACCATCTCGATCCTTCACCATCAAGCATGGGAGGCGGCCAAGGTGGTGGCCGAACCGATGAAGGTGATGGTGCTATGTCCAAAAGCCACGGAGGCCAACCTGGTGGGGATTGGTGAAGCCATGTAGATGCAGCCATCCTATTAGATGTAGACGATGCAGAGGATGCCATGAAGTGTCACCAAATTGGTATAGCATTGGTCATATCCAAGATGAGCATGGTCTCATCAGACTTCTGTAGGTAATAAGAAGCTAAAAAAATGAAGCCCATGTCTTTGAAATCTAACTGTCGACGTTTGTTATCAGCAATAATGAAAACTAGGCAAGGCACTGGATCCAAACTCGATGGTAGTACAAGACGCAGGAATTATACAGGTTCGGGCTCTCGCGGAGAAGAAAATACCTTAGTCCTGTGCTCTGGGATTATGAGTATCTAGCTTATTGCTGATGATCTTATGATGATGTTTCCCCGCTCCCCTTTATATAGCAGAGGGGTGCGGTTACAAGAGAGAGTCCTGATCGGTTACAAGATGGAGATTATATCTCTATCCTTATCTGCTAAACGTGGTAATGGCCAGAATTACAATCATATCCTACCTAATCAAGGTTGCTTATTATCTTCTGGGTTTCTTTGTTGCGCACGTAGGAAGCAGCCCAAGTGATGTCCGTCCTTATAAAGTCGGCTCAGCCCATCCCCTCCTGGGTGGTCCTCACGGCCTGCCTTGTGGATACCCGGGGTCCATGTACTCCACAATAACCCTCGAGTGCTTTGCGATCGAGTTGCTACCCTCCTGGTCATATCTCAGCTGTGTCGTGCTTCACGCCGAGTGCTTCCAGTTCTTGGCATGATGTCCCGACTGGTTCCTTTTCCATGCCGAGTGCCATACTGCAGGCAAAGAGATCGTAGAGGACTCAATAGAGCTTCACGCTTGATTTTTCCAAGTGGTACCTAGCCCAACTATTAAGAAACTGGCAGTCGGCCCATCTTGGGGCATACCCTTGTTTAAGTTGGCTTTAGCCCAATGGTACCCGCGCTCACTTGCCATGGCGCATAGCTATCGGCCCATCATAGGGCGTATCGTGGATTGTCCGAGTGGTACCTGCACCCAATTATCATGGTGTACAGCTGGTGGCCCATCATGTGGCGTACCCATGGAATCCTTGTCCTGAATCAACATGTAATATCTGATTCCATCTTGCGCGGTAACTAGCAATCGGCCTAACATGAGGCATATCACAAGAAGACATTACGACTTGGTTTGGAAGGTACCCAAATCCCGTTTGATACGGTTATTGGTGATCGACCCATCATGGAGCGTACCATATCCCAAACTAGATTCGGCCTGAGAGTACTTGTGCACGACGGCTGTGGCGCACAACTGGCGGCCCATCATGGGGCGTACCCTGAGTCAGGTCTAGACAAAATATGAAGGCGAAATGTCTTTTCCTGCTCAAGAAGAAATTCAGCGTCGCTTCCTATAAATACAAGGCTTGGTGCGAGCAAAGAGGCTTTCTCCGCACTGCACACACCTTCCCCTTCATCTTCTAAATTTCGGCATTTTCGTAGCAAGCGCTGTCGCTATGGTTAACCACCGCCGCATTCCCAATCTTGTGCCGCCGCTAAGCCCTTCCGAAGATGCCTTCTTCCTCCTCCCAGGATACCGCTGTGCCGCCCCCATCCAAGGATTGGGCCACTTCGGTGACGACGAAGAAACGCTTGGAGGAGATGGTCATTTCCGGAGTTCTTCCAGCTTTGGAGTTGATCTGTGCATGTCCAACCGCAGGTGAATCCTCTCCTACTCCTCGATCTAATGAGATCGTGGTTTTTGAGTCCTTTTTCCAGCACGGATTTAGCCTCCCTAGCAGCACTTTCTTTCGCAGTCTCCTCCATTTCTATGGCATTGAGTTGATCAATCTAAAGCCCAACTCCATTCTTCAAATTTCCATCTTTGTTCATCTATGTGAGGCTTTTCTTGGAATTCGCCCGCATTTCAATCTTTTCTGACACCTTTTTTTTCTCAAGCCTTAAACGAGCAAGAACACCCCTAAAGCAATTGGGGGTTCCGGCTTCCAGCTGCGAGATGGGCTAAAGAAGTCTTATTTTTCTATCCCCTTCAAATCTTCTAACAAGGGTTGGCACTAAGAGTGGTTCTACTGCTCCAATCCCGATCCCTTTCTCCCTCCTTTCGCTGGGCTTCCACCCACATTTTCTCCTTCTTGAGTTGCGACTCCTCTGAGTAATGGGATGGACCAGGTCGAAGAACTCATGAAACTAATCAGTAAGCTGAAGGAAAAGGGTCTGACTGGGGTTGATATTGCTGTCAGTTTCACCCTCCACCGAAGTGTGCTGTCCCACTAGGGAGGCGCCCGAGGCCGTCCCAAGAAGTGTGCTGACCGACTGGATGAGTGATTTCTTCGCCTCAGGCACCCCGGCCATCCTCAAGGGACGCCCGATGCCCTTCGCCTTAACGTTCCCTCCTCCTGAGGTGAGCATTTTTTGTCTAGTGATGACTGATCATGTACTTATGGATGAATGTTGTCTGATTCCGCACTTGTCGCTGCTTCTAGGAGCGAGCAGCTTTCTTTTCCGACGCTCCACTCCCTAACATCCCTCAGCATAAGAGCTCTAGGTGGAGACGGTTTGCTAGCCCTTCAACCGAGGAGCCGAGTGCCAAAAGGGGGAAGACATCGGCGGCTGAGGAGACTCCGACGTCTCGACGCTCGACTGGGGGTCCGAAGATTCGGGATCCCCCAACACCGCACACAACAAAGCCGCGCGCCTTCATCTCCAAGGCCCAGAGCCGAGCCAGGCTCCTTCGCGAGTGGTTCTGCTACTCAGAAAGGGCCTGATGATCTTAAGGAGTCGAGTGCCAAAAAGGGGAAGGGGCTGGTGGTTGAGGGGTCTCAGAAACCTCTGTGTCCAACTAGGAGCTCGATGATCCGAGAACCTGCGGCTCAGTACTTAGCACGGCTGACATCTCTGCCTCCAGAATCTAGCACCGAACCAGGTTTCTCCTCGAGTAGTTCAGCCACTCGGAAAGTGCCCGGAGATCCCAAGGGCTAGGCGCTGAGAAGGGAAAGGAGCCAGTAGTCGAGGAGCCTCAGAAACCATTCTGCCCGACTAGAGGCCTAGTGGTCTGGGATCCTGCGGCTCAACATTTAGCTCGGTCGGCTTCTCTGCCTCCCAAGTCAAGCACAAAACCAAACCCCCCTCCGAGTGGTTCAGCCACCTGGAAAGTGTCCGGAGTGAGAATAAAGAAGTTCGATAGGTTATTCCCACTATCGACTCTTACTCTGCTGAGTTGTGTTCTGATTTCCTTTTTTTAAAGGGTGCCATTAGACGAAGTTCCTGTAGATGCGCCGATTGAAAAACCCCAAGAGGCCGGGGACGAGAGTGTTGCGGACCAGGCGAGGATGGACTCACCGATCAACACCACTCCCAGGATCACCAAAGCCACACTGGATCAGGCAAAGACTGCTTTGCCGACTGCCGGATCGAAACCTGGGGGTGTCAGGGTGACCTCTGAATCAAAGTCACCTTCACCACCGTCGAGCACTCTGCCCAAGCCAACTACAAGGCCGATGGCCCCTAGAACTCGCCACCTGCTCCTCTCCTCCGGTGGAGGAAATTCCTCGAGAGCCCCTGCAATTCCCCCCACCCCCGGCCTCTAGTGCGAATCATACTCTGCAATGAGGAGGACGAATGGGAAGCTTTTGGCAACGAAGACAAGGGGAAGAAGAGGGAGGTGCTTTATGAGCACGCCATCGAGAGTGCCCAACTGGTCCGAGTGAGCTTTTAGCCCCTTCTTTCTCTTTGCCCACAGCAGGCTGTGCTTCTTCATTATTCTTCTTCTTGTAACCTTCAGGGCCTGGGAGACTGTTCCGAGAAGAGAGATGCCATTCTCCGGGAGGTACTTCCGAAGCTCAAGCTGCGGTGGGAGTACGAAGCCGACCTTGAGTGGGCTCGCGACGAGGGCAGGGCCGAGGTCGAGCAAGTCAGGAACGAGGGCCAAGCTGAGCTTCGAAAGCTCTTGGCCCAAGTTCAAGCCCTAAAAGAAGAGAAATTGAGCTTTGCGGGCTCCCTCCGATGTATGTGAGTCTTCAATCATCTTCTTACAAAATTTTGATTGCTTGTCTTCTAACTCTTTTCCCTGTTCCAGCCCGGAACTTAACCGTTGCTGGTCTTTAGGAGGAACTTAAGGCATCTGAGGAGCAGCTCAGGGCACTGAAAACTCTGAATTCCAGGCTCGAATCAACTCAGAGAAGCTGGGGTGGGAGTTGGAAGGTATGTTTCCCAACTCGGCTTCGCCTTTCTTCACATATGTAGCGCCTTTGGTGATGACCCGAATTGCTTGCAGAATACCGGAGAAAGGCACTTGCGCAATTCTGCATTCTCGCTGAGAGGATCAAGTCCGTAGAAGCATTATGCGCCAATCACCACGAAGCCTCTAAGGCGATGGTGAAGTTCTTGAGCCCCAGAGAGGTAGGGTCGAGCGATGAAAATGAAACCATCCTGTGGCTGACAGAAGGGCCCGAGAAGCTCCGGACCCACATTCAAGAATCAGCGACCACGAGTGCTAGCCAGGTTCTGGCAATTGTGAAGTCCTTGTATCCCCGAGTGGATCTCGAAGCTGTCAAGGAGGGCTTCGCTGGCACCATCGATGATGATCAAGTTGCTGCCCTCTTTGACGAAGTTAAGGACACATCTGCTTCTTTAGTAGAAAATTTAGACTTGAGCCCCGTGTAATGCATACACAAAACTTGGCTATAATTACTTCACTGTATCTCAAGGAATTAACTTTTAACCATAATGGCTTTGCTGTTTCCCAAGAGATCTTCGAATTAATGCTTGTGTGCTTATTCACATCTGGTTCAACTTCCCATGCTGACACAAAACGCCCGTGCCAGCGTATCTTCAAAACCGTTCAGCTTCCTCGCTCTGGATATATAAGGGTGTCACCGCTACGGGAGCGATCACCCACTTCCAAGTCTTCGTCTATCCGGCAATCTTCGACTTCTTCTATAAGTCTTCGATGGCTTCTCTGTCCCATTCTTGTGTGTCAGCCGACGAGGTCCCACCTCCTCCATCTCCGGCAGAGGAGCTGGTCTTCGACTTCGGGGATGATGCTCTGTTGGCGCCCATCGACGAAGATGCCCTTATCGCCGAGCTTTGGGCCGATTTTGAGCTCGCCATGGTTGAGCTCGCAGAACAAGAGGCCATTACTCGTGACACCACCACCGTTGATGCCCTGGTCGAAGTCGTCCTGATCCTTACCGAAGCGAGGGATGCCCTTGTCGAGGCACTAGGCCACGCACACTATGTTTATGTTTAACTTCCTTAGAATAATATATGTGAAAAATTTAAGTAATGTAAAAACATATTTGCTTGGACATAATGTTTGATTTTATATATGATTTTAATGCCATTTGCCCTTTTTTCCTTATCGACTTTTGAATTCGTCCGAGTAGTTTATCTCTTTTCATTTAAGCACTCTGCCTGACTAGTCTAGCCCTGGGCGTCAGGAGTCAGCTCATGGCCCTTTTTCCCTGGCACGCGCTTTGAGTGACTAGAGTTCGCCGTTCATGGGGTCAAAGTTTCACTACTCGGAGTTAGCATACTCGGACTCAGTCGCAATCATTAGGAAAAAGAAACAAAAACAACTCAAAAGAAGGTTTGCGCATACGCAACACATTAGGTGTAGCCCCCGACTTACTGCTTAGTTGAGCATCAACTAAGTAGCAAGTCAAAAAAAACTTTATTCATAATAACACGATCTAGTACAAGGTTCAAGTGTAAAAGCGACGTAGCTGCTCTATGTTCCATGTGTTTCCGATAACCACATCGTCTTCACGCTTGAGTCTATAAGCCCCCGGGCACGTCACTTCATCGATGATGCAGGGGCCTTCCCAGCTTGGGGAGAGTTTATGCTCGCTTTTCTAATTCTTTCTTAGAATTAGGTCTCCTTTAGAGAAAGTATGGCCTCGAACATTCCGATCGTGATAGCGACGCAAGCCCTGAAGGTACTTGACCGACTAGATTGCTGCAACATCCCTCGCTTCCTCCAGTCGTTCGAGATCTTCCAGCCTGTTTTCCTCCGACTCGGCTTCCTTGTAACTCCGAACCCGCGGGGATCCGAATGCCAACTCGGTAGGTAATACCACCTCCGAACCATATAATAGGAAAAAGGTGACTGCCTGGTTGCCCTGCTGGGGGTAGTTCTCAGCCCCCAAAGCACCGAAGGCAATTCTTTGACCCATTGTGTAGCATATGGTTTGAGACGATCAAATATCCTTTCCTTTAGACCTTGAAGAACCATGCCATTGGCCCGCTCGATCTGCCCATTACTTCGGGGATGTCCCACGGAAGCAAAGCAGATTTTGATGCCGAGTTCATCACACCAATCTTGAAATTCTTCGCCTCTACTGCCTCATTATCTCGGCAGAGTACATGGATGAGCTCTAGCCCATCGAATTTGTCCTCTAGCTTGCGCACCTCCAAGCAATATGCGGCCACATTGTCACTGATGCACGACCAGTCCTTCTGTACTGATTGATCACTAACTACGAGTCTCTGCGAACCGTCAATCGTCGGATACCTAGCGATATGGCGATACGAAGCCCGTGGATGAGTGCCTCATACTTGGTGGCATTGTTTGATGCCGGAAGGTGGATTTGAAGAACGTACTTCAGCTGTTCCCCTGTCGTAGAGATGAGCACTACGCCAGCCCCCGTGCTGCTGAGCATGAGGGAACCATCAAAATACATTGTCCAGTACTCGAGCTTCTTAATGACTGTGGGATTCTGCAATTCTACCCACTTGGCGAAGAAGTCGGTGAGTACTTGAGATTTGATGGCAGTTCACGGCTTGAAGGAGATTTCAAAAGCTCCGAGCTCGACTGCCCACTTCGCAATTCTCCCAGTGTCTTCTTGATTGTGAAGTATGTCCCCAATCGGAAAAGAGGTAATCACCGAAATCGAATGCTCTTGAAAGTAGTGCTTCAGCTTGCGAGAGGTAAGTAGTACGGCATACAATAGCTTCTGCACTTGAGGGTACCGTACCTTGGACTCGCCCAGTACCTCGTTGATGAAATAAACTGGACGCTGAACCTTCTGCAGGTGTCCTGCCTCCTCCCGCTCCACAATAATTGCAACGCTAACTACATGAGTCGTTGCTGCTATGTAGAGCAAAAGGGGTTCTTTGGGCATCGGTGAGACCAATACCGGCAGTGTGGTTAGGAGCGCCTTGAGATCCTCAAAAGCCTGCTGCGCCTCGAGAGTCCATTGGAGGTTGCCCTACTTCTTTAGGGGCTTGAAAAATGGCATCCCCTGCATCTCTAAGCAGGAAACAAATCTGCCAAGTGCCACCATGCATCCTGTGAGCTTCTGGATGTCCTTCTAGCAAGTCGGGGGCTTCATCTTCAAGATGGCGTTGATCTTCTCGGGGTTTGCCTCAATACCATGATGTGACATGATAAATCCGAGTAGCTTTCCCGAAGGGACTCCGAAGACACACTTCTCGGGGTTGAGTTTCATCTTGTAGGCTCTCAGGCTTTCAAACGTCTCGACCAAATCAGATATGAGGTCCTCCTCTACGCGAGATTTGACAATGACATCATGCACGTATGCTTCCACGTTGCTCCGAGTTGAGTGTGAAAACACCGCTGTATCGCGCACTGATAGGTTGCACCAGCGTTTTTCAACCCGAATGGCATTGTGACATAGCAGAAAGCCCTAATCGGGGTGATGAACGAGGTCTTAATGCAGTCTTCCTCTTTCAACCTGATTTGGTGATACCCCGAGTAGGCATCTAAAAAACTCAAGAGCACATACCCGGCAGTTGAATCCACCACCTGATCGATGTAAGGCAACCCGAATGGATCTTTTGGGCATGCCTTATTGAGATCAGTATAATCAATACACATGCACCAACTTTTATTCTTTTTGTGAATAAGAACTGAGTTCGCTAGCCAGTCGGGATTATACACTTCTTTTAAGAATCCTACAGCTAAGAGCTTAGTGATTTCTTTCCTGATAGCGTCACGGTGATCTTGCGCGAACTGCCAGAGCCGCTGCTTGATAGGCTTCGCCTTCTCGTCGACATTGAGAGAATGCTCGATCACCTCCCTAGGAACACCGGGCATGTCGGATGGCTTCCAAGCAAAAATATCCCAGTTTGCCCGAAGGAAAGTGACGAGCGCGTCTTCCTATTTGTGATCAAGCCATGTCCCAATCAGAGCCGTCTGGGCCAAGTTGGATGGGTCAAGTATCACCTTCTTGACTCCCTCATCAGGCTTCATGGCCCTGGCATCTTCAGCGCAAGGTATGTGTAATGAGGCACAGCCATGAATCTGGCTAGGCTCGGCCTTCCCAAGATGGCATAGTATGCCGTCTTGAAATCAGCCACCTCAAAGTTCAGGTATTCCGTCCAGTATTTGTACTTGGTCCCGAACGTGATTGGTAAAGTGATCTGCTCGAGTGGTACCGTCAAGGTTCCGGGGATTACCCCGTGGAACGGCGATGATCCACGCTTCAACTCGGAGCGGGGGATCTTCATGTCATCAAAAGTCTTGGAGAAAAGGATGTTGAGTGCACTTCCTCTGTCAACCAGCACCCTCTTGAGTTTGACGTTGTGAATAATAGGATCTAGGACTAGAGGATATCTACCTGGGTATGGGATGAAGTCAGGATGATCCGAGCGATCAAATGTAATCGGAACCTCGGACCATCTCAAGTACTGGGGGGTTGTTGGCGTGACCGTGTTGACCTCTCGAGCGGTAAATTTTTGCTTCTGCTTGGACTCATATGTAGCCGAACCCCCGAAATGTAGTTTAGCTCACGCTCAGTTGCCTGGTAGTCATCTCCATCGTCCTCGGGGGGGTCCTGCTTCTTGCCTACCTCACCTTTATCTTGGCCCGCTCGCTTATTGTTTTCTTTCGCGAACCTTTTAAGAGTAAAGTAATCTTTGGCTGCGTGTTTCCCCTTTGGATGAAAAGGACAGATCACATCCATCACCTTGTCATAGTCATCTATGCATGGCGCTCGGGGCTGACCGTGTTCAACTACCGCGATCAACTCCTCACCCTTCTGCTTCCTGTCCTTCTACTTGGAGGACTCGGCATGATCTTTTTTGTCCTTTTACCGTGGACGATCATCCTGGCACTAGGCCAGGGCATCCGAGGCCGTGGCGTAGCGGTCCGCTAAAGCGAACATCTCCTTCACAGTGGTCGGCGGCTTCCGGGACATCTTCTTAATCAAGTCGGCGTCTTCGACTCCCTTCTGGAAAGCCGCTATGACGACTGCTTCCAAGACGCCCCGAATGGAATTCTTCTTCTGCATGAAGCACCAGATGAACTCTCATAGAGACTCACCCTTCTTCTAATGAAGTTGATACAAGTCCCACGGTGTTCCAGGCCTCTCGTAGGTGCCCTGGAATTTGGCAATGAACTGCTTGCAAAGATCTCCCCGGAAATCTATAGATTTCTCTGGAAGTCCCGTGAGCCAAGCTTGAGCCGATGGAGTGAGCATGACCAGTAAATAGTTCGCCATCACGTTGTGATCACCTCCTGCCGCTTTGACTGCGAGGGCGCAAACCTGCAGCCAAGCTTCTGGGTCCCTCTCCCCATCAAATTTGACAATGCCCTTAGGATTGAAACCTTCGGGCCAGACCACTCGGCAGAGCCGAGCGGTGAAAGTGCGGACACCATCGATGGGTCCATCATTGGCCGATGCGAAGATCGATGTGGTGGCGTTTTGACTCGGCGGTCCTCGTCATCACTCCGACCATGGCAGTGGTGATCCCTACGATCGTCGCGGTTGCTGCGCCGGTCGTCGCGGTCATCCCGACCATCATGGTCGATGCCGAAACACTCGTAGTCGTCCTCGCGCCGGCGCCGTTCATCATCTTCCTGCTCATGCCGCCTGGTGTTAAGGTCCAAGCGGAGATCGCGGTTGAGGCTCTAATGGGCATCCTCGCCACGACAAAGCTTAGGCCGACTGCGCATGGACCGACTGTGGGCAGTATTGCTGCTAGCAGTCTGAGTGGCTACGCAGGCGCGGGAGTACATCATTTCCGCTATTTCTTCCTGGTTGTATTGAATCGCTACCGCCGTCACCATGACCTTAACTTGGGCCACGATCGGGGTAGCTGGATTGTCGGGACCGAGCATTGGTCCTAGGGTGTCAAGTAGCGTCTTGGAGGCGACGATGTTCTACTGAGGCGTATGGAAAATCGATTGGTCCCCCATCTTTTCCTGCAGAATGTCCTCATTGACATTGCAGCCTCTAGCCTGGAGAGACTTCGCATGCGCTTCCTGGGCCTCACGATGAAGGTGATCTGCCTCCGTGGCGTCTGCGGCATCCTTTTGGCACTGGGACTCAGTCCGCAGGTCTTCGATCATGTTGATGCCACGAAACCCTAGCAACTTCCCGCGCTACTCTTTGAGTCAGAAGAGCAAGGAGATAGATCAAGCTGATCTCCGAATCCGAGTGGTTTGGTGCTAATGGCACCTACCACCCGAGACTCATCCTTGATCGGAGCCTTGCCCGATCCGAATCGTGGAGAAAGCCCCCGCCAGCGCTCGTGAGCAGATGGCCGTGGCATTCCCCAACCTAAGTGGTCGTCCAAACGAAGGAGCAATGGCGTCTCTTCCAGATTGGATCTGGTCTGAGTCTGAAAGAGCGAGCTTGCCGAGATTGTCTTTGACGAAGTTCAAGCTCCCAAAATGGAAGACCTGGCCAAGCACTAAGGTGACAACGACTCCGCTGGTGATTGCCATCGAGCTTGATGAGAACTGTCGATACCTAGTCCTGGCGTGCCAACTGTCGATGTTTGTTGTCGGCAATAATGAAAACGGGGCAAGGCGCTGGATCCAAACTCGATGGTAGCACAAGATGCAGGAATTATACAGGTTCGGGCTCTCGTGGAGGAGATAATACCCTAGTCCTGTGCTCTGGGATTATGAGTGTCTAGCTTATTGCTAATGATCTGATGATGATGTTTCCCCCCTTTATATAGCAGAGGGGTGCGGTTACAAGAGAGAGTTCTGATCGGTTATAAGATGGAGATTCTATCTCTATCCTTATTCGCTAAACATGGTAACGACCAGGATTTTAATTGTATCCTACCTAATCAAGGTTGGTTACTATCTTCTGGGTTTCTTTGTTGCACACGTAGGAAGCAGCCCAGGTGATGTCCGTCCTTATGCAGTCGGCTCGGCCCATCCCCTCTTGGGTGGTCCTCACGGCCTGCCCTGCAGATACCCGGGGTCCATGTACTCCACACCAATGATCGTAATGCCTATAAAAATGGAAAATGATAGAGCCAAAGTAATGAGAAAATGACTTGTCACTGTGAAGCTAAAGGGTATCATACCCTAGGGATTACGAAATAACGAAAAAGTAAATGTGACCGAGATGCGAGGGAAAAACTTTTGTTTAACATTTTTGGAAACACCACCTATTTGTTCGTTTACCAGGTTTGGCACAAAATCATAAATAAGCTCTACCAAGGATTGCCATGCATTTGGCACTGACTTTCCCCCTCCCTTTTTCGTAACAACAAAAAGAAGAAGTAGGACCAAACCGAGAGTGAGCAGCATAGACAAGGATGGATTTGTGAATGAGAAATAATAGTTGCCTATATTCAGAGGAATTATTGGGTGAATGGAAAATTGATCCAGTGGGCTCTCCGAAAAAGCAACCTGAAAGGCCTCACCTGCTGTCCCGTAGTTCTTCAAATCTGCCCACTGTCCTTGAAGAAATTCTATGCTATTGCTTTCCCCATGTACACGTTCGGCCGCAGCTAGAACTTCTTGGGGATCCCTGCCAATCATCAATCTTTTCAGTTCTTCGTGTATAGCCGCTTGACATTCTACGACTCTTTCATTGGAAGGATTAAGACCTGGATGGTCTTCATAAATTCCAGTGGAATCCATCGGAATAGGAATACCATTAACACTTTCAACATTAGATCCCTCCATCATCGTTCTAATAGAACCTACGCACAGATTTGTATTAGTTCCCCCGAGACAAATGTTTGAACAGAACTTTCATTTGAATTTAGACTAGCCTCATCGAATTGAAAGATACGACATTCGCTTTGGATGGAACTTTCTTTAGAATTCTGGCTAGCAACCTCATTGAATTGCAAGATACTATTCAGACTCTAGCGTCGGTGAAACATAGTGAGCTCCATTTTTTTAGCTCTGCTCCTAAAAAGAGAATGGGATTGATCTTGACGTCGGCGTTGGTTTTTCCAATGAAAAACAAGAACATTCTTTCACAAACTTCCATGAAAAATGCTAGTTGCCTTGTAACGCATACACTGGAGCGTTTGTCCCATCGACGAAGGCCAATGAGACTATGCGTTTTCTAAAGAGCAACATTATCCTTTCTTTTTCATTGGTTTTTCTATTTTCTAATGAAAGGCAGAGTTATGAGCACATAAGGCTAAACACATACTAGATTTATCAAAACTTTGGAACTCGATGAATTTTGTTACTTTTTTCAAGAAAGACAGATAAACACATCATTTAAGACTTTCAAAGTAGACAAGATTCTCTGCATCAGTTGAATGGCTAAAATGCAATGGAGAATCACTATGCTAAGTTTCTTTCTATATGATAATATGCACCGAGGGGAGGGATAGCATGAACTTTGAAAGGGGTCGCAAGAGTTGGATATGCTTTGGATGTAAATCTCTAGTTTTAGGGGTAGAAAATCAAGAAGGTGTGGTGGGCAGCGGCACCTTCTGATGAGAAGCAAGAAAGGAAAAAAAGCAATGCGGTCATTGCTCTTCTTCGAGCCATAACGGATGGGCCTAGAGCGAGCTGGAAGATTGGAAGTAGGTTCTGCTCTGGATATTCATGACAACTATGAAATAAAATAACCCATGGCGTTTGGGCTGCACATGAGTTATTAGTCCCTGAATCTTATTACCTGTAAGTCTCTGTTACTATTTCATCAAATGGATGATGACTTTAGGTTTGGTTTGACCACGCAGTAATAAGGAAACCACCAGTCCAAGCACTTCCTGTGGGCTTGTCAAATTCTGACTTGATTGAAGTATGCAAAGCTTTCTATTATATGATTTTATAGGAAATCTATTATATGATATTTTAGGAAATAAGTTAAGGACTTTTCCTTCCGTCAAGAGCATTCCCAAAAATAAATAAAAAAGAAGAGAGCCACTGTCGTCTATAACTTCTTACATCACAAGACTAAAATCTTTATGGGATGAGTTCTTATATCCTTGTACATCGTCCCTCCATGCTCATGTGGCTCGTTGAAGGTACTCATTGAGAATCAACAGCCAGGGCATGTCATGCAATTTCTTATGTGGATTCCTACTCAGGGATCCGTAGTTAAATAATACTTTGAATCCCTTCTTGACATTAAGAAAGTTTAAAACAAGGTACTTCAAGAAGAAAGAGAAGCATATCTATTCTGTACTCGATAAGTGCCAATATGCAATGGGTAGCTTGGACTATTTGGAAAAATGAAAGAATAGATCCCTATCCCTCTTTGTTTATCATTCAAATCACAGATTCCTTTTACTTTATTCAATCTGTTTTAGCTTTGTTATATGTAAAATCTTTCAATCTATGTATTATTTCAATCCATATATTAATAGAATCTATAGTATTCATATTGAATAAGAATGAAATGAAGATAATAAACTTTGGATTCTTTCTTGCCCATTCATGTTCCAAAAGTACCTTACCGGATTCCTGGAGATGAAGAGGCGACTTGGGTTGACATATACAATGTTATGTACCAAGAAAGGACACTTTTTTTACGTCAAGAGATTCGTTGTGAGGTCACGAATCATTTTACTGGATAGCACATGTGAGGATTATTCCAGTAATGTAATCCAATTTACATATGTTACTTCTGTTGTTGCTATTCCATGTGATATGCAGGTTACTTCTAAAGATAGGGAGCTACAAGCTGAAAAACTTGCATTATCATGTGAAAGTTTTGAGGTACCTACTTCTTCTAAGGATGACGCTAATGACCATTGTACAAATCTGATTTTATAGCAAGAAAGGAAGCAAAATTGTGAGTACATTCCTGTTGTACTTAATTCTAGTGAGTTACCATCTTGTACCACAATTCTAGAACCATGTGATGAATTGCATGCATATAGTTTTGATTATGTGGTGCTGATTACGCATAAGGAAGCAATAGATAGAATATCCCCTCCCATTGTTTTGTGCTATGTCATGTTGAATGAGCCTGTTAGCTTGAATTGTGCTTTGGATAAGATTTTTGAAATTTCATCCCTTAAGTCTTTATCTAGCACATATGCCTACTGTTTTAAATTCAATTTATTCAGGGATAATGGCATAGATGGCAGGTTTCTTGTCTACAGAATATGTATAACTTGTGAAAAAATTGTTGAATTGTTGCTTGATATTTTGGGCAATCCTAGTTGTATGCAACAGCTTGTTACATGTGTGGTACCATCAAATTTTCCTGATATGTGTGGTACCTTTAGCCTGCTACCTCATGGTTCAAACTTTAGTACATTCTGATACGGGCAGCCTAGCTCCATCATCATTCCATTCTCATCATACTCATTCTGCTATCCAAGAGTCACCAAATCCACCTGTTTGCACCAGTTTTGGGAATTTCCAGAGGGATCGACAGAAAAGCATGAGTTTGGATAAGGTACGAGAGAATCTGCGGGAAATTTGGATAAATGTATAAAATCCCATACGACGTGCAGATAATAACTGGAAAAACTAGAGACCAGGAAGGAAACTACGAAGCCGATTCGGACTACGTTGTCGTGTTGGATCAGAACTCGGATCGGCTAGGTGGGTATATAAGGCGCACCAAGGCTGTTTGAGAGGGACATCCACAACAATCAACATTCTAGTTTTTTCTCATTTTTCGTAGTTCATAGTCTTTTTAGCATTGTAATCTTTCCTCTGTAAGTCGACATCGATCAAATAAAGTTGCGCATCGCCGATTGTTTGATCGTCATTGGCTTTTTTCAGGTTTGATTTGTTCTGTCTTGTTGCGCATCGCCTTTTCAGAATCGATCTACCTTTTACCCTCGGATTAGTCTTAATCGGCTAATCTAGTTACCCTTTTAAATCGGCTTTACGGTGATTCTTGTTCCAAATTTATTCGCTCCCGGGATCGGCTTGATTGAATTTTACATCATCCTCCTTATCGATTGCAGGGTCAAATCGATTGGCACGCTCGCGCATACTTGAACCCGGTGTTCGTCCAGTGTGTTGCAACCAGAAACCCTCTTCACGTTTTTGGCGTCAACACCACCGTTTCAAGGACCAATGACATGTGCTCGTGCCAAGCAAATTAATCAACATGTGAACTCACTCCTTGCACAAAATAATTCTACAAATGAGACTTGGTTATTACCTAACAATGTTTTTGTACGTAGAAACCTTGGCACGGATTAGCATAGAACAATTTTACTCCAAGACAAGTCCACATGCAAAGTGGGAATGCTAAAGGTTTCATGCTGATAGCTGAAGACCAGTCCGCATTAAAACAAGCATAGAAGATGGAAATGGAGCTCGATTAGAGTGTTTGAGTACTTGGTGAAGAGCTTATCTCCTACACTTTCCAATGGATCCACTTCCATCTCAAATTCGCTCTGAGTGTGGTGCAGTCATCAAAGCAATACAGAAGACAGATTACTCCAATACTATCTCAACTCCTCGTGTGCCGCGTCATATTTACTAAGGACCAATGGTCCATGTAAACATCTAGGGATATGAGAAGACACCTCTCTAACTCCCAACCTTCTATATATAGGAGGCACTTCATTTGTTCAGGAACTTTTGAAAACTTCGATAATAGATATGCTATGCATGTTCTTGGGTTGATTTTTCCCTGAGAATTGTGCATCCCTTCCTATGGTTCTTGCAAACTATTTCTGATTGCAGTAAGGATTGTATCCACTTGAGTTGGTCAAGAGGAATTTACCTTTGCGTGAGGTTGGGCGAACTCAATACCGCAGGTTTTGCACTAGCAGTGATTGGCCGCCCCAAATTCATTATGTTTCATGAGTATCTTTGATTCTACGTCGTGAAGGTTGAGCACCCCTCATATCATTTGGTATCAGAGCTTCGATTGTCATGATAGAATTCTTATCCTTAGTGCTAGATTACTTTCAGTCCTACTATTGAAAAACTTGCTTCACAAAAATATTAAACTCGTAGTATCCAATCTGTTGTTTTTGTGAGTTTGTTAAGTTGTTATCCATTGGAATCGAGTTTAGATTGTTCATCATTTTGTTCCCTATCGTGTCACTTCTTGTTTCAATTTGTCTAGTTCATCATTTTGGCCATAACTTCTATATACATGCTCTATTTGTTGCGTTCTTGAACTTGTTGGAGAGATCTCGAGCTCTTCTACAAGTTCTTGGTTGGCATCATTTGCTAATTTGGCCTCTAATTTGGACAAACTTGGTAATCAAGTTTTTGCCACTTTGATAAAAAAATCTGGTAGATCTTTTCTTTTGTTAACCAATCCGTCCTTTGTGAACACTTTGAACCCATCATGACCAGCTTATCTGTTGCTTAGGGCTAGTCTCTCTTAAATTGATCACATTGTTGAAAAAAATAGCAGAAGAAGAAGAACAACAAAAGAGCTTGTCGCTGGTTGCTAATTGTTGGTTTAAAAAAATAGAAGAAGAAGAAGAAAAGAACAAAAGAGCTTGTGGCTAGTTGCTATTTGTTGGCTTAAAAAAATGAGTAACTGATAGACAATTGTTTCTATTGTGAGAAAGTCATTTTGTGTTGAGCAATCTTGTGCCCTAGTTAAAATCCTTGCAACTAGCTAGTGTCTTTCCATAACTGGAGCAATTTGAGCAAAGTTGTGTTGTCACTTACATCATGTCCTTGTTACTCCTTTATTTGCATTCAGTTCTACATTCTTTGTGCGTGAGTTGTTTTATTCATCTCTTAAATCTTGTGATCAGGAACTAGGCATTGAGTTCTAGCTTGGGTAATTACTTATCAAGATTACATCTAGAACTCAGATTGTGTAGGTCATACACTCTTTCTTCCAAGCTCCACAAATATATTCATTGTGTGCATTGATCTTTGTTTTGAGTTTGCTTATCCTCACCACTATGTTGCCTCACCACTCAAGTGGAACTACTCCATAAATTCAGTAAAGGATCAGTACGAACTTCGGTGGTAAGGATTAGTGAGTGTAACATCCCAAATTTTGCTTCTTTAGATTTATTGTGCTTTTCTTATTTTTATCTGATTTCTGAGATTTTATTTATCTCTTTTATTATTTATTTAATTGAGCCTTTGCTGTTCTTAATTTGTTCTGAGCAATTGGTTGATGATATTTTATTGGAAGTATTTTATTTGGGTTCTATTTGTCTCAAGGTATTTTCTAGATTTTTTCTGGATTTTTCTGAATTTTATTGCTATTTCTTTTGGCCTTATTGAATTTCCAGATTTGTTTTAATTTGGAAATGAATTAAAAATCTCTCAGCAGTGTTTGGGCTGAATCTTCCGGTCCGGCCCGTTTCTCTGCGCTCAGCCCAGCCCGTTCCACTAAAAATCCTAGCTGTCTTGCGCATCCACCGTCCGATTGCAGTCGGGCGATCGCCGTTCATCCGCGTCACCTTGTGCTCCGAGACGTTGGATCGTGCCCGCGTGTGCGCCTGCGATAGAGCCATGTCGCCTCTCCGTATCGCCGCCAGACTCCGCCGCCGCCTCAACCTCCTCCGCAATTTTCACATCGGTCGCAAACGCCGAGGGCCCTATTTAAGGAACCGTTGACTGCATTGGATTCCCCGCATGCCGCCGCGTCTTCTGTTCCACGCACGCAAGCCGAGGTTTGCCCTAGCCGCCTCACGAACTCGCCGTAGTCCCAAAATGCTTTCGCCGCTCTTTGCGCCGCCGCCGGTCCGTTTTCACCATCGTTGAGGTCATCGGAGAACTCCTTGCACCGTGCCGCGTCGACCACACCACCCCCTCGTTGCCGGAGAAGCCTGCAATGCCATCAAGTGTGCCATCTTCCTCCGCTCCGGTCAATCTGCGCCGCCGTGCCATCATCGCCGAGCCGAGCTTCGTCCACCATCAGATCTTCAATCACCGGCCCGGATCTCGCCATGTCCCCACATCAATAGTAAACCCCATCTTCAACCCTTGTCCGTTGCTGGGAGAGTTTGTGATTGAGGAGCTAGCACATGATCAGGTTGCAAAGCAGAATCCAGACCCATTCGAAGGCAAGTCGTGCTTTGACCATGTTGCACCCATATTTAAATATTATGTTGTTTTAATGTATTGCACATATTTCAATTATCAAAAGTTCACTATATGTTGGGAATAGTTAACCATCCATTTGAGATACTTTCATCCTTGCTATGTCGTATGTCGTAATTCATTTGTCACCCTAGAATGGTTTAATAGTAATTGGTAGCTATAAATGCCAATATGGGTAGTTAGAACACAAGTAGAAAGCTTAGCCATGCAACGAGTCATTACTTCATGATCAATTGTTAATATTGCTTAATGGTAAATCAACCGGGGTGGTGCATAATGTTGGAATTGTTGATGGCACATGATACATGGTAAATCAACCGGGGTGGTAAAATGATTTAGACCGAGGCATGTGGCATGTGGGCTGTCGCATTTGCTTTTTATGATGTTAATGACATGATGATTTTTGGTTAGTCTTACCTTGGTCAATTAAGGACTTAACCTTGCAAGAATTTAAATTGAGTCATTCATATAGCCATAAGTCTGGAATGGGACAGACCTAGCTGATTAATTTGTTGATTCTAAACTTCAGTACTATCGTGGTGGTGTGAGGCCCGGGTAGAGGTAACCAGTCCTTGCACGGGTTGGCTCACATGGCGCAAGAGGGGGGCCCTCGATGTGATAACCAGTCCCACCAGAGTTGAAACCTTAGCGGATAGTACTGGGTTTAGATAGGCATTGGAAAGGCTTTGTTATGGTCACTCGCCTTTGTGGTGTTTGATTATATCTTGTGGGTAAAGTGTATAACCTCTGCAGAGTGTAAAACCTATTCGAATAGCCGTGCTCACGGTATTGGGCATTGCTCAGTGATTACAGTCAAGGGTTAGATTTTTTTAAAATAAATGTGGGGGGATGGAATGTTGAATATGGAAATAAGGATATGGGTTGGACATTGAAAACAAATGGAAAGTTATGTTGACAACGGTTTTGTCCTGAGATAAAAATAATAATAAATGAATAAATAATAGATCAATAAAATACACTAACGGCTAAAATCCGTTAGAACATAGCAAAATGAATAAAGGACGTGAATTATATTGAAATAACAAAATGATACACATGAACTACATGACTAGAAAATAGTCTAACGATCAATATTTCACTGACAAAATTTAAAGTCCTACATGCGTTGCGCTAATGTGATAACACCTCAGTCAAATGTAAGGGAAATAAACACATGTATATAATCATGAATTAAATACTTCATTAACTAATTAATATATTAGTTGGTGACTTGATGACATGTGGGTCCATATCCATACGGGGCCTTTTTTTTAGTTCAAACCAACCAAAAAAACCTTTTTTTTAGTTCAAACCAACCAAAAAAAAATGTATAAAGGAAACATAATGCTATATTGGCCACGTCCAAAAGAACACGCCTAGGTGCTGTAGTCATGTGCATGCATACATAATTAAGTACTTTATTAGTGAAGTGATTAACTCCAAAAAAAAAAAAAGAGAAGAAGAAAAAGTTAAAGCTTGCATGCCCACGTCCTACACGACTCGTATGAATTGCTGCAGTGTAAGTCAAAGTGCGCAAATCCGGAGGCTAATGACTCTCTCCACTAATTAATTAAGAAAGCGTAGACCCACATTTCAGCCAGGCACGCAAGCAGTCTCCAGGCTGACCACGTCTTGCATGTAGCAGGCCAACACCTCATGCACGACCTATACATGCTGCGACAAAATAAATCAAAACACACATTAATGGGCTCACGTTTCAGCCGTTTCATGCAAGGAGGATGCAGTCAAGCGCACGTCGTGCACGACATACGCGAGAGCCGCACTGATCAGCGCTTAAATTGCTCCATCAGTAAATGAAAAGAAAAAAAGAAAATTAGCAAGGGAGTTACGCCAACTTCCCTCAAATAAAGTGCCTCTCATCCTGGCTCTATAAATAGGGGATGAAGGTAGAGAGGAAGGCTGGTTAGAGAGTTTCGGTAAAAGGCTTGAGAGCAAACACTCTTGAGAACAAACACTCGAGAGGAAAGGAAGCACTTTGAGAGCTCATCTCAGGAGAAGAATCGCTGCAAGCAAGAGGGAGGGAGAAAGGAAAAGAAGGTGAGAATCATGCTATGCCTCTCGTCCTCCTTTCGCCCTTAGGTTCGGCTATCGCGGTACGAATCAAGGTGCACTCTCCATCAAGGCCTCACGTCCTTGTTCGGTCCCAATAGTGGATACGGAACTTGGGTGAGATGTATCAAGGCCTCACGTCCTTGTTCGGTCCCTTTGCGGATACGGAACTTGGGTGAGATGAATCAAGACCTCACGTCCTTGTTCGGTCCCAATAGTGGATACGGAACTTGGGTGAGATGTGTCAAGGCCTCACGTCCTTGTTCGGTCCCTTTGCGGATACGGAACTTGGGTGAGATGTATCAAGGCCTCACGTCCTTGTTCGGTCCCTTTGCGGATACGGAACTTGGGTGAGATGAATCAAGACCTCACGTCCTTGTTCGGTCCCAATAGTGGATACGGAACTTGGGTGAGATGTGTCAAGGCCTCACGTCCTTGTTCGGTCCCTTTGCGGATACGGAACTTGGGTGAGATGAATCTAGGCCTCACGTCCTTGTTCGGTCCCATTAGTGGATACGGAACTTGGGTGAGATGAATCAAGGCCTCACGTCCTTGCTCGGTCCCATTAGTGGATACGGAACAAGGGTGAGAAGATGAAGATGTGTTTCTTTGGTTCGATCTTTAAAGTGGATTCGAATCATGAGTGGATACAAATATATATAAAAAAAAACCATACAAATATATATGTGTATATATATATATGGATGCATGCATGTACACGTAAAAAAAAATTGGCGCCACGCTCCTGTGCTAGTATGCATCATGCGTTAAGCATTTCCCTAATTAATTAGTGGAGGCATATATATGCATATAAATGCATGCAAAGCATTTCCCATGTCGCAAAAGAAATAGCATCGTGGCTAGTTACATACACCGGGGATAATAGCATATATTAGTTTACATCCAGGCTGCATGCATAAAAGACTTAATTAGTTAAGATGCTAATTAGTGAAGATAGCATTTACTGCATGTTGGATTGATAGCCCAGTCAAGTTGCCGCAACCTCCCACTTGCCCACGGTTACGGCCATGCATCATATCGTGGCCATGCTCATGCATGTACGAGAGCTAAACACTAATTAATAAATCATCAAATTAACAAAGAAAACAAAAGGGAAAGGAACCACACTTAAGCCATGTCCTGCATACATGCATGAACGTGTAGCAAACATGACCAAAGAAGATGCCAAAATTAGTGCATGCATCAAGAGGATAATTATTATTCCAATTACTCAAATTAGCAAAAGATAATTGCCACCAACCCATGTACGTGCACCATACCATGATCGCGCGTGTGCATACATGCATGAGCTGAATACTCAATTAATGAATCATCAATGTAAAGAATGTAAGTAAAAGAAAAAAGAAAAGAAAAAAGAAAACAAACCCACCACCCCACGTTTCATTGGAGTGGTGCATGCATGGATAAATACCAAAGTCAAGGCTTTCATGCAACGACTGATGAGCAGTCTTCCGAAAACTGCATGTATCCCTTCTAGGTCCTCATGGCTTAATTAGTGAGATTAATTAATGACAAAGGCCAGCCAAAATATCCATGCAAACCATCATGCATATCCGGCCTGCACCCCTGTCCGTGTACTGCGATTAAATAAATCGAAGTACTGCAGTGTGCGTGTGTTAATTACTCTCTTCATTTGTTAAATAAGAAGAGTAAATTAGTGAGGCCCATGCAAGTAGGCATGACTTAATCAAAGTACAGTCAGCTGCATGCATATACCGTTATGCATAAAAAAAAATCAATCGATATGAGAACATTTAAAATATCCTCAAGAAAGCATCCGTCAGCAACGCCAAGATTGAAGACTTTTCTTTTTATATTTTTGTAATGTTATATGTCGCAATTTGGTGTAATCTTTATGTTGGAATTCTTAATCAGGGGTTTTCTCTCAATGAGATGTAATTAACAGAATTTTTATGTAAATGTATGAATTCTGGAAGTAATGTACCTGCAATACCTGATGTTTGACAAAAAAAAAAAAGGGGGGGGGGGGGTTAGCCCCTTAAATCGCATGTTGAAATTTTACTCATGCGTAATTGGGCCTTTAGATAAATACCCGTTAATCCTTCTAATGACCAATGATTAACAAATTTTAGTCGCTCGACTCGAGTTGTACGGTGAATCTAGAAAGTTAAATGTGAAGCCAATCAAGCCGCATCAAGGCTTCACGAAACACCCATTAAAAAAAAATCTCTTAGTTCTGCACATTCGCGGAAGAATGTTGTGTGTATGTTTAATTGATAGAAGGGCACAATGTATATGCTAAGTCAAAGATTTAATCTGCAAAAGTGATGTTATGGCCCTAAAAAGTTAACAATAAAAAGGATGGATGAGGGATAGCAGATTAGTGATAAAAATGATATAATCAGCAATAGGACAATTAAAGATAATATACCATGACTGTGCGTATACTACAGGTGAACACCACGTACCGTGTCAAAGAAAGTGGAGCGAATGGAAAAGGCTCCCCTTCAGGAGGAAAGCTAAAAAAAAAAAAATGATCGAAGGATGATTAGTTGTTGAATCAAAGATGCCTGCAGAAGGGCATTATACACAAAGATGTGTAAGTAAAGAAGACATGATTCAATAGATATTGGCCATACGTACTCAGCGAAGAAGAATTGTTGACGACTACGTGAAAAAGAAGAAGCTTGATTTGACCTTTGGTATTATGCTCAAGAGGAAATCAACAACAAGAAGAGGGGTATGACCACGAAAGAAGATTGCTATGCGAGTGTTTTGTTTATCCGTTGAGTAATACATGCGCTCAACGAAATAATTCACGCTAAAAGCGGCAGTAAGTTAAGATATGTAATTTAAAAAAAACACTCCTCGGATAATAGGTGAGGACCTATACTTAAAAAAAAATCAACAACTAACATATACATGGCTGCATAGTCTACGCACATGCACGTCACAAAAAAAAAAAAGACGCTCCAAGCCGTACGAGCCTAAACTGTGGTATATAAAAAAAAAGTTCTTGAATATTAGAAGCAGACTGAGGACCCATATCCGCATATCAACATATAATTAAAACCAATATGGGTATGTTGGCTTAAGCCATGTATGAACATTTCACAAAAACGTGTTTATATAAAATACATGGGTACAAAAGACACAAAATATATGTAATATATATTTGACAAAAAAATAAATAAATGTGAATCATATGTCGAGCTCTAGATCCGAAAACAAATATTTTTCCGGACCCAGACCTCGAGGGGGCATCTGTTGACAACGGTTTTGTCCTGAGATTAAAATAAAAAAAATAAATAATAGCGTTAGACAAATAAATTGCACTAACGGCAAAAAATCCGTTATAAAAAAAAAGGATTAAAGGGCGTGAATTATATCTAAATAACAATCGTTGTAACATACGTGGACTACATGACTAAAAAATAGTCTGACAAGATATTATACTGGTCGGACATATGTGATGATACATTGGCCATATAAAAAAAAATGGTTGCCGTAGTCATGTTCGCCGCGCATATTCTTCAGCATATAATTATATAAATACCTGATGCATGGCCGTAACCGTGGGCAAGTGGGAGGTTGCGGCAACTTGACTGGGCTATCAATCCAACATGCAGTAAATGCTATCTTCACTAATTAGCATCTTAACTAATTAAGTCTTTTATGCATGCAGCCTGGATGTAAACTAATATATGCTATTATCCCCGGTGTATGTAACTAGCCACGATGCTATTTCTTTTGCGACATGGGAAATGCTTTGCATGCATTTATATGCATATATATGCCTCCACTAATTAATTAGGGAAATGCTTAACGCATGATGCATACTAGCACAGGAGCGTGGCGCCAATTTTTTTTTACGTGTACATGCATGCATCCATATATATATATACACATATATATTTTTATGGTTTTTTTTATATATATTTGTATCCACTCATGATTCGAATCCACTTTAAAGATCGAACCAAGGAAACACATCTTCATCTTCTCACCCTTGTTCCGTATCCACTAATGGGACCGAGCAAGGACGTGAGGCCTTGATTCATCTCACCCAATTTTTGTGAAATGTTCATACATGACTTAAGCCAACATACCCACATTGGTTTTAATTATATGTTGATATGCGGATATGGGTCCTCAGTCTGCTTCTAATATTCAAGAACTTTTTTTTTATATACCACAGTTTAGGCTCGTACGGTTTGGAGCGTCTTTTTTTTTTTGTGACGTGCATGTGCGTAGACTATACAGCCATGTATATGTTAGTTGTTGATTTTTTTTTAAATAAATAAAAAAATAAAAATGCTCCAATTCCTTACGAGCCTAAACTGTGGTAAAAGCTAAAATAAAAATGCTCCAATTCCTTACGAGCCTAAACTGTGATGTAAAAAAAAAAAAGAAAGAAAAGAAAAGTGCTCCAAAACCGTATGAGTAAAAACTGCGGTATATAAAAAAAAGTGCTCCAAACCGTATGAGTCTAAACTGCGGTATATATATATATATATATATATATATATATATATATATATATATATATATATATATATATATATATATAAAGACACTCAATTCCTTATGAGCCTAAACTGTGGTGCAAAAAAAAAATGCTCCAAACCGTATGAGCCTAAACTGTGGTGTAAAAAAAAAAGGGAGCTCCAAATCTTCACGAGCCTAAACTGTGGTGCACATGAAGGTAAAAAGAAAAAGAGAACCTGCTCCAAACCGTATGAGCCTAAACTACGGTGCATATAAAATAAATAAATAAATAAAGCTGCTCCAAACCGTATGAGCTTAAACTGTGGTGAAAAAAATATATATATATACACACATACATCATAGTAAAAGGATAAAATGATAGCAATAATATAATAGATAAATAAAATTCTGGAACCATCACGGAATGGTTGTAAATCACTAAATAGGTGGTGTGCTAATTCTTTGCCGTTGGCATCTCGCTCACAAAGATAGTACTAACAAATTCACAGTAAGTAACCAGAGCCTTGCAAACATGGACTTCTAAAAATAAGACCAGCCGAACTCCAATTCATGACGACATTTATGGAAAAAATAAGTAGTGTGTTACAAGAGAGCCAAATATGAAATGTCTTAAAGATTACATGTCCAAATAAAATATCTAAAAATAAATAGCAGCAGCAAGCAAGTCTAATTAAGTAAAAGACTACTAATTTGGACCATGACGCCAATTCTTCAGATCTTTGAAGAGTCGCTCGGCATCTAGCCCCAAAGTCGTAGTTTTCTCTTGAAGAACTTTTGTCCCTTGATCAAGTCCTTTGGTGGCATCAAGGAGAACATTACCCCATTTCTTCACTTCTGAATCATGGTTGGAGCGTGTTTGTTGCAGTCGTTCCTTATCCTGCTGGAGCTTCCCCAGTACATTGGTGACTTCAGCAAGTTGTGCCTTGACTTCAGCAAGTTGTGCCTTGAGATCTGCAGCCAAATTTTCATTTTTGGAATAGGTTTCATCCACAGATAGTAGCTCTTGAGAAGTATTCCTGATACTTTCTTCATGAAATGCAAGCTCACGTCTTGCTTCAGCAACATTTCCCCGTCGTCAGATTCTGGCACACTGGTGGGACAAAAAATATACATTGTGCCCTTCTATCAATTTAAGTCATGGTGGCAAGAATCAAGTGGTGATGAGGCCAACAAGCACACCGAAGAAAGCGACAACGACAATGGCTCCTTGGCCAACTCGAAAAAGGGCCTCAAACAACACATTTGAGGTGCTTCATGCGATGCCAGTCGGGGTCACTGAAGTGGCGGATAACACTAGTGAAGCGTCGTCTACCTCAACACACTTCAAAAGAAAGAAAGCCCGAAAAAATGTTGTAACGGGCCATCGTCCTGTTACTCATAGTCAAACAAATTCGGGTAATGAAGAGCATGATTTGAATTACTTAGGGTCTCATAATCCCCTATATAGTGATTCCTCTTCGTCTCCTGAAAATAATCGTCCACATACTTTAAATGCTTATGAGCTTCGTTCTCGTAACTCTAAACTGAGTCACGTAGAACAAGTTCTTGCAGCAAACGAAACTCGTTCAGTCGATGAGCAGTTGGCTCAACTCACAGCTGCACTTCAATAAAAGAAGATGAATTGGGCGCTCTCTACGCGACCAAGTAGCTAATGCAAGCCGAGACAATGAGAGACACGCTCGCAAGTCATCACAGTCATCAATCATTGCCCGGAATTAGCCTCGAAGCAATCCAAAAGATGATCACCGAGGGAGTTAAAGCTCAATACATGCAAACTCATTACTCGATGCGTCCAGGATATGTTAAACCATATCCACCGGATGTCGACATGGTGCCCTTCCCAAGCAATTACCGCCAACCACAATTCAGTAAGTTTAATAGGACTGGATCGCCTCATGAGCATATAGCTCATTTTATTGCAACATGCCGGACACGGCTCACAATGGAGCACTTCTCCTGTGACAATTTGTGCAAACATTGTCCGGCCTGCCTTCACATGGTATGACAAGTTAGCACCGGGATCGATCAAGACATGGGAGCACATGCAAGATTCATTTCTTGAGCGCTTTTATAGCACTCAAAGAACAGTGGGCATCACCGAGTTAACTCAAACAGAGCAAAGAACAAATGAAAAAGCTGCTGATTTCATTAATAGGTGGAGAAATTTAAGCCTCCATTGCCCACAGCCAATTACGGAGCCTGAAGCGGTGCGGATGTGCATGAATAATCTGTGCCCCGACATGGCTGTTTACTTGCAAGGTGTGCGGCCCGTTACTTTTGAAGAGCTAGCCTCCAAAGCTACAGACATTGAAAATTATATGCAACATGTAGCGCGTCGAACAAAAACATTTACCAAGCCGATGGAGAAGGGTGGCCAACGTGATAAGTTGCCCATCAAACCAAAGCAAGTGCAAGCAATGGAAACAACAACAACAATTCCAAAAATTCAATCTAGTGGGGTTGCCATGCAAAATCAAGATCAAAAGGGGACACAGGCTCGCAGGAGACCAACTCTTAGCGAACGTCAAAATAGAGAATACTCTTTCCCAAATGAAGAAGTAGAAGATTTGTTTATGGGATTGCGGGAGTTAAACCTCATAGAGCTCCCAAATCCGAAAAGACCCGAAGAAGTTTGCAAGTTTAATGAGCCAAATTATTGCCACTATCATCGCATCTTGGGTCATACACTTAAAGATTGCTTTGTGGTGAAAAACATAATCCAAAAGTTGATTGAGGAAGGGACAGTTGATGCAGACCTCCTTAAAAGCATGAAGAAAGGAAAGAAAATGGCTACAAACAAGCGCCGCCACCTTTCAAGAAGACTTGGTGAGTTGTGCATCTTCAAATATGGCCTTGACTCATAATCAAACAATCTTGACTCTTGAGTCTGAGTTTGTTCCTATGATTTTCTCAGGCCATACACCATACCGTGGTCAGCGACAGAGATACACCACTCAACTTAAAAGAAAAGCTTTCCATCGAGGAATCCATGCCGCAAGGCTCAATCCATCAACTTTTCGAAGAATCCAAGATCGAGGACAGTGGAGGTCAGGGACCCACGCAGTGCGACAAATGATAGCACAAGGCGAGGATCCGTGCTCCATGTCAAAAGTAGCCAAAAAATTAACAAAGCATGCTAGCGGTCCTCATGAAGGGTTCAACGTTCTCACCATCGGTGTTTTTGAAGATGATGATGATTCTCTTCATTTCCCTGAAGAGGAATCTCCAGAAGTTGACCAAGTTCAACTTAGGTCAGGTCGTCAACTAGCTGAACCTCGTCCTCCACCAAAAAGAGATCCAAAAACTAAAGATGTAATCCCAAATGAGACGGCTGACTCTAGCCCTAATATGTCAGTCAAGTATGATGTAATTTCTCACTTGAAGAAAATACTAGCTATGCTTTCTGTGTATGATGCTCTGTGTCTTTCATCTGACTTACGCAAAGCTTTTGTTACGGCACTCTCATTCCCCGAGGATTATAGAGTGGAGGTATCTCAAGCAGAAACAGAGTTAACTGAGGTTTTAAATATGACATTCACCGATGAGGATTTGCTATTAGGTTCGAAAAAGCACAATAGACCGTTACTCATGTTTGGTGAGATTGATGAGTTGCCCGTCAATCGAATAATGATAGATGGTGGATCTGCTATAAATTTATTACCTTTGCGTACTTTAAAAAGAATAGGGTATTCCAAAGGAGACTTGAGCAAGGCTAAGGTGATTATTCATGGCTTCAATCAGTCTGGACAAGAAGCTATGGGTACTATATCTTTGGTTTTGAAGTTAGAAACACTATATACACATGTGATTTTTCATGTGATTGATGCGGTTACCTCATATAATGCTTTACTTGGGCGTCCATGGTTGCATGAAAATCAAGTTGTACCATCTACACTCCATCAATGCATCAAGTTCAAAGATCAGTCAGGAGAGACAATGCGAATATTTGCTGATAAAAAGCCGTTCACGGTGGCTGAGTCTTTCTATGCTGATGCAAAATTCTACTTTGAGCCTATCGATAAAGTTCATAAGCCAAAGCCAGTGTTCATGCCAGAGTTAGATTTCGTAAAGAAAGATGTCACGGAATCTTCATCACATCAAAAGATATATCAATATATACCAAGTCACCAAAGGAAGAAAGGAGATCCAATATTTCGTGTCGTGAGTAAATCATCCTCTAATAAAGGTATTAAATTTCCGACACCCTTACCTCCCTTGGTACAACACAAAATAAAACAAGCACAAAAACAATTGCACAATTCTAGCACAAATAAAAATAGAGTTGCTGCACAAATTTCTTTATCAAATAAGGATGATGAATTGTTGCCTATTTCTTTATATGACAACAAAGTCCTTTATATGATGCAGAAAATGGGCTATGATATTTTCATCGGCCCTTCCTTATGTGATGGCCAGGGGCAGCTTGCACCATTCGAAAAGATGTTGTCTCAAGCGCAACTTGAAGCTTTGCATGAGGATCAAATAATAGAAGAAAAGAGATACGGATTGGGCTATGAGGTCTGTATGACCTCAGCTGAGTTTATAGACATGACGGTAGCATCTCCAAGAAATGGAAGATGGCAATCACCTACCATTGATGAGCTAGAAGAAATCAATATTGGGACACTCGAAAATCCTCGTCCTATCTTTATTAGCAAACATCTATCTAAGGAAAGTAAAGAAGAATATTGTGAATTTCTTTCCGCAAATAGAGATGTGTTTGCTTGGACTTATGAAGAAATGCCAGGCTTAGATCCAAGAGTAGCGGTACATCGACTAGCTGTGCAAGAAGATGTTCCACCGGTCAAACAACCACAAAGGAGATTTCGACCGGACATACTTCCAGAGATAGAAGCCGAAGTCGATAAGCTCATAGCAGCTAAATTTATTAGGGAAGTCAAATATCCAAAATGGCTTTCCAATATTGTTCCTGTCAAAAAGAAAAATGGGCAAACCCGTGTATGTGTAGATTTTAGAGATTTAAATAAGGCATGTCCGAAAGATGATTTTCCGATACCTATCTCTGAAATACTCATTGATGCTACTCTTGGACATGACATATTTTCTTTTATGGATGGTTATTCTGGTTATAATCAAATAAAAATGGCACCAGAAGATGAAGAATTAACAGCATTCCGAACACCTAAAGGCATATTTTGTTATAGAGTTATGCCTTTTGGACTTAAAAATGCTGGCGCAACATATCAAAGAGCTATGACTATTGTCCTTGATGGACTATTGCATGTCATCGTTGAATGTTACATAGATGACATTATCGTGAAATCAAAACATGAAAGAGATCACTTAAAACATCTCGCTATAGTCTTTGAACGCCTTAGACAACATAATTTGAAAATGAATCCAATGAAATGTGCTTTTGGGGTATCTTCTGGAAAATTTCTTGGTTTTATAGTTACAAAGCGTGGTATCGAGATTGACCCAACTAAAATTAAGGCGATCGTCAAAATGCCACCACCAAAGAACCTTCATAAGTTGAAGAGTCTCCAGGGCCATTTAGCATATATTAGGAGATTTATCTCAAATTTATCCGGGAGATGCAAACCTTTCTCTCGTCTCATGAAAAAAGGTGTCCCTTTTCAATGGGATGAAGCATGCCAAAATGCATTTTTAGATATAAAGAAATATTTGATAAATCCCCCTGTCTTGAGTGCACCGGTTAAAGGATGCCCGTTAATTTTATACACAGCGGCCATGCCTACATCACTAGGTGCTCTTCTGGCACAAAATAATGATGCAGGGAAAGAAATGTCTTTATATTATCTCAGTCGCACCCTTGTGGGAGCCGAATGCAATTATCCAGATATGGAAAAAATATGCCTATCGCTGGTTTTTGCAAAGACAAAAGCAAATCACTATATGCTAGAGCATACCGTACACCTTATTTCAAGAGCAGATCCCCTTCGGTATATTTTACATAAAATGGTCCTGTCAGGAAGGTTGGCTAAATGGGCGATGTTCCTGTCACAATTCGATATTGTGTTCGTGCCACAAAAAGCCACAAAAGGACAAGCTCTGGCAGACTTTCTGGCTGCACATCCAGTCCCTGATGATTTCCCCATCGATGATGACTTACCAGATGAAGAAGTATTGGTCACATCAGTCATGAATTCAACATGGCAAATGTATTTTGATGGTGCTTGTCGGCATTCAGGTGCAGGGGCAGGTGTTATTTTTGTTGCGCCTAGTGGGGGGATAATTCCATATTCATTTACTTTAACCTCGGCGGTTTCAAATAATTCCGCTGAATATGAAGCCCTCATTATTGGACTTGAGATGGCTCTAAATATGGGATTAGACACGCTATCTGTGTATGGTGATTCTCAATTAGTTGTTAACCAACTTTTGGGTATTTACATGGTAAAGAAAAAGGAATTAATGCCATATTTTCTTAGAGCAAAAGAGCTTATGTCTATGTTCGCTAGTTTAAATATTCAACATATCGTCAGAAGCCAAAATGAGAAGGCTGATGCTTTGGCGAGTTTAGCGGCTAGCATGTCATTAAATTCTGGTGCAACAATTGATGTGCACGTGGAGGAGCGAAGAATCTTGCCTGTTCTCGCTGATGAAAAAGAAGAAACAACCTCTGTAGCAATGACAACAGATATTTGTGAAATTGAAATAGGAGATTGGAGAACTCCCTTTCTTGATTATTTACTCCATGGATATTTACCTTTGGATTCTTGCGAAAGGGCTAGAGTCCGAAAGCGGTTAATCCATTACACATGTATAAATGACACGCTTTATCGGCGTTCATATGATGGCATTTTGATGCGTTGCCTTGCGGGAAATGAAATAACAGAAGCATTAAATGAAGTACACGCTGGAATTTGTGGTGCACATCAATCTGGTCCTAAATTGCACTATCAATTAAAACGCCTAGGTTATTATTGGCCTACAATGTTTGAAGATTCTATAAAATTTGCAAAAAGGTGCCATGAATGTCAAGTACATGCTGATTTCATCCATCAACCCCATGAACCACTACATCCTACAAGTATGTCTTGGCCCTTTGAAATGTGGGGAATGGATGTAGTCGGACAAATCCAACCACCATCATCCAAAGGACATAAATTCATTCTTGCACAGAATCGATTATTTCTCTAAATGGGCAGAAGTTATACCATTGAGAGAAGTTAAAGCTGAAAATGTAGAAAATTTCATAAGAACTCATCTTATATACCGTTTTGGTGTCCCATCTCGAATTATGTCTGATAATGGGACACCTTTTAAAAATAGACAGATAGAAAGATTGTGTGCCAAATTCAAGATAAAGCACCACTTTTCTTCAGCGTATAATGCATCAGCCAATGGACAAGCGGAGGCATTTAATAAAACCCTTTGCAAATTATTAAAAAAGGTGGTATCAAAGAACAAACGAGAGTGGCATGAAAAGCTACTTGAAGCCTTGTGGGCATATAGAACCACAACACGCACACCAACTGGAATGACCCCTTACTCCCTTGTATATGGAGGGGAAGCGGTTTTACCATTGGAAGTACAAATTAATTCTTTGAGAGTCGTTATGCATGAAAAGCTCTTAGAGGAGGAAGCCGTTAAATTACGCTTTGAAGAGTTAGAAAGGCTTGAGGGGAAACGACTTCAAGCATTACAAAATTTAGAAGCATACCAGGCTAGAATGTCTCGAGCTTTTGATAAGCGCCTTAAAAGAAGGTAATTCAAAGAGGGAGATTTAGTTCACGCTGTTATTCGTCCCATGAATGTTACACGAAGGATGAAAGGGAAATTTGAGCCTAAATGGGAAGGCCCTTACGTCATAAAAGAAGTTTATTCGAATGGCGCATATAAGGTTATTTCTCCAGATGGCGAACATTCTCCACCACCGATAAATGGAAAATTCCTAAAGCGCTATTATGCTTGAAATATGTCATATAAAAAAAAAAGGCTCCAAATCCTTACGAGCTTAAACTATGGTATACAATTTAAAAAAAAAGACGCTCCAATTCCTTATGAGCCTAAACTGTGGTGCAAAAAAAAATGCTCCAAACCGTATGAGCCTAAACTGTGGTGTAAAAAAAAAGGGAGCTCCAAATCTTCACGAGCCTAAACTGTGGTGCACATGAAGGTAAAAAGAAAAAGAGAACTCTGCTCCAAACCGTATGAGCCTAAACTACGGTGCATATAAAATAAATAAATAAATAAAGCTGCTCCAAACCGTATGAGCTTAAAGCGTGGTGAAAAAAAATATATATATACACACATACATCATAGTAAAAGGATAAAATGATAGCAATAATATAATAGATAAATAAAATTCGGAACCATCACGGAATGGTTGTAAATCACTAAATAGGTGGTGTGCTAATTCTTTGCCGTTGGCATCTCGCTCACAAAGATAGTACTACAAATTCACAGTAAGTAACCAGAGCCTTGCAAACATGGACTTCTAAAAATAAGACCAGCCGAACTCCAATTCATGACGACATTTATGGAAAAAATAAGTAGTGTGTTACAAGAGAGCCAAATATGAAATGTCTTAAAGATTACATGTCCAAATAAAATATCTAAAAATAAATAGCAGCAGCAAGCAAGTCTAATTAAGTAAAAGACTACTAATTTGGACCATGACGCCAATTCTTCAGATCTTTGAAGAGTCGCTCGGCATCTTGCCCCAAAGTCGTAGTTTTCTCTTGAAGAACTTTTGTCCCTTGATCAAGTCCTTTGGTGGCATCAAGGAGAACTGATGAGGACATCACTTCCATGGATACAACCACATCTACACATCAATTTGAACTCGCTGCTATTATACAAGCACCGGTTATTCGAACTCGCGCACGACAGTTTAGTTATCAGGTGAATGCGTTCCAAAGTCTTCCCATTAGTGATAATATGAATGGAATGCTATTTAATTCTTGTGATGATCTTATTGTCCTTAGGAACCAAGGAGAAGAACCTCCAAATGCCAAGCATAAAGCACAAACATCATATGCGCAAGTTGGACTTGGAATCAGCAAATTCGCGGATTCGGCCTCCGCAACAGCATCAACTTCAAACGACCATAACTTTTGTTCTATAAGGCTTCTGGAGGTCTATGAGTACAAGAACGAAAGCCCTGGTCGTCCTCTTTCAAACGGATCTGAGATCACCTCAAAATTCCCTTCGAGTCAGCGGGAAAACGCAAAACAATCCGGAACACTTTTTCAGTCCGAGTTCGAGTCCAATTCGAACTCAGAAATAGCACTGACTTTAAAGTGCCATAACTTTTGATTCCGGAGGAGTCTGGAGGCCCATGAGTACACGTTTGAAAGATCTCAGAGTCTACTTTCCAAAGGATCTGGCCCCACCTCAAAATTCCTTCAGATGCGTCCGAAAACTGCCTAAAACCACACGTTGCTTTTCCAGTCCGAGTCAAACTCGAGTCAAAGAAGACTTGGTGTTTTGGATTTGAGTTGTATTAGATTTCCTTTACTATGGAAGGCCCCCTCCTGCTCCTCTAGTATAAATAACCACCCAAACCCTCATCTAGGACTTGGGTTTTGTTTATTTGATAGTTTAGCCATTGCTACTATTTTGAGTCTTCCAGACGTGCTCAACAGCCGCCTAAGAAGCTCCTTGTTTCAGAACCCCACCTTGTCAATCGTTCATCTTTATTTGCAATTTCAGATTGCTTTACTTTTGTTCTTGCTTGTTCTTCGGTTGCATGCAGGAATTGAACCTCGTGTTCAGGTTGATCGTGCCAATGGCAAGATCAATAACCCTCCGAGTTGGTGTAGCGATTGCTAAGGCGCATCGTCGTCGTACGGTGTAGTCGGATCGTCAACGTCGCCTCCACCAAATCGATCGTGTGTTTCTCATCGAAAGATCGGGACACCAAAGTGCAATCAAGTGGTATCGAGCGCCAAGTTGCTCGGTGAGAGATTCAAGATACCTAGATTAGTTTTTGTTTTCTGTCCAAAATTTAAAATCCTCCACAAAAATTCAACCTTTAGATTCAATCTGGTATTTTAGTGAGTTTTGTTAGGTTTTGATCTATTAGAGTCCTTGTTTTAGTTGCTGATCGTTTTCCTTCGCGTAGTTTTTTTTCCAATCTGTCCAGTTCATTGTTTTGTTCATAACTTTTGCATACGAGCTCCGATTTAAGTGTTTTGCACTTTCCTGAAACCTTGGGACAAGCTCCACAAAAACCTAGTTGGGCACGAAATCTCATTCTGTCTAAAAGGTTGTTTAATCTTGACATCAATTTCGGGAAGCAAGTTGCAATTGTAATCCAGATTGGTTCGGTATTTTGATCGTAACTCACATCCGAACTCCGATTGAGAAGTTTTATACTTTCCTGAATCCTTGAAGAGTCCTCTACAAAAACGTTTTTGGGTGTCCTTCGTGATTCGGACTCCTTCAAACCGAATTTGACTCGGATTCGGATTTGGTCAGATCGGCTGAATTTTGTTGAATCTGTGCATCTTTGTGTTTTGGCCATAACTTCTACATATGAGCTCCAAATTGTGTGTTTGAATACTTGTTTTAAAGCTTAGAACAGTGGCATCATTTGGTTACATTGTGAGAAAGCTTGATTCGGTCATTTTAAGCCTTAATTGCAGCAAAAACCTTATTGCATAGTTCGGCCGAATTTGGGTTTGTTTCTTCAATTTGTGTTCTAGCTTTGTTCCTTTGAGTTGGTTGAGTCCAGTAGCATCTACAACCATAAAAGTTCGAAAATATCAGTGTACATACCTTTGGGAACCAATTCATCCTTTTGTAATACTTTGATCCCAATTGAGACTAGCAATTTGACATTGCTTGGGGTCGCTCCTTTTGATACGTTGCACTATCATAACTCTTGTGATATCAAGTTAGGGATTCCAAAACTTTGCTCATACTAGTGTTGGCGAAAGTCACAAAAAAAAGAGAGAAAGAAAGAGCCAAAAGGCCAAAAAGAAAAAAAAAAAAGAAAAAAAAAAAGAGAATAGTGGCTGACAAGACTACATTGATCAAAACCCTAATTTGTGTTTGTCATTTTCAGATTGTGCAATTGTATTATGTAGTGAGCAATCTTGTGCCCTTGTACCTTTTCTGAGGTAATTAGCTAGCGTCTCTCCATAACTTACATAACACGAGTTTTAGTGCTGAAATTATTCTTATTTAGCTCATTCCATTGGTTGCATTAAGTTGCATTATCTTTATGTGTGTGTTGCCTTGAAATTCACTTATATCTTTGAGATCGGCAACTAGGGCTTGTGAATTCTAGTTTGGATCATTACTTATCATTACAAAATCTAGAATTATCAGATTGCATAGGAAATTAACATAGCCTACCAAGCTCCACATATTCTACCTCGTGACGTTTGTTCGGTCCCTTGGCAATCGCTTTATCCAAGCTTGGGAGAACTTTTGATACCGCCATGTGACCGACAACTCTGCTGCATGGTAAGAACTTGTAAGAGCTTTGGTTAAAGTTTGAGAGTTGAACGACTTTTGTCCACATCCTATGTAGTGATAGAACATTATACTTGTGATTTTGTTTCTTGTCTTCACTAACAATGGCGGGTTCTCAACGTCGAAGCGCTTGGGCCAACAAACATCCTAGGAGAAGAGATAGTTCACACTCCAAGATACTGAGAACGTCACGACCATACCTTCAACACCACGGAAGGTACAACGGCATCGCACATGTACCAAAAATAAGTTTACTGTACCTATTTTTAGTGATAAATATGATCCTGAAGGTTATCTTACATGGGAATTAGTCGTCGAACAATCATTTGATAAACATGAAATTCCTAAGCATGATAAGGTTAGGGTTGTTACTAGTGGATTCTCTGGATTTGCTGCTATTTGGTGGAATGATTATATGAGTAAAAATCGGGACATTCCTAGCACATGGACAAAAGCAAGAAAATTCGAGAGCTAGATTTGTCCCTTCATATGTTGCCCGTCAATTCTGAAATGAATTGCAACATCTAAAACAAGGTAGTAAAACTGTGGATGAGTACTACCAAGAATTTCAACATAGATCTTTGCGTTAGGGGTTAGAAGAGACCGAAAAGACTGCATGAATAACTTTTATTTTGGACTAGATTTCGACATTCAGATCATGATATCTTCTAAAGAATTCAATTCTTTGTCATGTTTACTTAATCTTTCACGAGAAGCGAAAGAAAGATACAAAGAAGACAATCAACCAAAATTCAAGCTAACACAAAGTTAAATGCTACTCTTGTGGCATGCTTCGCACCAAACACGAATGAGAGCATACACACCGAGAATGTGAAAGAAATACAAGAAAATTTGAGTGAAGTAGAGGATAGCATATGTGACGATGATTCTACTAACACAATCCAATCTATTTCGGTTAGTTCTGTTGCTGTTGTTCCATGCGCTATTCAAGGTTACTTTTGAAGAAGGGGCATAACAAGCGAAATACCAACATTATCGGTGAAAGTTTTGATATTTCTACTTCGAGGAGGAAACTAATGACCATGGTATAGATCTGCTTTTACAGCAAGAAAAGGATCAAATTGGTGAGTATATTCCTACTATGCATAACTCTTGTGAACTACCACCTTGTGCCACAATTGTAGAACCATATGACTAATTGCATGCTTATAATTTTGCTCATGTGGTCTTGATTCACGATAAGAAGGTGATAGCTAGAATATCTACTACCTTTGTTTTGTGCTATATCATGTTGAATGAGCACTGTTAGTTTGACTTGTGCTATGGACAAGATTTCTGAAATTTCATCTCTTAAGTCTTTGTCTAGCACCTATGCCTCTTGTTTTAAATTCAATTTATTTGGTGAATATGGCATATATGGCAAGTTTCTTGTTTGAGAATATGCATAACTTGTGATAAACTTGATGAATTGAAGCTTGCTATTTTGGGCAATTCTAGTTGTAAGCAACAACTTGTTTCATTTGAGGCTCCATCAAATTTTCCTAATAAGTGTGATACCCATAGTTTGCTGCCACATTGTTGAATTTTAGTACATTAACTTGTATTACAAATCAACATGTCGTAGTTGATGCGTGGAAGCCAATTAAAATTGTGTCACCATTATTGGAATGGCTTGATTTTGCTTGTTTACAATTTGATAACATGAATGAGCCATACTTGATGCGAACTTGTTGTTTTGCCCACAAAACATGTTATTGAATCGGCTCACAAAACATGAGTATTCTTTATCAAAGGTCGAGAATAGATATGTGCTTTACTTATATTTGCAAATCAAGTTGCAAACTAAATCATGCTAATATTGATGTTATATGCTTCACTTATAACCACAAATCATTGGCGTAATTGCGAGGAAAGGTGCTTTGCTTAAATCTGATTTCCTCATGTGTTGTTTTGAAAATAACACACATGAATCCAAAGAACAATGAAATATGGGATATATACATCTCACGCCGTGTACACGTTCTTTTTGTTGGTTGCCGTTTTCAGCTTGTCCAAAACCGAGAACGGGTTTCCTTCAAAGAGGGGAGAAAGCATCGAAGAGTGCTAGCATTCATCAAGTCATAATATGCTGGAAAGAAGTGTTGAGCTATGTGGATAATTATCAGGTGAATCCTCTAAATGTTTTTTACGTCTTAAAAAAATATAAAGAGGCGGAGCTACCATTTTATTTAAATAAATACAGGACCTATATGAGAATGTTTTGTCTTTGAAGATGAGCAAAAGGTGAGCATGAGTCGAGGCGACTCAAATGCAAGAAGGGAGGATGATGAGGACATCACTTCCATGGATACAACCACATCTACACATCAATTTGAACTCGCTGCTATTATACAAGCACGGTTATTCGAGCTCGCGCCACGACAGTTTAGTTATCGGTGAATGCGTTCCAAAGCCTTCCCATTAGTGATAATATGAATGGAATGCTACTTAATTCTTGTGATGATCTTATTGTCCTTAGGAACCAAGGAGAAGAACCTCCAAATGCCAAGCATAAAGCACAAACATCATATGCGCAAGTTGGACTTGGAATCAGCAAATTCGCGGATTCGGCCTCCGCAATAGCATCAACTTCAAACGACCATAACTTTTGTTCTAGAAGGCTTCTGGAGGTCTATGAGTACAAGAACGAAAGCCCTGGTCGTCCTCTTTCAAACGGATCTAAGATCACCTCAAAATTCCCTTCGAGTCAGCGGGAAAACGCAAAACAATCCGGAACACTTTTTCAGTCCGAGTTCGAGTCCAATTCGAACTCAGAAATAGCACTGACTTTAAAGTGCCATAACTTTTGATTCCGGAGGAGTCTGGAGGCCCATGAGTACACGTTTGAAAGATCTCAGAGTCTACTTTCCAAAGGATCCGGCCCCACCTCAAAATTCCTTCAGATGCATCCGAAAAACTGCCTAAAACCACACGTTGCTTTTCCAGTCCGAGTCAAACTCGAGTCAAAGAAGACTTGGTGTTTTGGATTTGAGTTGTATTAGATTTCCTTTACTATGGAAGGCCCCCTCCTGCTCCTCTAGTATAAATAACCACCCAAACCCTCATCTAGGACTTGGGTTTTGTTTATTTGATAGTTTAGCCATTGCTACTATTTTGAGTCTTCGAGGCGTGCTCAACAAACCGCCTAAGAAGCTCCTTGTTTCAGAACCCCACCTTGTCAATCGTTCATCTTTATTTGCAATTTTAGATTGCTTTACTTTTGTTCTTGCTTGTTCTTGGTTGCATGCAGGAATTGAACCTCGTGTTCAGGTTGATCGTGCTAACGGCAAGATCAATAACCCTCCGAGTTGGTGTAGCGATTGCTAAGGCGCATCGTCGTCGTACGGTGTAGTCGGATCGTCAACGTCGCCTCCACCAAATCGATCGTGTGTTTCTCATCGAAAGATCGGGACACCAAAGTGCTATCAAGAACATTACCCCATTTCTTCACTTCTGAATCATGGTTGGAGCGTGTTTGTTGCAGTCGTTCCTTATCCTGCTGGAGCTTCCCCAGTACATTGGTGACTTCAGCAAGTTGTGCCTTGACTTCAGCAAGTTGTGCCTTGAGATCTGCAGCCAAATTTTCATTTTTGGAATAGGTTTCATCCACAGATAGTAGCTCTTGAGAAGTATTCCTGATACTTTCTTCATGAAATGCAAGCTCACGTCTTGCTTCAGCAGCAATTCCCCCACTTTGTCCAGAAGTATGTTCAAAATCTAAATGCGCTTGCTGCATTTGATTTGAAATAATGATTAGCTGGACCAATATTTCTTGAGCTTTTGAGACTCCAGGCACATGGGCAGGGAGTTGCGAAGAAATAGTTTCCAAAAAGGCACGGCGGTTTGGATCGCCTAGTGAAGCAGCATCTAGACCTTCGAGAGCTTTTGTCAACACTAAATCGGTAGCATCCATAAATGCTTTCTCAACAAATGAGAGATCCATGCTGAGTGGTCGCTGCACAAATCGACGTTACTTCGCTGCTTGGCAAAAGATTAAGTTCTTGTTCACGGCCTGAAAAAAAAAAACTTGGTAAAAAAAAATGAAATGAAAATGAAACAATGCAATATATATATGCTCGTATACATACAATGCATATAAAATTACCATAAACGGAGGAATTTTCAAGCGACTTAGAGACTGGGGGCAAATTGCTAGCTAAAGCTGGGATAGGAATTGATTGGTCTAAGCTTGGTCCAACTTCATCAAAATCTTCAACAGATATGTTGAGAGATTCATTAAGATCGTCATCCCGTTCAGCTCTAAGACCATCTCCAACCGGTTCCGCTCGGTCGTCCCGTTCCCTTCGTGATGGGAAAGCGCGAGAGACGAATCCCTTCGCCTCCAACCGATTCCCGTCCGCGACGGACTCCCTCCGGGATAGGAGAGAGGATCCCTCCTCCGAGGGCTTCGCTCGCGATTCCCCTCACGCTGGCCCGTTCCTGTGCTCGTCAACTGCCGAGGCTTCGCGCGGCGTCAAGGACAGGGCGGAAGTCGGCAAGGCGTCGCGGGCGAGTCGGCAAGGGCGTCGCGGTCAAGGCCGTCTGCCTCACCGCCGGAGAGGAGGGCGGGAGAGGAAATCGTTGATTCAGTCGCATCTCCGACCATCATATTTGCCGATTTGATGAAATGGTTTTAGGTTTAGGGTTCTTCGATTGTACCTAGTTCCGTCGGCCTGAAAGTGGGGGAAAACCTCGATTGAAAATGGGGATGACAAGAACTGATTGGAAATGGGGAAAAACGAGTTCCTCGGTTCATTGGGTGATGAAATGAACCGATTGAAATTGGGCATACTTGCGTTGGGTGATGAAATTGGGGATACTTGCCGGATGGTGTCTGAATGAACCGAGTAAATTTGCTGTTGTGATTGGATTAGGTTATTTTGTTTAGGCTATTGCATTTCTGATTTATTTGTTGTGAACGAGCACTACCTGGAATTTCGTTCGGCCTCAGTACTTCTTCACTTGAACTAGCTCTAGTTGTTAGCTAAAGCATTGTAATCTTGAGCATGCAGTTTGTCTTAATTGTTATTTGTTTCTTTGTTTTTGCATACTAATTTTTTAGCTTTGGTGAATCACCGCAACAATCGGCATTTTGATAAGTTTGGCGTTTTACGTGGTCAGGCGCTAAAGTAGTCACAAAGTTGTTACTTTCAGTTGTAGATCCGAATGCTTGTTTCCAACACTAGTCACTGATGCTTTAGCTAAATGGGAGACCCGAATGCATTTTCAGCAAGAATCGGCATTTTCAGTAAGGTAGATAGAGTGCTTGTTTCCAACACTAGTCACTGATGCTTTAGCTAAATGGACGATGCTTTAGCTAAATGCTTTAGCTAAATGGGTTGGACAATGCTTTAGCTAAATGGACAATGCTTTAGCTAGATGGACAATGCTTCAACTAAATGCTCTAACTAAATGCTTTATTCTGATACAAGAAGTTGACATTGCTTTAGCTAAATGGGTTGGACCAATTTCCTTGCCTGTTGTCAACAAAAACTGAATTGAGCATGCTTCGATTGAGTTGGAGTATGCTTCCGAATTGTAGTATGCTTCCGGTGGTTGAAACTAATGCATCTGCGAAGGTTGAAAGTAGTGCTTGTGGTTGAAACTATGCTGGCTGTGGTTGAAACTACTGAGTGAGTCTTGGTTGTGCCGAATTACCTTGTTGTGGTTGAAACTACTGCTTGTGCCGAAGCTTCCCCTACTGAGTGATCCTGATCCTGTTGCCAACTTGTATGTGTGATCTTGATCCTGAATGAGGCTACTGTATTATTTCTTGCTCTGCCTTGGCTGATTGTAGGGCCTATGATCTTTGTTATTTGTTGTTCATGTGAAATTCTATTCGGTGCATGCACAAGGGGCCAGTCAACATTTTGGCTTGGGGACCTTGCATATTGGCATAAGTGTTCAGTGAGGATCTCTGAAATTTGGAGCAGACGATTTGTGACAATAAACTTGACAATCGTAATATATATACATTGTGATGTACTTGGTTAGTTTAATTGTCAATCACTCGATATGCTCATTAGGGCATTTGCTTATGTCATTTGCTACTTCACCTTCTTGGTAATTTGCCATGCATATTTGCTAGACAATTGATGAAATTAAGCGGTCAAGTATAAACGCAAGCTGTGGTAAGATTGTCACAAATCTGCATTTCTCGTCTATTGTGGCGAGGAGGGCCTATTAAGGCAACCCGACATCTGAGAACACTAAAATAAACTTCATATTTATTGTAGTTATCTTGTGTGATTAGCTTGTATGTGTCATCCTGATCCTGATGCCAAGTTGGATGTGTGATCCTGATCCTGTTGCCAAGTTGGATTTCATTCGGACTCATTACTTCTTCAGTTCAACTAGCTGTAGTCAGTGATAAGGAAATTGCAATGCATGAGCTAATTGGGTTTGATAAGGAAACCTGAAATGTGCTGTTGAGTACTCGGTTTGATATGGAGAATAAAAACAGCAAAGACGTGTGCTGAAGGCTTGTGTGTATATATCAATCCAAAGTTTTTATTCTGCAGAAGGCTTGTGTGTATATATCGATCCCAAGTGTAGTACTCCTGTCCTGTGTATATATCGATCCAAAGTTTTTATTCTGCAGAAGGCTTGTGTGTTGATTGTTCCTCTACTGCCATATAGTTTGTAAATGTAGTATTTGTTCACCTCGAACCTGAAACCTGCAACCTTGTTCTTAGTTGATAGAACTGACTGACAGTATGCTTCCAGAAATTGAGTTGTGTAATGAACCGACTGGCAGTTTCAATTGACAGTATGCTTCTAGAAATTGTAGTATGATTCCAGTTTGAATTGACCATATTATTATACACGTACACACTGTTCTTAGATTACCCATACTGTTCTTAGATTACCCATATGCTTCCAGAAATTATAGTATGATTCCAGTTCTGAATTTCTGAGTTTCAATCAAAACACCATACTGTTCTTAGATTACCCATATGCTGTGTGCACTACCTTCTTGCATTAGTACTTTGGAAGTGAAGTATACATGTACATCAATGAAGGTTTAGTTCAGCTTGATTACATACTACTACATCCATCTTGTTCAAGTATACATGTCTTTATTTTAGATGGACTCGGAGACCCTTGGCGTCCTCTCGAGATCACGAGATCTGCTTTGGAGGAGAGCCGAGCAGCTCGGGACCATCGCTCGGGACAACTTCCTCCCAAGTGATGAGCCTTGGGCCAATGACATTAACTGGCGCACTTCTTGGTCGAGCTCATAGCAAGCGGCTTGGAGAAGATGTCGTTGGACAGTTGAGTTTACCACTCCACCTTCTCCGTGTGTGCTCGCTCACCTTGCATCTGCCGAGGAGTTGATCCGGACGGCGTAGTGCCGGCCGGACTACACCAGCCGAACAACTCCCGCTCGGTGACTACTCCACGGATTCTCTACTTAGCGAATGTGGATTCGAGTCCGTCGTTAAGGCCACTATGTTTAGATCTTCATGTGTCTTGTATGCTATAATTTCGACCATGTGGCTTTGAAGCGCTAAGTGAGCTTTATTGTATTTTGGACCATCTAGTTATGAACTTGTAATCCTTACCGTAATTTCAATCAATGTGATGTCATTTCATCTTTGAATCATATTGTTCCCACATTCTTTGCCATGATTCCGTAGTAACAAAGCGTGTGCGTGCTTTCAATGATCGGGGAGGACGACATGGACCCTTTCTACTCGAACTTCCTTGAGGAGGACTTGGATCTTTGTGGTGCGGGTTATCTCCTCGGCGACACCGCCGACCATGGGCACGACTCATGCTGCCCGAGTCGGTCCACGACGCGTGAAGAAGGGGACCAAAAACAGCTCGAGCCGAGAGGACCAAATGGATGCAAGGGAGGATGAAGTTCTAGTCTCGGCTTGGTTGAATGTGAGCCTAGACCCAATTGTTGGGAAGGACCAATCAGCGGACACGTATTGGACCGAATTGCTGATTATTACACAACCTATAGCAAGGAACACATGAAGGCGGATCGAAGAAAGCATTGGTTAACATTTGGTCATTGATAAATGAGTGTGTTAGCAAATATCTTTGGGTATCTCAATCGACCGACGATCTACATCGAGTGGGAGCACCGGCGTGATAGGATAAGTAATTGTCCCGTCTGTAGTCGACACTTTCGGTCATGTTGTAATTGTCTTCTCTTTTTGCAGATGGCCCATCTTTGTACGATGTACCGGGACATTGAGGGCAAGCCATTCGCGTTCCACCATTGTTGGAGTCTTGCTTGCGGATCATCGAAGTGGTCTTCGCACTTGTCCCACAAGAAGCAAAAGACGGGAGGACATGAAGGGTCCAATGACATTCCTATCGGCGAGGCCTCGCAAGCATCATCGATGGTGGAAGGCCACAAGGCCGGAGGCTGCGAAGGCTGCGCGAGGAAGCGTGGTGCTCGTCTAGCATGTCATCTGTGGGTGCGTACTCGAGCAATTCAACAAGATGAATGAGTCAGAGCTGCTATGGTGGAAATCTGAGATGAAAAGGCGGCTACCATGCTAGAAATCTGAAGAAAAAAGCTGGCCATGTCGAGGAAGCGGAGAATGAAAGGATTATGAATATTGACTTGAACTCGTGTAATGGATTGCTAGCCATGAGTACTACGAGAGTCGACAGAATGAGATTATGACGACTCGTCGTGCAATGAACAAGTAATTGTTGCCTTCTGTCATCCCTGTTTGAACTATCTACATCGAGTTGTCGTCCCTCTACTATTGTGTAATGTTGTGTTCATGTTTGAACTACCTTTATGTATTGTGTGAACTACCTAGTTGTATTGTGTGAACTACCTAGTTGTATTGTGTTGGTTTGTTGTGTTCATGTGCGAACTATCTAGTTTGAGGGAGGGCCTCTACTATTGTGTAATGTTGTGTTCATGTTTGAACTATCTAGTTGTATTGCAGACTTACCGGATTTGTAATATGCGCATTGCCTGCTATCTGTTTTGAGCTTTCCATTTCATTTCACGTACAACCAAGTTCACTTATTTATTGAACCTTGCATTGATACATAACACTCTCACAAGGAAACATAGCTTACACTTGCATTATCCCGTCTTCGTGACCAAAGGTGTTCGACGAGATCCGCTTTTGAATCGATGGTGAAGTTGGCGATCCCTCCGCCTTTGAGTTGCTTGTATGCGATTGCAAGACCGACCCGTTGGGTGGCGTCCGATAACGGCGGGAGTTCCCATGTAGTCGAAGTTCATTTCTGTGGTGGCCCATTCCTCTCATCCTCCACGATCATGTTATGCAAAATGATACATGCGGTCATTATATGCCTTAACGTACTCTGGTGCCAACATCGCCGGGGCCCGACAATGGCAAACCTACTGGAGCACTCCAAATGCTCTCTCGACATCCTTCCTTGCGTGGATTGCATCTGCGAAGTGGATCCTCTTGTTTCCCATCGGTATTTGAAATCGCCTTAACAAAGGTACCCCTCGGGGTAAATGCCATCCGCGAGGTAGTACCCATGTAAATGCAGTGCCGTTGACGATGTAGTTAACCGCGAGGGCTGTACCATCATTTTCCTAGAAAATATGTTAGAACGGTGTAACACATTAATATCGTTCATGCTTCTGGCATACCGAAAAAAGCATGCCAAATCCACAAGTAAATGCTGAAGCAACCGCCTCGAGGACTATGGAAGGCTTGTGAGTATGCGGTGAATGCCCCTTGCCATGCTTTGGACAGTTCTTCGGGTCAATGCATGCGATCGATGCTACCAAGCATACCAGGAAACCCTGTGCTCACTAATGACAAGGAGTCTAGCAATGTCTTCGCGTTAGGAGATCGGAGGTACTCCTCCCGAAAACCTCCACCACCGCCTTCACGAACTTCTTGAGAGCTACAAGGGCGTGCTTTCCATATCGGAGGTACTCGTCCTGTTGTCAGAGAACGCCAGACGCTAGCCGACGGAGAGTCTGCTGTTTTCGAAGAGGATGCAAACCAAGCTTCCCCTTCCGATCCCTCTTTTGCTGGAACCAAACGTCGTGTCCTTCAACAGCATTCGTTATTCGCAAAAATAGGGACCGGCTCATCCGAAACCTGCGTATGTGGAACGACTTAGACAAAATGAAACCTTACAAGTACATCATTCATCTTTGCTGCAACTACTGGTTTGTTACCTCCGCCTGAAAAATGCGTGGCCGTACACAGGGGAAGAAGCGAAGTAATCACCATAAAGCCGAGCCGCCCCTTCAGCGTGACCTCGGTTGATCACGCATGTCTGGAACCGATCCCGTCGGCGGTTCGTACCTCGCTTGCATCTCCTCCTCCTCTGCGATTGCGAAGAAGGGTGTCCTCATCATCGATAAAGCCTAGTTCATCACTTGAGGAAGAATTGGGTGACTCATTTTGAAGTTGGCAATGGGTCATGGGTGACTAACTTTGATGAATGCAACCCCTCAATATATAGAATGGTGGGTTGGATGAGAGGAGGAGGAAAAGTTAGGTATTTACGGGAAGGAAGGGAATGGGGAAGGGAATCGGTTGGAGTGCATTCTTTGGGAAGGAAGGGAATCTAGAAAGGAATCCACAGGAATCTTTGGGAAGGAATGAAACCCTAGGAATCGGTTGGAGATGGTCTAAGTACCCAATCAAGTCCTTCACTATTCAATAAGTCATCAATATCAGGGATGCCCAATGGTGATACGGGAGCAGGAATAGTTTTATCATCTTCAAAACTAAGCTTTATTTTAGCTTTTGGTCCTTTCTCCATGTCAGTAGAAATGATTGAGCAAGCTGGACGTTTTCCATTCCTCTCGGGTGGTATGGCAGCGTGGTCTAGATTTGGATTTACATGTGTATCATGGGCCGGTAATTCCCCTAATGATGAAAATTTGGAGAAAGAGGTTGCTTTGCTTTTTGAAAAGTCACTCTTTTGCTCCTGTATAAAAAAAAATGTCAATACAGGACAAGGGGAAATTATTATAATAGCAATACGGAGTATATTTGGGTGTCGTCATACCGTGGTGAGTCGTTGGGGCAGGCCGTCTACCTTGTCATCATAAAGGTAGGTATGTAGGATTTGACTCCAATGATTTTTTGTTTTTGTTTCCTTCTCTTCAATGGCAATTACATGTTGTTCCCGGCGTTCCGCACGAACCTCTTTTACTATAATGAAATCTTCGGGAGAAAGTTTGCGTGCAAAGATATGGCTTTGTTGTGCAAATTTATTTATTCTCCTATTCTCGTAAGGAATCCGACCGAAAGCATTGCCATTACGAAGCTTGCTCAAAATTGAGGTGAAGGGCTTCATAAATTCATGCCACCAACTAGCCCAGGCCACTGAAGTACTCCTGATATGAATGTCATCGGGGAAGTTATGTAATCCCTCTTGGACTGGACGCAGTAAGTGTGCCCAATAAGTATAAGCAATCCCAATATCATCTATGGTGTACAAGCTCGGCAATGGAGAAAAAGGCACGACCTGATTAAATCCAAATTGGCGGGCCACACGGTCTGGATGATACGGTTCGGCTATGCATAGATCAGAAGATGAGGAGGCACGCCTCCATGGAAGCATACCACGACGAATAGAAATCAGGAAGGCTTTTCTGCGTTGATTGATACCTTGTGGTTTTGATAAATTGTATGGGCACCATAGGATTTTGTCAGATTTATGTAGAAAATCATGGGCACTTTTAGGACAAAATTGATGAGGGATCCTAAACATAGTGTTTGCCATGAGTGGTTTTTCCACCGAATGCCTGTAAAATGGGAAATGTGGAGTTTTCACCTTGCTGCTAAAGACTCTCCTTAAATATACTCCCATCCAACCAATGACAAAATGAACAGGCCAAGGTCGCTTTGTATAAGAGGGACCAATAGGATGAGTGCTGATCAATCGCAGTGAATAATACAAGGAGCATAATGCTGGGGGAGCCAAAGAAATTTGGCGACCTAAAGACATCCAAGAGGCCATCACTAAAACACCGGGACGAACATATGGTCCGCCGCCAATAACAACAAAGCGACATAACCAAAGGGCAAGAAAAGCCGCAGTGTATATACGCCTGTCACGCAAAGAAGGGAATGACAAAGGATCTCCTCTACGATTATGGAAATAATCACACCACTCCTGGAATGAGACTTTTCCACCCACTGAAAGGCTATCCCATACCGCTAAGAGATGTGACAAGAAGTTGGGATACAGTAGTAGAGAAGGATCGAGTTCATGTGCAGGTGGGATATATTCTTCGTATATTTCTCCATCTATAGGCAACCCAGTTATTTGATGCATATCAAAAAGAGTGATGGTACGTTCCCCACATGAGAATAGAAAAGTATTGGTGTTTGGATTCCACCTTTCTAATAGGGACCGTATTAAAGAAGGGGAAATAGAATATTCGCCCAAGGAGCAATAGATTGCGCCATAAATATAATCAGCGCCATCCTCGCTTCCTTTTAAAACTAAAGAATGGTTCTTTAGGATTTGAATCCCCCATTCAGCATACCCAATTGGAGATGAAATATATTCAATGTCATGATATTCCCAACCAAGACCCTTCTTTATCATCCTGGTCCCTAAAGTTATGGCCTTGTCAAGCCTCGGCAAAGGTGCTAGAGGGTAATAGCATTGACCCATAAATGAAGGACCTGATTGCCATCCACGGTGACTGGAATCGATAATCCCTTTTGGTATTTCCAGTTCTTTTATTACAGGATTAACATCTTCACTAATCTTGGGCTCGAAAAGCTGTCTTCTGGCCACCCGAGAAAGTGGCATTGAGTGGGATAAAAAGGGCTGTTGATCCTGCGCCATCTAAAAACAAAGGGATTTATATAAAAAAAAATCTTTTGATAAAGTAATAAAAGAATAAAAGTCTGAAATACTTCCATAATTAGCCGTAGAATTTGAACAGCTAGCCACGCTGATGAATAAAAAAAAAAGGGGGTTAGCCCCTTAAATCGCATGTTGAAATTTTACTCATACGTAATTGGGCCTTTAGATAAAGACCCGTTAATCCTTCTAATGACCAATGATTAACAAATTTTAGTCGCTCGACTCGAGTTGTGCAGTGAATCTAGAAAGTTAAATGTGAAGCCAATCAAGCGCATCAAGGCTTCACGAAACACCATTAAAAAAAATCTCTTAGTTACGCACATTGGCGGAAGAATGTTGTGTGTATGTTTAATTGATAGAAGGGCACAATGTATATGCTAAGTCAAAGATTTAATCTGCAAAAGTGACCACAATATTCTTCTTTTTAAATCACAGCTGCGCATTGGATCCTTTGTGGTTTGGATGTGCGGTGGGGCCTTTTCAAGGTACCACTAGTGCAAGTTCGCTACGAACCACCGCCGCATCACCGGACGTAGCAAACCATGAACATGAAGTGACTTCTACGTCGAGAGGGTTCATCCTGTCCTATCCAAGTCGACCAAAAGGAGGATGAGGGTTGCCGCAAAAGCTTCAAGAGCGCCTCACAAAATCAGCACCTAAATGTGCGAGGTGATTCCTATGGCTCGGTTCCTCTGGCTTTTCAAAAGCAGCGTGCCAAGCCTCGCAAGCCATGAGTCATCGTCGAAGTTCCGCCATGCAACACTTGGTGAGTGGCCTATCCGTACAAAAGCAGACGGGTCCCCGAGAAAGCGCCACGTGAGCGATCGGCCACCCTTCCCCATCAACTTCCAAGAAGAAGGCGACTTCTCCATCGGCGCCTCCCATAACATGGGGGTAAATGCATTCGATATTGAAGGCAAGCGCATCATAGACATCAGCGTGAACTCCCCAGCATTGCTCATAAGCGGTAGGGGCAAGCTCATCAAAACCGCCCTAAGTATATTAGGGGCATCATCTTCAAGATGGAAGGAGTGGCCGTGTCATCGGCCGAAAGAGAGGGTAGTGGTGCTAAACCAACCCCGCCATCAACAACTTTGTGAACAAGGGAAGTGCAGCGGTGGGTGATGCATCATCATCAAAGAAGGAGCATCACATGCACAAGCGCGCCGGTGATGCAGGAGTTCATCCTTCACAAGCCTACCAATCTAGCGGGCGTGTCCTAAGCGGGACATGAGCGTGCGCTCAGTATGGCGGGAGTGTACCTCACCCTAATGATGTCAAGAGGGCCATGTGGATCCAGCGGCTCTGACTTCAGATCGCCGTCATCATCAATCCCAAATAAATTACCCTCATTTGAGCTCGTTTTCTCCATCACGGCATCATCGCCGCCAGCGTAATGTTAAATGCGTGCATGGGTTGATTTTCCGTGGCAATTGACCCTATCATGGCGGGCCATCAGCGTCGACATGTGGGAAACATCATGTGGTACAAGACAAGGAAAAACCGCCCGAGGATTTGTACAAGAAGGAATGAGGCCCTCGATGCATACATCACCGAAGTATCTGCCGGACTTTAAGAGAAATCTTGCGGTGAGTCCTCATCGCAAATGATGTTGAGGCGCTATGGCGCGACAAGCGGAAGTCCTCGCTAGGTGGCGAATATAAAGAGTTCATCAAGCAAAATCCCGTCGACAAGGATCGTCAGCAGAGCTTCCGTGTTAGGTACAAAGCGGCGACATACAAGCAGAGGAGATGGCAATAAGAGCTAATTCAAGCTGCAGCAAGATCCAAGGGTAAACCCTCTTCGTCAAGTCATGGTGGCAAGAATCAAGTGGTGATGAGGCCTACAAGCACACCGAAGAAAGCGACAACGACAATGGCTCCTTGGCCAACTCAAAAAGGGCCTCAAACAACACATTTGAGGTGCTTCATGCGATGCCGGTCGGGGTCCTTTGAAGTGGCGGATAACACTAGTGAGCGTCGTCTACCTCAACACACTTCAAAAGAAAAAAGCCGAAAAAATGTTGTAGCGGGCCATCGATCCTGTAACTTCGTAGTCAAACAAATTCGGGTAATGAAGAGCATGATTTGAATTACTTAGGGTCTCATAATCCCTATATAGTGATTCCTCTTCGTCTCTGAAAATAATCATCCACATACTTTAAATGCTTATGAGCTTCGTTCTCGTAACTCTAAAGCTGAGTCACGTAGAACAAGTTCTTGCGACAAACGAAACTTCGTTCGATCGATGAGCGATTGGCTCAACTCACACCTGCACTTCAACAAAAAGAAGATGAATTGGCTGCTCTCTGGCGACCAAGTAGCTAATGCAAGCGAGACAATGAGAGACACGCTTACGCAAGTCATCACGATCATCAATCATTGCGGAATTAGCCTCGAAGCAATCCAAAAGATGATCACCGAGGAGTTAAAGCTCAATACATGCAAACTCATTACTCGATCGTCGGGATATGTTAAACCATATCCACCGGATGTCGACATGGTGCCCTTCCCAAGCAATTACCGCCAACCACAATTGATAAGTTTAATGGGATGGATCGCCTCATGAGCATATAGCTCATTTTATTGCAACATGCTAGGACACGGCTCACAATGGAGCACTTCTCCTGCGACAATTTGTGCAAACATTGTCCGAACTGCTTTCACATAATGCAACAAGTTAGCACGGGATCGATCAAGACATGGGAGCACATGCAAGATTCATTTCTTGGCGCTTTTATAGCACTCAAAGAGCGATGGGCATCACCGAGTTAACTCAAGCGAGCAAAGAACAAATGAAAAAATTGTTGATTTCATTAATAGGTGGAGAAATTTAAGCCTCCATTGCCTGACCAATTACTGAACTGGCGGTGCGGATGTGCATGAATAATCGTGCCCGACATGGCTGTTTACTTGCAAGGTGTCGGCCCGTTACTTTTGAAGAGCTAGCCTCCAAAGCTCTGAGATATTGAAAATTATATGCAACATGTAGCGCGTCGAACAAAAACATTCACCAAGCCAATGGAGAAGGGTGGCCAACGTGATAAGTTGCCTACCAAACCAAAGCAAGTGCAAGCAATGGAAACAACAACAGCAATTCCAAAAATTCAAGCTGGTGGGGTTGCCATGCAAAGTCAAGATCAAAAGGGAACACAGGCTCGCAGGAGACCAACTCTTAGCGAGCGTCAAAACAGAGAGTATTCTTTCCCAAATGAAGAAGTAGAAGATTTGTTTATGGGATTGCGGGAGTTAAACCTCATAGAGCTCCCAAACCCGAAAAGACCCGAAGAAGTTTGCAAGTTTAATGAGCCAAATTATTGCCACTATCATCGCATCTTGGGTCATACACTTAAAGATTGCTTTGTGGTGAAAAACATAATCCAAAAGTTGATTGAGGAAGGGACAGTTGATGCAGACCTCCTTAAAAGCATGAAGAAAGGAAAGAAAATGGCTCTGACAAGCGTCGCCACCTTTCAAGAAGACTTGGTGAGTTGTGCATCTTCAAATATGGCCTTGACTCATAATCAAACAATGCTGACTCTTGAGTCTGAGTTTGTTCCTATGATTTTCTCAGGCCATACACCATACCGTGGTCAGCGACAGAGATACACCACTCAACTTAAAAGAAAAGCTTTCCATCGAGGAATCCATGCCGCAAGGCTCGATCCATCAACTTTTCAAAGAATCCAAGATCGAGGACAATTGCGGTCAGGGACCCACGTAGTGCGACAAATGATAGCACAAGGCGAGGATCCGCGCTCCATGTCAAAAGTAGCCAAAAAATTAACAAAGCATGCGAGCGGTCCTCATGAAGGGTTCAACGTTCTCACCATCGGCGTTTTTGAGGATGATGATGATTCTCTTCATTTCCCTGAAGAGGAATCTCCAGAAGTTGACCAAGTTCAACTTAGGTCAGGTCATCAACTAGCTGAACCTCGTCCTCCACCTAAAAGGGATCCAAAAGCTAAAGATGTAATCTCAAATGAAATGGCTGATTCTAGTCCAAATATGTCAGTCAAGTATGATGTAATTTCTCACTTGAAGAAAATACCGGCTATGCTTTACGTGTATGATGCTCTATGTCTTTCATCGACTTATAAAGCTTTTGTTCTGACACTCTCATTCCCGAGGATTATAGAGTGGAGGTATCTCAAGCAGAAACAGAATTAACTGAGGTTTTAAATATGACATTCACCGATGAGGATTTGCTATTAGGCTCGAAAAAGCACAATAGACCGCTACTCATGTTTGGTGAGATTGATGAGTTGCCCGTCAATCGAATAATGATAGATGGTGGATCTGCTATAAATTTATTACCTTTGCGTACTTTAAAAAGAATAGGGTATTCCAAAGGAGACTTGAGCAGGTCTAATGTGATCATTCATGGCTTCAATCAGTCTGGACAAGAAGCTATGGGTACTATATCTTTGGTTTTGAAGTTAGAAACACTATACACACAGGTGATTTTTCATGTGATTGATGCGGTTACCTCATATAATGCTTTACTTGAGCGTCCATGGTTGCATGAAAATCAAGTTGTACCATCTCGCTCCATCAATGCATCAAGTTCAAAGATCGATCGGGAGATAGTGCGAATATTTGCTGATAAAAAGCCATTCACGGTGGCTGAGTCTTTCTATGCTGATACAAAATTCTACTTTGAGCCTATCGATAAAGTCCATAAGCCAAAGCCAGTGTTCATACCAGAGTTAGATTTCGTAAAGAAAGATGTCACGGAATCTTCATCACATCAAAAGATATATCAATATATACCAAGTAACCAAAGGAACAAAGGAGATCCAATATTTAGGTGGTGGTGAGTAAATCATCCTCCAATAAAGGTATTAAATTTCCGACACCCTTACCTCCTTTGGTACAACACAAAATAAAACAAGCACAAAAACAATTGCACAATTCTAGCACAAATAAAAATAGAGTTGCTGCACAAATTTCTTTATCAAATAAAGATAATGAGTTGTTGCCTATTTCTTTATATGACAACAAAGTCCTTTATATGATGCAGAAAATGGGCTATGATATTTTTATCGGCCCTTCCTTATGTGATGGCCGGGGGCAGCTTGCACCATTCGAAAAGATGCTTTGCATGAGGATCAAATAATAGAAGAAAAGAGATATGGATTGGGCTATGAGGTCTGTATGACCTCAGCTGAGTTTATAGACATGACGGTAGCATCTCCGCAAATGGAAGATGGCAATCAACCTACCATTGATGAGCTAGAAGAAATCAATATTGGGACACTAGAAAATCCTCGTCCTATTTTTATTAGCAAACATATATCTAAGGAAAATAAAGAAGAATATTGTAAATTTCTTTCCGCGAATAGAGATGTGTTTGCTTGGACTTATGAAGAAATGCCAGGTTTAGATCCAAGAGTAGCGGTACATCGACTAGCTGTGCAAGAAGGTGTTCCACCGGTCAAACAACCACAAAGGAGATTTGGGAAAGAGTATTCTCTAATAAAGAATCACAATATTTTTTATATACCGCAGTTTTTACTCATACGGTTTGGAGCACTTTTTTTTTTTTGTCAAACATCAGGTATTGCAGGTACATTACTTCCAGAATTCATACATTTACATAAAAATTCTGTTAATTACATCTCATTGAGAGAAAACCCCTGATTAAGAATTCCAACATAAAGATTACACCAAATTGCGACATATAACATTACAAAAATATAAAAAGAAAAGTCTTCAATCTTGGCGTTGCTGACGGATGCTTTCTTGAGGATATTTTAAATGTTCTCATATCGATTGATTTTTTTTTATGCATAACGGTATATGCATGCAGCTGACTGTACTTTGATTAAGTCATGCCTACTTGCATGGGCCTCACTAATTTACTCTTCTTATTTAACAAATGAAGAGAGTAATTAACACACACACTGCAGTACTTCGATTTATTTAATCGCAGTACACGGACAGGGGTGCAGGCCGGATATGCATGATGGTTTGCATGGATATTTTGGCTGGCCTTTGTCATTAATTAATCTCACTAATTAAGCCATGAGGACCTAGAAGGGATACATGCAGTTTTCGGAAGACTGCTCATCAGTCGTTGCATGAAAGCCTTGACTTTGGTATTTATCCATGCATGCACCACTCCAATGAAACGTGGGGTGGTGGGTTTTTTCTTTTTCTTTTCTTTTTTTTACTTACATTCTTTACATTGATGATTCATTAATTGAGTATTCAGCTCATGCATGTATGCACACGCGCGATCATGGTATGGTGCACGTACATGGGTTGGTGGCAATTATCTTTTGCTAATTTGAGTAATTGGAATAATAATTATCCTCTTGATGCATGCACTAATTTTGGCATCTTCTTTGGTCATGTTTGCTACACGTTCATGCATGTATGCAGGACATGGCTTAAGTGTGGTTCCTTTCCCTTTTGTTTTCTTTGTTAATTTGATGATTCATTAATTAGTGTTTAGCTCTCGTACATGCATGAGCATGGCCACGATATGATGCATGGCCGTAACCGTGGGCAAGTGGGAGGTTGCGGCAACTTGACTGGGCTATCAATCCAACATGCAGTAAATGCTATCTTCACTAATTAGCATCTTAACTAATTAAGTCTTTTATGCATGCAGCCTGGATGTAAACTAATATATGCTATTATCCCCGGTGTATGTAACTAGCCACGATGCTATTTCTTTTGCGACATGGGAAATGCTTTGCATGCATTTATATGCATATATGTGCCTCCACTAATTAATTAGGGAAATGCTTAACGCATGATGCATACTAGCACAGGAGCGTGGCGCCAATTTTTTTTACGTGTACATGCATGCATCCATATATATATATATATACACATATATATTTGTATGGTTTTTTTTGATATATATTTGTATCCACTCATGATTGAATCCACTTTAAAGATCGAACCAAGGAAACACATCTTCATCTTCTCACCCTTGTTCGTATCCACTAATGGGACCGAGCAGGGCGTGAGGCCTTGATTCATCTCACCCAAGTTCGTATCCACTAATGGGACCGAACAAGGGCGTGAGGCCTAGATTCATCTCACCCAAGTTCCGTATCCGCAAAGGACCGAACAAGGGCGTGAGGCCTTGACACATCTCACCCAAGTTCCGTATCCACTATTGGGACCGAACAAGGATGTGAGGTCTTGATTCATCTCACCCAAGTTCCGTATCCGCAAAGGGACCGAACAAGGGCGTGAGGCCTTGATACATTCACCCAAGTTCCGTATCCGCAAAGGGACCGAACAAGGGCGTGAGGCCTTGACACATCTCACCCAAGTTCCGTATCCACTATTGGGACCGAACAAGGGCGTGAGGTCTTGATTCATCTCACCCAAGTTCCGTATCCGCAAAAGGACCGAACAAGGGCGTGAGGCCTTGATACATCTCACCCAAGTTCGTATCCACTATTGGGACCGAACAAGGGCGTGAGGCCTTGATGGAGAGTGCACCTTGATTCGTACGCGATAGCGAACCTAAGGGCGAAAGGAGGGCGAGAGGCATAGCATGATTCTCACCTTCTTTTCCTTTCTCCCTCCCTCTTGCTTGCAGCGATTCTTCTCCTGAGATGAGCTCTCAAAGTGCTTCCTTTCCTCTCGAGTGTTTGTTCTCAAGAGTGTTTGCTCTCAAGCCTTTTACCGAAACTCTCTAACCAGCCTTCCTCTCTACCTTCATCCCCTATTTATAGAGCCAGGATGAGAGGCACTTTATTGAGGAAGTTGGCGTAACTCCCTTGCTAATTTTCTTTTTTCTTTTCATTTACTGATGGAGCAATTTAAGCGCTGATCAGTGCGGCTCTCGCGTATGTCGTGCACGACGTGCGCTTGACTACATCCTCCTTGCATGAAACGGCTGAAACGTGAGCCCATTAATGTGTGTTTTGATTTATTTTGTCGCAGCATGTATAGGTCGTGCATGAGGTGTTGGCCTGCTACATGCAAGACGTGGTCAGCCTGGAGACTGCTTGCGTGCCTGGCTGAAATGTGGGTCTACGCTTTCTTAATTAATTAGTGGAGAGAGTCATTAGCCTCCGGATTTGCGCACTTTGACTTACACTGCAGCAATTCATACGAGTCGTGTAGGACGTGGGCATGCAAGCTTTAACTTTTTCTTCTTCTCTTTTTTTTTTTTGGAGTTAATCACTTCACTAATAAAGTACTTAATTATGTATGCATGCACATGACTACAGCACCTAGGCGTGTTCTTTTGGACGTGGCCAATATAGCATTATGTTTCCTTTATACATTTTTTTTTGGTTGGTTTGAACTAAAAAAAAGGCCCCGTATGGATATGGACCCACATGTCATCAAGTCACCAACTAATATATTAATTAGTTAATGAAGTATTTAATTCATGATTATATACATGTGTTTATTTCCTTACATTTGGTGAGGTGTTATCACATTAGCATACGCATGTAGGACTTTAAATTTTGTCGGTGAAATATTGATCGTTAGACTATTTTCTAGTCATGTAGTTCATGTGTATCATTTTGTTATTTCAATATAATTCACGTCCTTTATTTATTTTGCTATGTTCTAACGGATTTTAGCCGTTAGTGTATTTTATTGATCTATTATTTATTCATTTATTATTTTTTTTATCTCAGGACAAAACCGTTGTCAACAGATGCCCCTTCGAGGTTTGGGTCCGGAAAAAAAATTGTTTTCGGATCCAGAGCTCGACATATGAATTCATATTTATTTTATTCACAAATATGTATCACACTTTTCGCAAATGTATTTGTTTGCTGATGTGTTTGAGCTATTGGGCTTTGTATGAACACGTTTTTTTTTAAGTATAAGTTATTACTGTTATTATTGTTTTACTGTCTTTCAATCTATTTATGCTATTCTTTTGTAAATGTTGTTTATGCAGAGTAACCTTTTAGCCTTCCTTTGTATTAAGCCATGTATATAGTAAGTAGAATTGCATTCTGTGCACGGCTTGTTGAGTGCTTATGTACTCACCTCTTGCCACCAACATCATCAGTTGAGGAAGAAGCAACGCCTGCATTGGAGGAGGAATTCTAGGAGGAGACGAACAATTAGGGTGTGAGTCTTGTTAGTTGCCTGTGGCAGTTGAAGGGTTGCTACGCGTTTTCGTTATTTCCTCTGTAGTTTATTTGTTTACTTTCATTTAGCCCTACGTGGCGTACTCATGTAAGGTGGACCATAAGGTCATTCCACAGTTATATTAAACTTGATAAAGTCTTATTTATGTTATCGTTGAGTATGATTGTGATATTCATCTATGTTGAGACTGTGTGCTCTAGCGTGATCCTGGACTAGTGCAGAATACACTGAGGGTCCGGATTTGCATATTCGGGTCCCGAGAGAGTTGGTATCGTCGCGTTAGGAGTGTCCAAAAACTATTTTCTAAAGTCAAAAATTAACTTAAGAAGTTAAAAGGATCTTGACTCGTCCCTTCTTCTTGCTCTTTACCTATGCTGAATTTTTCTCTCCCTTCTTTGTTTTGAGTTGAGGTTTTGAGAGAGCCGCTTTTCTGCAGGTTGAAATGGATTGCGTTTATGGTGAGCGTAAGGGAGGATTTGCCACTAAACTCTAGAGGATGTTGCAGATGCTAGGAGGCTTTGATCGCCCAATCTACCGCAGCAGCAATTGGGTAGTGAATGGAAGGAGGAGAGGCACAATCTGCAGGCTCACAGTGTACGCTCAGAAAGGTACTATCAGGAGTCATCCAGTCTACATCACCGCAAGGAGGGCATCCTTCAAAGCTGGTATTTAGGAGACTGCTCGCCTTGCACTTCGCCGCTTTGCTCGTGACTATGCCGTGCAACTGGAGGACACTGCATTCAAGTACCATCCAGATGGAGTCACTGTTATGGAAGAGAAGGTCAAGGAAGAGGACAATCCTACCACTGTCCACATAGCATGCTTCATTTCAGCTCAAGAGATACACACGAAGGCCACCAATCAGGAGCTCTCCGAAGCATATGAGGCCTTGGCAAAAGTTGAGAGGGATCTTCAGGAAACTAGGAGGATGGCTGCCGAGAGGATCGGCGAGTTGGAGGAGGCTCTTTACTTCAGGAAGGAGGCAGCTGATTTCGAGGAGTCTGACGAGGACCCGGAGGAGCTTGAGCTGGAGCAGAGAAAGCAGTCGGTGCCATCGATGAGACCCAGTCATCGGAACCGGTTGCCCGAAGTCAGTCGCCGCCGCCGTGTTAGCCTGGTTGTGCACATCCAGGATATCTTAGTGATTAGGCGTAGTAGAGTCTAGTGGTAGTTGTGACTCGAGTGTGAGTCGCATGAGTCCAAGTTAGAATCTTGCCATTAGTCGGTAGAGTTGCTTGTTAGGTTGCTTGCAGTTTCTGAGTCGTTGTGTTCTTTTGATTGTGCAGTATGCGCTGCGTTGCCCTTAGGCACTTGTGAGCGGCTATACCAAGTATTAAATAAATATAATAAAGTTGGAGTTTGGGATAAGAACCTTTTGCCCCCGCCTAAGTTCTTATATTACTTGTCTATGTTGTTTTCCCTCTTTTCCATAAACCTTGGAGTGATCTACAGATAGTGAACACTCGTAGAAACAATGGAGGTCAGGGAAGTGGAAGCCGTCAGGAGGATAACAGGAATCCGTCGCCAATCCCTCAGGCCGCACCTCAAGTGGATATGAACAACTTTGGAGCTTTTCTTGCTGCACAAACCCAGCTTATGCAGACTATGATGCAGAAGATGCAGTAGATGCAGCACTTTGCTAATCAAGCAATGGTCAATAACGCTAATCAAGCAGTTGCAATGGGAACCGTCCATACTCAAAGCTGTCTGACTTTATGAGGACTCGTCCACCCACATTTTCTAGGAATGCTAACCCAATTGAGGCTGATGATTGGTTGAGGACCATTGAGAGGAAATTGCATATCACTCAGTGTGAAGGGAATGAGAAGGTGCTTTATGCTTCTCATCAGTTGGAGGGCACAGCTGCTGAATGGTGGGAGAATTACTGCGCATCACAGGAGAACCCATAGGAGTTACTTGGGAGGAATTTTCTGCTGCTTTTCATCAGTACCATGTTCCTGAAGGTGTCATGGATTTGAAGAAGGAGGAATTCAGGGCCATCAAGCAAGGGAGCGATCGATGGCAGCATATTTGAACGGTTCACCCAACTTGCTCGCACTTTTTGAGGATGTAACAACGGATAAAGCAAAGCGGTCTCGCTTCATGAAAGGACTGAATGCAGGTTGCAAGTGGGGCTAATCACTCACATTTTCCTGATTTTCAAGAGCTGGTGAATAAGGCCCTTATTACGGAGGATAAGCGCAAGGAGTTGGATGACAATCATAGCCTTGAGAATGGCCTGACAAGGAGCTCGCCAAGGGCAGCAAAAGATGAGGGTTGCACCGCAGTAGTTTGTTAGGTTTCAGCCAAAGGTGGTCCTTAAAATGCCTTCGCCGGTGCCCTGTCCTAGTGGGCAGAACTTTCAGACGCCTATTGAGACCAATAATGCCCCCGGAGGAGGTTAGCAGTCAGCAGTGAGGCACTGTTTCAGTTGCAATGAGCCTGGACATTTTGCCAATAATTGTCCTAAGAGAGGAGGTGTCACACCTATACGTTTCAACCTGGGATCAACGCCAGCCAAGACGCCCGCACCAGGAGGAAACCGTGGAGCTGTTCAGTCTGGAGCCACCACTCAGGCCACGGTGAGGGGTTGTGTCAATCATATCACAACTGATGAGGCCAAGGGAGCATCAGATGTTGTACTAGGTAAGTTTCTGGTTAATTTAGTACCTGCTACAATTTTATTTGATTCTGGAGCTTCGCATTCTTTTGTTTCTCGAGATTTTGCTGTTGGGCATGGGTTAGAAGTTAAGAATCTTAAGTGCATGCTTTTGGTTGAATCCCCTAGATCAGAGTTGCGTTATAACCTGGGATGCATGGGAGTAAGGATGCTCATAAATGGCATAGAGTTCCTAGCGAACCTTATTATCTTGGATACTCAAACCTTAGATGTTATCCTTGGGATAGATTGGCTATCTAAGCACAAGGCCGTGCTAGACTGTGGTAGAAGAGTAGTGTCCATTGAGAGCCCAAAAGGCGAAAAGGTGGAAGTTCAAGCAACTACAGTTCTTAATGGTCAAATGATGGTTAATAGCGTAAATGCAATCAACATTGAGGAAGTACCGGTGGTGAATTAATATCCGGATGTTTTTCCCGAGGAGTTACCTAGAATGCTACCTGACTGAGATGTTGAATTTGTGATTGAATTAGTGCCTGGTATAGCCCCAATAGCTAAGAGACCGTATCGGATGCCGACAGATGAGTTGGTAGAAATGAAGAAGCAGCTTCAGGAGTTGTTGGAAAAGGGTTCGTGAGGCCAAGTTCGTCGCCATGGGGAGCGCCTGTTTTGTTTGTTCAGAAGAAGGATGGGAGCATGAGGATGTGCATTGATTACCGATCCTTAAATGAGGTAACCATAAAGAATAAGTATCTGTTGCCCAGGATTGATGACCTGTTTGATCAGTTAAGAGGAGTTGGAATCTTCTCTAGAATAGATCTTCGATCGGGATATCATCAGCTGAAGATTCGAGCAGAAGACATACGAAAGACAACATTTTCCACCAGATATGGTCATTATGAGTTCACAGTAATGTCATTTGGATTAACCAATACCCTGCATATTTCATGAACCTGATGAATAAAGTTTTCATGGAATACCTAGATAATTTTGTTGTCGTTTTCATAGATAACATTCTTATGTACTCCAAGTCAGAAGAAGATCATGTAGAACACTTGAGGCTAGTTCTAGAGAAGCTTCGAGCGCAGCAATTGTATGCCAAGTTTAGTAAATGTGACTTCTAGAAGAAGAAAGTGGAGTTCCTTAGTCATGTGATGACTGCTAAAGGTATTGCAGTTGACCCTAGTAAGGTCGAAGCAGTGTTGCATTGGGAGCAGCCAAAGTCGGTAACCCAGATTCAGAGTTTTCTTGGAATGGCAGGATACTTTCATCGATTCATAGAAGGATTTTCATCAATCGCCAAGCCCCTTACACAATTGTTGAAGAAAGAAAAGAAATTTGCATGGACGCCAGATTGTGAGAGGAGTTTTCAGGAATTGAAGAAAAGGTTGACATCTGTGCCAGTGTTAGTGTTGCCGGATATTCAGAGCAGTTTTGATATTTGTTGTGATGCTTCACGATAAGGTCTTGGATGTGTGCTGATGCAGAATGGCAAAGTGGTCGCATATGCGTTAAGGCAGTTGGGGCCACATGAGGAGAATTATCCGATGCATGACTTGGAATTAGCAGCAGTAGTGCATGCCTTAAAGTTATGGCTACACTACCTTATTGGCAACCGTTGTGAAATATACACGGATTATAAAAGTTTAAAGTATATTTTCACTCGGTCAGATCTGAATATGAGGCAAAGAAGGTTGTTGGAATTAATTAAAGATTATAATCTGGGGATTCATTATCACCCTAGAAAGGCTAATGTGGTAGCCGATGCGCTGAGCCTGAAGAGTCACAGTGTTAATATGATGATTCAAGGAAGTCAGTCTGAGTTATATAAGGAATTTCAGAAGCTAAGATTGGAGGTAATACCAAAGGGATTTCTAGCTACCTTGGAGGTAAAGCCTACGTTGGAGGATCAAATCCGAGAAGGGCAAAAGAATGATGCCAAAGTGAAGAGGATTAAGTCTAAAATGAAAGAAGGTAAGGCTAAGAATTTCACCATGGATGCACAAGGAACTTTATGGATGGGAAGTCGAATCTGCGTGCCGCATAAAAAGGAATTGAAGCAGTTGATTCTCGAAGAAGCACATGGTTCAAAGATGTCTCAGGATTTGAAATTGAGATTTTGGTGGCCGAATATGAAGCGTGAAGTTGCTGAGCATGTCGTTTTGTGTGATATATGTTAGAGAGTGAAGGCAATGCATCAAAAGCCAGCAGGATTGTTGCAACCTTTAAAGGTGCCTGAATGGAAATGGGAGGAGATTGGTATAGACTTTATCACAGGATTACCGAGGACTCAGAGTGGTTATGATTCCATATGGGTTATAATTGATCATCTGACTAAAGTTGCACATTTTATACCAGTGAAGACTACTTACTCAGGAAACCGTTTGGCAGAGTTGTACATGTCAAGAATTGTATGTTTGCATGGTGTGCCCAAGAAAATAGTATCAGACAGAGGTACCCAATTTACCTCGAGATTTTGGAATAAGTTGCATGAAGCGATAGGAACTCGTCTAAATTTTAGTATCGCTTATCATCCTCAAACAAATGGTCAGATCGAGGGAGTCAATCAGATTTTAGAGGATATGTTGAGGGCTTGTGCCTTAGCCTATGCCACTACATGGGATAAATGCCTGTCGTATGCTGAATTCAGCTACAACAACAGCTATCAAGCCAATTTGCAAATGTCGCCATTTGAAGCCTTATATGGTCGTTCTTGTCGTACCCAGCTGAATTGGAATGAGACAGGAGAGAGGTTGATTTTTGGGCTAGATATCTTAAAAGAAGTTGAAGAGCAAATTGCCATCATCAGAGAAAGATTGAAGACTGCTCAGTCAAGGCAAAAGAGCTATGCTGATACCCGTCGCCGAGAGCTAAGCTTCAAGTCTGAAGATTTTGTGTATCTTAGAGTAACCCCGCTCAAAGGAGTAAAGAGATTCTATGCTAAAGGAAAGCTTGCACCGAGATATGTTGGTCCGTTCAAGATCTTGAGTCACAGAGGAGAGGTTGCCTAACAGTTGGAGTTACCGTAGTCATTGGCAGGAATCCATGATGTGTTTCATGTCTCTCAGTTGAAGAAGTGTCTTCGAGTGCCCGCAGAACAGACGCCATTAGAATCAATTGATGTGCAGGAGGATCTAACCTACAAGGAGCAACCAATCAAGATTACGGATGAAATTTGAGCGAAGAACTGGAATAAGTCGGTCGCGTTTCTGCGAGTGCGATGGAGCAATCATTCAGAGAGCGAGGCTACATGAGAGCGAGAAGATGATTTGAAGTCGGAGTTTTCAAACCTATTCCTTAGTCAGCCCTGAATCTCGGGGTCGAGATTCCGTTAGGGGGGAGGTTTGTAACATCCCAAATTTTGCTTCTTTAGATTTATTGTGCTTTTCTTATTTTTTATCTGATTTTCTAAGATTTTATTTATCTCTTTTATTATTTATTTAATTGAGCCTTTGCTGTTCTTAATTTGTTCTGGGCAATTGGTTGATGATATTTTATCGGAAGTATTTTATTTGGGTTCTATTTGTCTCAAGGTATTTTCTGGATTTTTTCAGATTTTATTGCTATTTCTTTTGGCCTTATTGAATTTCCAGATTTGTTTTAATTTGGAAATGAATTAAAAATTTCTCAGCAGTGTTTGGCCTGAATCTTTCGGTCCGGCCTGTTTCTCCACGCTCAGCCCAGCCCGTTCCGCTGAAAACCCTAGCTGTCTCGCGCATCCACCGTCCGATCGCAATCGGGCGATCGCCGTTCATCCGCGTCGCCTTGTGCTCCGAGTCGTCGGATCTTGCCCGCGTGTGCGCCTGCGATAGAGCCACGTCGCCTCTCCATGTCGCCACCGGACTCTGCCACCGCCTCAACCTCCTCCGCGTTTTTCACATCGGTCGCGAATGCCGAGGGCCCTATTTAAGGAACCGTTGACTGCATTGGATTCCCCGCATGCCGCCGTGTCTTCTATTCCGCGCACGCAAGCCGAGGTTCACCCTAGCTGTCGCACGAACTCGCCGTAGTCCCGAAATGGTTCCGTCGCTCTTTGCACAGCTGCCAGTCTGTTTCCGCCGTCGTTGAGGTCACCGGAGAACTCCTTGCACTGTGCCGCGTCTACCGCACCCCCCCGCTGAGGTCACCTGGAGAAGCCTGCAACGCCGTCGAGTGTGCCGTCTTCCTCTGCTCCGGTCAATCTGCGCCGCCGTGTCATCATCGCCGAGCTGAGCTTCATCCGTCGTCAGATCTTCAATCACCTGCCCGGATCTCACCACATCGCCACATCAACAGTAAACCCCATCTTCAACCCTCATCCGTTGGATTAGATCGAACGGTCTATATTTCATCGCATAGATCTATGTTGATTCAATTGTAGCCGCTAGATTTTAATCCTAGGGTTCTAGCGCTGCCACGTTGCGTAGTTGCCGTAGCCGTCGGATGCGCGTCGGTCGTCTCTGATCGTGCCGCGTGTCGCATCGCCGCTTCACTTGCCATGCCGTCTGATCTAGATCCGAGGTAACCGTAGCACCACGTGTCGAGCCCACAATAGATCTGAGCTGCTTCATGATGATCAATCCTGGCTGTTCATTTTGAATTGAATGGACGAGAATGATTTGAGTTCCGGGTAATAGTGTTGTGCCGCGTGTCGTGCTGTGATTGGTCCAGCCATACCGATGACGCCAGCGCTTACGTCAGCTGGTGCAAAACACGGTGCCGTTGGTCCACCGTGCGCCCAAGCCATGCCGTGGACTGGGTCCATGCGCCGAGACATGTGGCAGCCCCTTGTTGCGACGCGTGTCAGTGTGTGAGTGGGCCACGTGTCATGCTGACGTCAGCGATGACGTCATAATTAATTTTCCCAATAAAAATAATTTGGCCCAAAATTCATTTCGGTGCTAACATCATCAGAGGCCATGCTGACATCATAAATAGGAATTTCCCGAATAAAAATAATTCGGATAAATAGGAATTTCTGATTTTTAGGGTTTTCTAATTAATTAAAATTCGAGAGGCCATATCTTTTGCGTCCGAACTCCGATTGAGGTGATTCAAATTCCTAAAAATTTGTAAAATTGTGCTCTATTCATTGGTGAATTTTATTTAATTTTTGGAGTTGATCTTGATCTCTGTTGTGGTTATTTATTGTTTTTCCCTTCACTGCGTGTAGACGTCGAGTTGCTTGGAGAGTTTGTGATTGTGGAGCCAGCACTTGATCAGGTCGTAGAGCAGGATCCAGACCCATTCGAAGGCAAGTCGTACTTTGACCATGTTGCACCCATATTTAAATATTATGTTGTTTTAATGTATTGCACATATTTCAATTATCAATTGTTCGCTATATGTTGGGAATAGTTAACCGTCCATTTGAGATACTTTCATCCTTGCTATGTCGTATGTCGTAATTCATTTGTCACCCTAGAATGGTTTAATAGTAATTGGTAGCTATAAATGCCAATATGGGTAGTTAGGACGCAAGTAGAAAGCTTATCCTTGCAACGAGTCATTACTTCATGATCAATTGTTAATATTGCTTAATGACTATGTAACATGATTATTAATTGTGTGTCGGGTTGTCACACAATGTTGGTATTGTTGATGGCACATGATACATGGTAAATCAACCGGGGTGGTAAAATGATTTAGACCGAGGCATGTGGCATGATTTTGTGGTGGGCCAAGGTTGGCATGTGGGCGGTCGCATTTGCTTTTTATGATGTTAATGACATGATGATTTTTGGTTAGTCTTGCCTTGGTCAATTAAGGACTTAACCTTCCAAGAATTTGAACTGAGTCATTCATACAGCCACAAGTCTGGAATGGGACAGACCTAGCAGATTAATTTGTTGATTCTAAACTTAAGTATTATCGTGGTGGTGTGAGGCTCGGCTAGTGGTAACCAGTCCTCGCACGGGTTGGCTCACATGGCGCAAGAGGGGGGCCCTGGATGTGGTAACCAGTCCCACCAGTGTTGAAACCTTAGCGGATAGTACTGGGTTTAGATAGGCATTAGAAAGGCTTTGTTATGGTCACTCGCCTTTGTGTTGTTTGATTATATCTTGTGGGTAAAGTATATAACCTCTGCAGAGTGTAAAACCTATTCGAATAGCCGTGCTCACGGTATTGGGTATTTCTCGGTGATTACAGTCAAGGGTTATATTTTTTTAAAATAAATGTGGGGGGATGGAATGTTGAATATGGAAATAAGGATATGGGTTGGACATTGAAAACAAATGCAAAGTTATTACTGTTATTATTGTTATACTGTCTTTCAATCTATTTATGCTATTCTTTCGTAAATGTTGTTTATGCAAAGTAACCTTTTAGCCTTCCTTTGTACTAAGCCATGCATATAGTAAGTAGAATTGCATTTCGTGCACGGCTTGTTGAGTGCTTATGTACTCACCCCTTGCCACCAACATCATCAGTTGAGGAAGAAGCAACGCCTGCATTGGAGGAGGAGACGAACAATTAGGGTGCGAGCCTTGTTAGTTGCCTGTGGCAGTTGAACGGTTGCTACTCGTTTTCGTTATTTTCGCTACAGTTTATTTGTTTACTTTCATTTAGCCCTGCGTGGCGTACTCATGTAAGGTGGACCATAAGGTCATTCCACAGTTATATTAAACTTGATAAAGTCTTATTTATGTTATCGTTGAGTATGATTGTGATATTCATCTATGTTGATACTGTGTGCACTAGCGTGATTCTGGACTAGTGCAGAATACACAGAGGGTCTATATTTGCATATTCGGGCCCCGACAGTGAGGTTGAGAGAAATTTCTACATATTGTCCATATCACGTAATTGTTTTCTTGCCTAACTAACCATGTCAGGATAAGGAGAAAATTTAGAAGGAGAAGTTGATTGTATTGCTCCGATCAATCGCCTTCACTGATGTGCATTACGGGACACACTACGATGAGAGTTTCAGGAGGATAATAGCTAGCTAAGGAATGAGGTGAACAATTCAGTGCAAGATCTTCAAATTGAAATGAACCAATAGTTGAACGTGCTCCACAACAACATAGTTGCTGATATTATATGCCAACTATGTCCCCAACAAGTTGAAGATGAAGCTCTACTTGATGAGGCTGATGAAGAAGCTACTACGTGTGTAGCTCATGCTGCTCGTAACCATCGGCCACCACCACTCAGTCGTGGAAGAGGCGATGGGAATGGTCAAGGCATGGATCATGAAGGAGCTTCAAATAATGTTACATGTGATATTCACCATTGGAATGAAGGGAATGAACGCCGCAATCACATAAAAATGATCATCCCAAGGAGGAAAGTCAAAGGCAAACTAAAATTTTCTATGCCTAAGTTTGCCGATACTAATAACCCAGTGGACTATCACTTGGGAGTTAAAAGTTTACAAAATATTTCACTTGCACAACTACTCCGACGAGAAGAAGCACGCAATGCATCACTTGAATTTGATGAATATGTGCTGATATGGTGGGAACAAATTCAGAACCAAAGAATCGATCATGGTGAGAATCCTGTTGTATCATGGGCTGAAATGAAGCATGAGATGAGATCAAGGTTTGCACCTAAACATGACAAAAAAGATCTTTTTGATAGGTTGTCTAGGTCGGTGTTAAATTATCCTCAATATGGATCCCAATTGGTACTGTAGACTCCATGCATTTGAAAAAAGTCACAGAATGAAACTCAGTGCCGAACAGCCTGAATGGACTTCATTTGCACCCTAGCTCATTTCAGGGTGTGTTTCAAATCTATCCAAGTCGGTGCTGAATATTCCTTATGACTGGTCTCAATTGGTAGTGTAGACTCCATGCATATGAAAAAAGTCACAGTATGAAACGTGTGCCAAATCTCCCGAATGGACTTCATATGCGCCCTAGGGTGCGCTTCAAATCCGCACGAGTAGGTGTTCAACAGTCCTCACGACGGTTCCTAGCTGGCACTATAGACTCCATGCGTATAAAAAATTATCGTTGAATGAAAATGAGTGATATGGGCAGCATAACACCATCGCTATACCCTTCACCTAGTGCTGTTCAACAGACTCTAAATCATTTTTAAGGACCAATAACATGCGCTTGTGCCAAACAAATCAATCAATAGGTCAATTTGTTCATTACTAAAAACTATTTTACCTATGAGAATCAGCTACTACCTAATGCAAGTAATTTAACTATTCTCAGGTATGAAAACAATGCGAGGAGGCATGAACACCTGAGAAAAGATTAGGAGGAGAAAGACAAGTTAACAAGCAAGCAACAATGGCTAAATTGAGCGGCCTGGCCTACTAGAACTAGTCTTCAATTAAAACAACAAAGAGGATGCAAATGGAGTCCGATTGGAGTGTTTGACCATAGACTAGAAAGCTTGTCTCTTAAGCATTCCAACAGATCTGGCCTCACCCTTTAATTCAATTTGAGCACGAAGATATCATCAAATAAGTATGGCAGTCAGAAACAGTTTCCTAGGTGTTGGGTGTTGTGCAGCATTATGTTTGTCCCTTTAGGAATCAGATGGCTCAATCACAAATTTTGAATACTCAATAAGTTGGGTTTCGTCGATGGTAAAACAGGTGGTTGTTACATCATGCACATTTACATGACAAAGTAGCTAAGAGCTCAACTACAATCTAAACGAAACCCAAGTATTTCGGCTGCTCGTGGCCTCTATTTATGGGGCATGCAATCCCCCCTAAACTCTATGAAACAAACTAGAAATAAAATCCGACTCTAACTCTATCTGTTACAGTATCAGTTTATATAGATGATTTTGAGTCGCCCATGAGGAATCTATTGATGAAGTTGGATCGGTTGGAAAGGTAACGTGGTAAGCTTTCCACACTATGGCTGAACACTTCTATAGGACTCCGTATGAGCGAGATATGTTTCTTTTGTTGCACGGTGGTCTGTTGAATCCGAATCAAATTTGGAGCCCAAATTGTAGCCGACATGGAGTACGTCCTGTTTTGGACATCTATCCTCTTGTGGTTTGACTTGTATCTAAGTAGAAAAACATTACAAGAATTATTAAATAGCATGCCAACCTCATAATTATGTATACGAGTAGAGAGAAACGAATTCACCTCACGATTTAATTAACGTGTATGAGCTCGTATCATAGGACCTTGCAATGGTGCAACAATTGACTCTGAAGGATGACTTGAAGTGTGTGCATCTGTAGGAGTGATGTCCTTACCATCCTCCCCTTCTTGAATTGAAGTCGTTATCGATGGTAGCTCATCTTCTTCTCCCAAATATGGCTTTAAATCTGAAACGTTAAATGTGGGACTTACCCCAAAAGCTGCAGGCAACTCAAGCTTATCTGTGTTATCATTAATCTTCTCAATAAAAGAACCATCAGCTCGAGAGGCATCAATTTAGAATTTCTCAAATCAAGAAACATATATTTTGTCAAATGCAACCAAACAAGATCACCAGGTTCAAAAGCAACACTTTTCCTTCCCTGATCACTGACAAGTTTATTTAGCATTCATACGCTCTATATTCTCCTTAGTTGTCTCATGTATTTTTAAGATCAATTCAGCATGTTGTTTAGCACATAATTTACCCTCTCCGAAGATGGAAATGGTAATAAGTCAATTGGAGCATGAGGTATGTGAAAGTGCATCTAGGCCCCTAAATAATTTTGGTGATTAATGACAACAAGATTAAGTGACTAATGAGCTTTATGAGTATTGTGAACAGATGATTACGGTCATGGAATGTCGCTTAAGAAAAGTGGACCCTCAAATCGAAGGAGAAAAGGCATCGGTTAAACTCAACGGTTGTATATGTATTTTTAATTTTATTTGAGTTTAAGGATAGCCATACTATTAAGAGGGATACGACGGGAAATCACTTCTAGGATATACTTGTGCTCAAAGAATGAAAATTGAATTGCGAAAGTTTTTAAAATCATTGCATTTCCACCAAAAGGATACTTCTGGCTGAGGGGGTCAGGCCGGAGTATCCGGACATTAAGTCCGGACACTCCGGGTTAGGGCCCTCGGTTGCTCTCTCTGGTAAGTCCGGAGTATCCGGACATTTAGTTCGGACACTCCGGGGTAAAATGGTCCGGAGTATCCGGGGATTAAGTCCGGATACTCCGGGTTAACCTTCTCGGTACACACCAAATCATCTTCAGTCCGGATACTCCGGAGTTTGCGTAGCACAGTCATAACGGTTGGATTTTGAGAAGCCTATTTAAGCCCTTATTCAAAATCTACCCGTTAGAGACCTCATTCATTGTAGCATTCAACTCTCAAGCTCTCACTCTCACTCTCTTGAGCCCTAGTCTCCTTCCCCCACTTGAATCTTGGATTTGATTTGAATCTTTGGGGAGAAAGGAGTGGATTTAAGTGCTTTGAGCTTGCATCTTTGATTCTTGAGCACAAGTTTCATCTTTCAAGACGATTTAGCGGCATATTTGTTACTCTTGGAGTTTGAAGGGCTCCTAGACGGCAAGGAGTCACCGGGAGCCTCCAATCTTGGTGTGGTGAGCCCCGGAGGTTTGTGAAGGCAAGTCTCGCCTCCGAAAGGAAAGAGGCAAGAAGTGAAGACCGGTGAGTGCTTTGTGCAACACCGGGAGGAAAGTGGTCAAGAGGGACCCGGCCTTTGTGCCTCCTCAACGGAGACGTAGGATTCCCTTCAAGAATCTGAACTTCGGGTAAAAAATCATTGCCTTCTTGTTCTTCATTTGCTTGTGCTAGGGTTTGTTGTTCTTGAATCTTTCGGAACCCCGATCTACTCTATCCTTGTGTTTGGTTCTAGATCCACAACATCCTCAGGTAGCTGATATCATTTAGAGTATTTGCATTCATTTAGATTGTTGAAAATTTGCAGAGATTTAAAATCTCACTTCGAGATTCACAGTCCGGAGTATCCGGACAAATACCCTGGACAGTCCGGACATACCGGAGTATCCGGACAAAAACCCCGAACACTTCGGCCTCAGACCCTCGGGAGATTTTAATTTGCTGCAAAATTTTAATCCGCCTCTTCACCCCCCTCTAGGCGATATCACCGGTCCTTTCAATTGGTATCAGAGCCAAATCTCCGTAGTTTGGCTTAACCGCTTGGAGAATCTAGGATGTCAGAAACAGAGAAGCTTACCGAAGGCCGTAACCAAACCAAGGCTACGGGCTCCAGTAGTGGGGTTGCAATTCCATATGAGTATCCATCCTTTGGTGTCTCAAGCTCCTCATCTTATGTCTCCGTGCCTTCCGGTCGAGCACCTCATTTCGATGGCACTCACTATGCCGCATGGAAACATAAGATGAAGATGCATTTGAGATCACTTCACCCCTCTATTTGGAAGATTGTGCAAACAGGTTTCAAGCCCGTTGATCCAGAAAATCTCACTTCCGAAGAAGACAAAGCTCAACATTTCAATGACTTGGCCGTCAATGCCTTGTTCAATGCATTGAGTGATTCTGAGTTCAACCGAGTAGATGGACTCGAGGAAGCAAAGGCAATTTGGGATAGACTCATGGTTACTCATGAAGGAATTTCAAGTGTACGAGAATCAAAGATAGAGCTCATTATTGGTGAGCTAAGCCGTTTCACATTGGAAGAAGGAGAGTCTTATACAAGAATGTTTGATCGCTTGATGGTGCTTGTGAATCAAGCTAAGGGCCTTGGGTGCACTGATCTTACCGACAAAGCCATGGTGAAGATCATTCTTCGTGTGATCACCCCCACCAAACACAACCTTGTTCAACTAATCCGAGACCGGCCCAACTTCGACACATTGACGCCTCATGATGTTATCGGGAGGCTGATGACGGATGAAATGATGATAAAGGAGGCCGAGGTTGTTGAAGAACTAAAGTCAGGCAAGAAAAAGGGTATTGCTTTGAAGGCAGTGAAGATTGCGCGAGAAGCCGAGGAAAGTACAAGTGAAGATGATGAATCATGTGGCCCACTGACTAATGAGGACATGGCTCTATTTGTAAGAAGATTCAACAAGTTCTTCAAAAAGAAGAACTTCAAATCGGGAGGTCATTCAAAGAACTCAGGAAGCAAATCAAGGGGTAGACATTCTACTAGAAGATGCTATGAATGCGGTGAACCCGGCCACTTCATTGCTAGGGTGCCATAAAAGGAGAAGAAAGAGGAGAAACCTCATCAAAAGGGCAAGTACCGGAAGAAGGATAAGGAGAGGAGCAAGAAGTACAAAGGCAAGGGGCATGCTTACATTGGAAAGGAATGGAACTCCGACTCCAACTCCGATTCCGACTCCGAGTCTGATTCCGACAATGAGGGTGGAATCGCCTCCGTCGCCATCGCTACTTCAACGACAAAGTCGAAAGGCCTCTTCGACAACTTGAGCGACGAAAATGAAGATGCTCCGATGTGCCTTATGGCAAAGGGGCACAAGGTATCATCAAAAACCTCCACTCCTTCCATTGTTAATGATTGTCTAGATGAGAGCGATAGCGATAGTGATGATGATGTTGACTCTATGCTCAAATCCATGAAAAACTTTGACATTCATAAGCTAGATTTGCTTCTAAAAGATATTGAAAAATTGGAGGAAGTAGTAGAACAAAAGGAAGCTACTCTCGAGGCTCAAGAGAATTTGCTCATCCTCGAAAAGGAGAAAAATCATGAGCTAGAGAAGAGCTTATCTTTTAAAAGAGAGAAAAATGAGGAATTGGTTAAGAACTCAAAATTGACCAAATCCGAGGTGACTAGTCTTGAGATCACCAACGCTTCACTTGAAGAGGAGCTTGCTAAGGCAAAGGACGCTTGCAAGGCTCTTGAGTTGAAGCTTGTTGATCTCAAGAATAGCCCTTCGATTACCTCAACCATTAGCTCCAATTCTTTATTACCTTCTACTAGCAATGGATGTGCTAGATGCTACAACGTTAATATTGATACTTATGCCACTAACCTTGAGACATTGCAAGTATTAGCATATGAAAATGAGAAGCTCAAGGGAATGCTTGAAGATGGACTTCAAAAGTCCTACAAGGCAAGTAAGGGACTAGAGGAGTTCCTAGGTAAGCGACAAGGTAACACTATGAGGCATGGGCTAGGATATACTCCACCCAAAGGGAAAAAGAGCAATATTGTGGTTGCTCCTTTAAACAAGCCCATCCAATTTGTTAAGAGCAAAGAAAACTCTAAGTACAAAAATCACTCTACATTCTTTGCATCATATGTGCTTAAGAGGACTAACTTTGGTCGTGTAGTTGCTTGTCACATTGGGGGTAAGCCCAAAAATGCTATTAATGTGCGTTCTATTTGGGTTCCCAAATCACTTGTTACTAACGTGCGTGGACCTAAACAAATTTGGGTACCAAAGAGCAAAAACTAAATTTCATTTTGTAGGCCTACATCTCCGGTGGATCAAGTTGGATCTTGGATAGCGGATGTACACATCATATGACCGGAGAAAGGGCAATGTTTGCACACTTGGACGCCAATGGATCGAATAGAGAAAGCATCATTTTTGGCGACAATGGAAAAGGTGAAGTGGTAGGTTTAGGTAAGATTCTAATTACTAATGATTTTCATATAAACAATGTTTTACTTGTCGAATCACTAAGTTACAATTTGTTGTCCGTTGCTCAATTATATGAAGCGGGCTACAATTGTGTATTTAGTGATAAGGGTGTGGATGTCGTTAAGAGGGATGATGGTTCAATAGCTGTTAAGGGTCGTTTAAAGGGAAATCTCTATCTCATAGACTTTACTACGGATAGAATTAACCTTGAGACGTGCTTAATGGCCAAATCTAGCATGGGTTGGTTATGGCATCGCCGACTTGCTCATGTTGGTATGAGGAACCTTCACAAACTCATTAAAGGCAATTACATCCTTGGACTAACAAATATTGTCTTTGAGAAAGATAGGGTGTGTAGCGCGTGTCAAGCCGGGAAGTAAGTTGGAGCATCTCATCCCGCAAAGAACGTGATGACTACCTCAAGACCGTTGGAGATGCTTCACATGGATTTGTTCGGCCCCGTCACCTACATAAGCATTGGAGGAAATAAGTATGGTTTAGTTATTGTTGACGACTTTTCTCGCTTTACTTGGGTGTTTTTCTTGCATGATAAAAGTGAAGCCCAAGGAACTTTAAAAAAATTCATGAGAAGGGCTCAAAATGAATTTGAAGTGAAGATCAAGAGAATTCGGAGTGACAATGGCACCAAATTCAAGAACACCGGTGTGGAGGAGTATCTCGATGAAGAAGGCATCAAACACGAGTTCTCGGCTCCCTATTCCCCTCAACAAAATGGGGTAGCCGAGAGGAAGAATCGTACCCTCATCGAGATGGCGCGCACGATGCTTGACGAATATTAGGTCTCCGACATCTTCTGGGCGGAGCCCATTAACACAGCGTGTCACAGTACCAACCGTCTATACCTCCACAAGATTTTGAAGAAGACGGCGTACGAGCTCCTCACCGACAAGAAACCAAATGTATCCTACTTCCGAGTCTTTGGAAGAAAATGCTATATTCTCAACAAGAAAGCTAAGTCCTCTAAATTTGCTCCTAAAGTAGATGAAGGCTTCTTGCTTGGCTATGGATCAAATGCTTATGCATACCGAGTTTTCAACAACACCACCGGTGTGGTTGAAATTTCTTGTGATGTGACATTTGATGAAACTAACGGTTCTCAAGTAGCGCAAGTTGATCGTGTTGTGATTGACAGGGAAGAACCTCCATGCGAAGCAATCAAGAAATTGGCCATTGGAGAGGTGAAACCAGTGGAGCAAGATGAAATCCTGAGCACCCCAACCCGATCCGGGATAATGTCCGGAGTATCCGGACTAACCCGGAGTGTCCGGGTTCAACCCCGGATATTCCGGACTGCAATGCTCCAAATGATGCTCCTTCCTCATCCATACAAGCACAAGATGGCTCGAACACCTCTCAAGATGATGGAGGCCCTATTCAACGTTTAAATGCAACTGTTCCTTATCCAAGAGTGCATCAAAGCGTGCAACGAGATCATCCCGTCGACAACATCCTTGGAGACATTAACAAGGGAGTATCCACTAGATCTCGAGTTGCAAATTTTTGTGAATTTTACTCCTTTGTTTCTTCTCTTGAACCGCTTAAGGTAGAAGAAGCACTCCAAGATCCGGATTGGGTGATGGCTATGCAAGAGGAGTTAAATAACTTCGAGCGGAACCAAGTGTGGAAGCTTGTCGAAAGGCCCAAGCAAAATGTGATTGGAACCAAATGGGTATTTCGAAACAAGCAAGATGAGCATGGGGTTGTGACGAGAAACAAAGCCAGGTTGGTCGCTAAAGACTTTACACAAATCGAAGGTTTGGATTTTGATGAAACATACGCTCCAATAGCTAGGCTTGAATCCATTAGAATATTACTTGCCTTTGCTACTCACCATGATTTTAAGTTGTATCAAATGGATGTAAAGAGCGCCTTTTTGAATGGACCACTCTCCGAGATGGTCTACGTTGAGCAACCATCCGGCTTCGAAGACCCAAATCATCCGGACCATGTCTACTTCGTACACAAGGCTCTTTATGGACTTAAACAAGCGCCAAGGGCATGGTTTGAGTGTCTTCGTGATTTTCTCTTCGAACAAGGTTTTGTAGTCGGAAAGGCCGACCCCACTCTCTTTACTAAACATATCGATAATGATTTATTTGTTTGTCAAATATATGTTGATGACATTATATTCGGATCTACTAATGAACATTTGTGCAAGGAGTTTAGCAGGATAATGACCAAAAGATTTGAGATGTCCATGATGGGCGAATTGAAGTTCTTCCTCGGTTTTCAAGTCAAACAACTTAAGGAAGGAACCTTCATATGCCAAACCAAATACATCAAGGACATGCTCAAGAAATTTGGTATGGAGAACGCCAAGCCAATTAAGACGCCAATGCAAACCAACGGGCATCTATGATGAGGACATCACTCCTATGCATACGCCCGAGACTCCTCCAGTTTTGATGCAAGGACCCATCACAAGAGCACCAGCACGGCATTTGAATCAACAGGTGAGCTCGTTCCTAAGTGCCTATGTATATACTTGTGAGGATGGTATGCTACCTAATGATATTATTGATTATATTGTACTTAGGAACTTTGGAGAGGATCATGAAGGCCTTGGGAACCAGCAAGGGCCAGGAGGGAGGCAAGGAGGACGTCCAAGTCAAGTTGGAGTCCCAATTCATCTCGGAGTCGGAGTCCCAATTCAACTCGGAGTCGACTACCTCGGCCACCAGGAGCAGTATTCACTAAAATCGTCGCCCAGGCCACAAACGGACTCCGATTTCAATGATACACATATGTATCGAAAGCTAAGGAGATAATATTTCAAATGGCACTAGTTTCAGGTCAATTGGACTTCGGAGTCAACGGGAATACACAAAACAATCTAAAATACTTTTTCAGTCTGAGTTCGAGTCCAGTTCGGCCTCAGCAACAGCACTGATTTTAAAGTGCCATAACTTTTGATTCCGGAGGGCACTGGAGACCCATGAGTACACATTTGAAAGATCTCGGAGTCTACTTTCCAAAGGATCTAGCCTCACCTCAAAAGTCCTTCAGATGCGTCCGAAAATTGCCAAAAACCAAATGTTGCTTTTTCAGTCCGAGTCAAACTCTAGTCAAAGTAGGCTTGGTGTTTTCAATTTGAGTTGTATTAGATCTCCAATGCTATGGACGACCCCCTCCTGCTCCCCTAGTATAAATAACCACCCAAACCCTCATCTAGGACTTGGGTTTTGCTTAGATCAATTCTATCTTTGAACAGTGTCGCCGTTCATCGGTTTGTGGAACACCAACTCGTGTGCTTAATATAATTCGCAATTTCAGATTGCTTCTTCTACGTTCTTGCTTGTGTTCTCGATTCACATGCAGGGATAAGCCTTCTTGGTGAGGTCAACCGTGTTTGTGCAAGGTTGATAACCAATGGAGCCGTGGTGTAGCGATTGCTGGGTTCGGATCGGTTCTGATCGGAAGCCGGATAGTCAACGTCGAGTCTCCACCAATCAACTTACCTCTACCTGTCAGAAGATCGGGCCACCATGCGCATCAAGTGGTATCAGAGCCTCGGTTTCCCATCAGGTATCATTGTATCCCCTTTAGTTTTGTTTTGCCATCATCCTAGAGTCCGAAAAACGCCCCACAAAAGTTCATCATCAATTCATTGTCCTACAACCCTTTGAGCCTTGCAACCGTTTTCGATGTCGTATTGTTGAGTATTGATCCATAGTCATCGTCTTGTTGCTGGTTTGAGGTCACGATTCTAGTTGCTAGTTGTCCCTGTCCGTTGCCCTAGTTCTTGTTTTGCATCAATTATCAACCCATCATCGCCAACCCTAGAACCGAACCAAATTCTTCTCGGTTGGTCCTTGCCGTTGCTCTGCATTATAAAACCTATTCCGCAAACCCTAGATAGGTCGCGAGCCGCCTTGTGTCAATTGCCTTGCACCGCTGGCCATCCTTTTCACCATAAACCTAATCCTATTCTAGCCTAACAGGAGAAAGATCTGAATCGCGAGCAATTCCAGTTGTGTAGTGTTCACTAAAACTAGCATAACTTTTGCATCTGAACTCCAATTTGGGTCTATTTTTTTGTTTCAAAGGGGACGACAGCAGCATCTGAAAATTCCACGTCTTTAGACCTGTGCAATTTTGACCCTAAAAACCTCTAAGACTGAGTTTGGCATCAGAAAGTTCTTGTCTGTTTTGTCAATTCTTTAAGACATCGGTTTCTGCCGTCTGTTGCTTCAAATTGTGAGATTTTTGTTTCTCCTATGAGTTAAGAGGTATATATTTGTGTTAAAAAAAAAAAAAAAAAAATAAGAGGAGAGAAAGAGCCAAACCGGCAAAAAAAAAGAGAGAAGAGAAAGAGAAGTAGAAAATCAAATTGCTTGCATCCTTTGAGTCCTTTGTGTTTTGATATATCCCTTGCTAGGTTGAACTAGTTCTAGGAGCACGCTTAGGCCAGCAAGCTGTGACAAGAACTTTGAATCTTTATTCAGCTTTGCTACTTGTTTTGAAATTTGCTAATCCTTGCTACTATACTTTGCCTTCCAAGCTCCACCTTTCTTACGATCGATTCGAGTTCAATTCGCAATCGCTACACTCAAGCTTATCACGGTATCACGAACCAGCCGCCGGTTGTACCACTGTTGCATTGGTAAGAACACTTGTAAGAGCGTGGTAAGACGCTTCAGAGTGAGTGAAACCACCTTCTGCTGCCAAAGTAGTTGATAAGGATTATACCACCGGTTGTTTTTGTTTCTTTTGTCTTTCTTTCAACTAACAATGGCAGGTAATGAGGAAGATGAGTGTGTTACACGGAACGAGCTTAACAACGCGCTCAATGACATCAACACAAACATCGCAAGGATCGGCCAAGATAACGACCAAAGATTGGAGAGGATAGGCGAAGCATCGCCAATCTTCTTACCGAGTTGGAAAATTTTGAGAGACAACCGCCTCCCAATGGAGCTCATGAGTGGAAGATCAAGAAGAGTCTGTCGCGGGAGATGATGTGGATGGAGAAGGCCACGATGCCTTTGCGCTCGGCAGATTGCGAGGATGTGCGACAACAACAACGCTGAATAACAACCGTCAAGGTATGGGAGGTAACAATTTTAATCCTCGTAATGGTCGTGGACATGATGATTCTTTTGCTAGGGTTAAATTTACCATACCATCTTTTTTGGTACTTATGATGCTGAAGTTTACTTAGATTGGGAAATGACAATTGAACAAAATTTAACTCCCATCTTGTTCTGAGATACATAGAGTTAGACAAGCTACTAGTGAGTTTAAAGATTTTGCTATCATTTGGTGGAATGAAATAGTAAATCTGGATTAGCACGATACATGGGATAGATTAAAACAAGCTATCGTAGAAGATTTGTTCCTCCTTCCTATAAGCGTGATATCGCAAGAAATTGCAACGCTTAAGTCAAAATAATAAATCTGTTGAGGAGTACTACCAAGAGCTACAAATAGGCATGTTGCGTTGTGAGGTAATTGAGGATGAGGAGGATAAGATGGCTCGTTTTATGGGGGTTCTGGCGTGAGATTCAGGACATAATTGATTACAAAGAATATAATTCTATCAATAGATTGTTCGACTTGCTATGTTGGCGAAAAAAGAATTGCGGGAAAACAACAAAGGCTTAGGAGCAATTTGACAACATACCCACACCAAAGACAACGGGGACAACCACATCAGCGCCACCCTTTCTATTAGGTCTGCTGCCCCTCCATGAGTAGGCGCGTTCAGCAACACCATCACCGCCATCACAGTACCGAGGTGAGTAAATCTAACCATGTGCAGGCACCAACAAAGAGTTCTTCATCGGTGGCTTCCACGGGTCGAACAACGGAAATTGTGTGCCACCGATGCAAGGGGATGGGCCATGTCATGAAGGATTGCCCAAGTCGTCGAGCTACATTACCTTGAAGAAGGTGGGTACATTAGTGCTAGTGATGTTGAGGATGAATATGCTCTTGCAGCTAACCTTGCAGATAATGAGGATGACCATGAGACGGGCGACGATGATGAGGAAATTTTAGGGACCGCTGCCACCAAGAATTATAGGACAATCATCGTTACAGCGAGTGTTGGCGCTCAAATGGAGCAAGCGGACAAGCTACAACGCCATAATTTGTTTCAGATGTACCTCATCGTTAAGGACCGTCGTGTTCGTGTCATAATTGATGGTGGGAGCTGCAATAACTTGGTGAGTTCAGATCTAGTGGAGAAGCTTTGCTTGCCCACACATGCACACCCTCATCCCTACCATATTCAATGGTTCAATAACAGTGGTAAGGTGAAGGTAACACAAACTGCGAGAGTGCAATTTTCCATTGGAACATACCATGGTTTTGCTGATTTTGATGTAGTGCCTATGCAAGCATGTTCCCTTTTGTTAGGCCGTCCATGGGAATTTGATACTGATGCAATTCATCACGGTAGAAGTAACAAATACACTCTTATACACAAGGGGAAGAAAATCACTTTACTTCTTTTGACTCCTGCTGAAATTGTGCAATGTGACAAAGTGAGAGCTGAAAATGAGAGAAAGGAGAGTGCGCTAGAATCTGAAAATCAGCAAGTGGCTAAAAATATTTTCCCACCTAAGAAAGACAAGAAAGAACCTAGTTCTAGGTCGAGGAATTAAATTGAAGGGTGGTGTTATGCTTGCTACAAAATGTGACCTTGCTGAAATTAATGAGAATGATGCACCGTGCTATGCTTTGATATGCAAAGATGCTTTGTTTTCATTGGATGATATGCCCAGTGCTTCGCCTCCTGCTGTCACTAACCTTTTCCTGCATTGCAAAGAGGGAAGAATATGGGACAAATATGTGATAAATGATGGATTTGTGTTTAGAGCTAACCGCCTATGCGTTCCAGTTGGATCCGTTCGTTTTCTTTTGATATAGGAAGCTCATGGAGGAGGTTTGATGGGTCATTTTGGTGCCAAGAAGACGGAGGCCGTTTTGTCCGCTCACTTCTTTTGGCCGACGATGAGGCGAGACATTGAGAGGTTTGTATCCCGCTGCACTACATGTCAAAAGGCTAAGTCACGATTGAATCCACATGGTTTATATATGCCTCTTCCTGTTCCTAGCATTCCATGGAAAGATATATCTATGGACTTTATTTTAGGACTGCCTAGGACCAAGAGGGGGAGGGATAGTATTTTTGTGGTGGTTGATAAATTTTCTAAGATGGCTCACTTTATCCCTTGTCATAAGAGCGACGATGCTGTTAATATTGCTAACATTTTCTTTCAAGAAATCGTTCGCTTGCATGGTATGCCTTCTACTATTGTTTCAGATTGTGATGCCAAGTTTTTGAGCCACTTTTGGAGAACTCTATGGAATAAATTGGGGACCAAGCTGCTGTTTTCAACAACATGTCATCCCCAAACCGACGGCCAAACCGAGATAGTAAATCGTACATTATCTACTATGTTGAGGGCTGTTTTGAAGAAAAATTTGAAGATGTGGGAAGAGTGTTTGCCGCATGTTGAGTTCGCTTATAATAGGGCGGTACACTCCACCACCAAGATAAGTCCTTTTCAGGTAGTATATGGCTTCAATCCCCGTGCTCCTATTGATCTATTACCTTTACCTACTAGTGAACGAGTTAATCATGATGTTAAGGAACGTGCTGAATTTATTCTGAAATTGCATGAAAAGACTAAAGAAAATATTGAAATGATGAATGAAAGGTATAGGACTGCTGGAAGTAAAGGTAGAAAGGAAGTAAAACTTGAACTGGGTGATTTAGTATGGTTACACTTGAGAAATGATCGTTTTCCAGAATTGAGAAAGTCTAAATTAATGCCTAGAGCTGATGGTCCTTTCAAGATACTTGAGAAAATAAATGATAATGCATATAAACTTGAGTTGCTGCCCGAATTTGGGGTTAGTCCCACATTTAACATTGCAGATTTGAAACCGTTCATGGGAGAAGATGAGCTTGAGTCGAGGACGACTCCACTTCAAGAGGGGGAGGATGATGAGGACATCACTCCTATGCATACGCCCGAGACTCCTCCAGTTGTGATGCAAGGACCCATCACAAGAGCACGAGCACGGCAATTGAATCAACAGGTGAGCTCGTTCCTAAGTGCCTGTGTATATACTTGTGAGGATGGTATGCTACCTAATGATATTATTGATTATATTGTACTTAGGAACTTTGGAGAGGATCATGAAGGCCTTGGGAACCAGCAAGGGCCAGGAGGGAGGCAAGGAGGACGTCCAAGTCAAGTTGGAGTCCCAATTCATCTCGGAGTCGGAGTCCCAATTCAACTCGGAGTTGACTACCTCGGCCACCAGGAGCAGTGTTCACTAAAATCATCGCCCAGGCCACAAACGGACTCCGATTTCAATGATCCACATATGTATCAAAAGCTAAGGAGATAATATTTCAAATGGCACCAGTTTCAGGTCAATTGGACTTCGGAGTCAACAGGAATACACAAAACAATCCAAAATACTTTTTCAGTCTGAGTTCGAGTCCAGTTCGGCCTCAGCAACAGCACTGATTTTAAAGTGCCATAACTTTTGATTCCGGAGGGCGCTGGAGACCCATGAGTACACGTTTGAAAGATCTCGGAGTCTACTTTCCAAAGGATCTGGACTCACCACAAAATTCCTTCAGATGCGTCCAAAACTGCCAAAAACCAAACATTGCTTTTCAGTCCGAGTCAAACTCAAGTCAAAGTAGGTTTGGTGTTTTCAATTTGAGTTGTATTAGATCTCCAATGCTATGGACGACCCCCTCCTGCTCCCCTAGTATAAATAACCACCCAAACCCTCATCTAGAACTTGGGTTTTGCTTAGATCAATTCTGTCTTTGAACAGTGTCGCCGTTCATCGGTTTGTGGAACCCCAACTCGTGTGCTTAATATAATTCGCAATTTCAGATTGCTTATTGTACGTTCTTGCTTGTGTTCTCGATTCGCACGCAGGGATAAGCCTTCTTGGCGAGGTCAACCGTGTTTGTGCAAGGTTGATAACCAACGGAGCCGTGGTGTAGCGATTGCTGGGTTCGGATCGGTTCTGATCGGAAGCCGGATCATCAACGTCGAGTCTCCACCAATCGACTTACCTCTACCTGTCGGAAGATCGGGCCACCGTGCGCATCAATCTAGACCTCGACAAAGAAGGTAAACCGGTCGTCTAAAAGGTATATCGCTCGATGATCGGTTCTCTACTTTATCTTTGTGCATCTAGACCCGATATCATGCTTAGTGTGTGCATGTGTGCTCATTTTCAAGCCGCTCCTAAACAGTGCCACATGGTGGCCGTAAAACAAATCTTGAGATATTTAGTGCACACTCCTCATTTTGGGCTTTGGTATCCAAAATGTTCATCTTTTGAATTAGTTGGGTATTTCGATGCGGATTATGTCGGATGTAAGGTGGATAGGAAGAGTACCTCGGAAACTTGTCAATTCTTAGGTAGATCCCTTGTTTCTTGGTCCTCTAAGAAATAAAATTCCGTAGCTCTATCCACAGCCGAAGCCGAATACATTGCCGCCAGGAGTTGTTGTGCTCAATTGCTTTGGATGAGGCAAACCCTAAATGATTATGGCCTAACCTATAACCATGTTCCACTCTTGTGTGACAATGAGAGCGCCATAAAAATTGCCAACAATCCCGTCCAACACTCCCGTACCAAGCATATCGATATTCGCCACCACTTCTTGAGAGATCATTCCACTAAAGATGATATCGATATCCAACATGTGAGCACGAATGACCAACTAGCCGATATTTTTACCAAGCCTCTCGAGGAAAAGAGATTTTGTGAATTGAGAACTGGGCTAAATATCCTTAATTCTCGCAATTTGGCTTGAAAGGTGCACACCATTGATTGATGTTTGCAAAATGTCTTAGAAAAGTTTTTTGGTCCTTTTCTTCGATTTTATTGTGTTGTTTGAAATTCTTGATCTTCGGATCTGGCCTAAATACTACGTGAATATGGCTTGTTTGGTTGAGTGTTCGCTAGTCACAAAGTATATAGGGCCTTGAGGACCTCTTATCTCCATGCTACAAGCAAATATACCCCTTTATTCCTTGCATATTCCCTCTTGGATCCCGAGCTGTCAACCCGGACATTCCGAGGTTTTTGTCCGGACTATCCGGATAGTCCGGAGTATTCGGACTAATTGTCCGGAGTATCCGGGTTGAGGCGGCTGTGCCTATTTAAGCCGTGCGGGGGGCTTCTTTTCTCTCTCCTTTGCCATTTTCTTCAACCGCATCTCCTTCAATTCGTCGCCCTAGCCGCCGCCCTCGGTTCCTCCTCCGTTCCCAGCATTCTCCTCACCTTTTGGAGTCTCCGGATCATTCCCGGAGGTTGGGGAAGTGTTCTCCGCTCGGCATTCTCCTCTTGGGTTGCTCTTTCTCGCGGTAAGCTTTTCTTTTTGTCCTAACCTCTTTGATCTTTGAAATACCTAGGAATAGGTTGCCTTGCTAAAGTCCATTCATTTCCTAGATCAATCCCAACAATGGGCTCTTCGTAATTGTGGATAGTTTTGTAAGTTAGGTTTTTGGGTTTGAGTCTGAACAATCCGGACTCTCCGGACATTTTATCCGGAGTATCCGGACACTCCGGACATTTTATCCGGAGTATCCGAACTATCCGGACACTCTGGATCAAATGCCCCGGAGTATCCGGCCTGTATCTCTCGGCCCAAAAATTTAAATTATGAAACTTACCTTCTTGCGAACCCATTTTCACTCCATTCCTTGTTCCCTCTCAGATGGCTTCTTCCCAGGGAGGTTCCGGTGCAGGAAAGCGCCCACCTGTTGACTCTCCTCCCTCTTCTCCCGTTTCCGACGCTTCCAAGAAGAAAAGGCATACCGTGAGAAAGGTTAGTCAGGGCCATGCCAATCTTCTCACAGCTCCTCCAGCTGCTCCGTCTCCTCAGCCTGCAGAAGAGCATCCCGCGGACGCCCATGCAAGGCTTCGAGAGCAGAAAAAGAAGCGGTTTCAGGAGTCGAGAGAGGCGATTGGTCCCCTTGAGAAGTTCCGTCCTGTGTGGAGGTATCTTGGCCAGATGAGCCGGCTTCGAGCGATAGACTACCCGTGTTGGTGCTGGCAAGGGCAAGGCTATTGTAGAGCACAGGAACAAGGATCCACTGGAATTTCACCAAGATGAATACGTGGACAAGCGCTTCTGGAACAAGTTTCATTCGGATTTCTATGAGTCTGTGCTCCTTCCCCTAGAGCATTCTGTGGACTGGGAATATATGGCGGACGCTCAAAATCCTATCTTTGATGAGATCATTCAGATTTGCGAGCGCCATCAGGTGAAGAACATTATGAGCTTTCGCTACTCGTGGAATGATGAGGTAATCATGTAGTTTTATTCTACATTGTTCTTCGACAAGAAAGAGGATACTATTTGGTGGATGACAGATCAAGTTTGGTATGTGGCCACCAAGAGGACATTTGCTCGCGTCTTGCGATTAAGGTCGCATGATGGAATCTGGCTTCATGCAAAGAAGGCTATGTCTCTGGCGGCTTGAGCCCTATATGAATCATCGCAGCGCTTTGTGGTGGGCACCATCAAGGGTATGAAGGATGTGCCTGCCGTTCTTCTTCGGATGCTTCAGGTCACTCTTTGGCCTAAGGAAGGAGATGCATCGTCAATCAGCTCCTATGGGTGTAACTTGCTATATCATTTGGTGGAGCGCACTCATGGGTTTGATGTGGTGGATTTTCTTTGGGAAGCAATCCGATACAACTCCTTGAGCAATGTCAGCAGCTGCGGGTACGCTCCATTCATCATGGCTCTTATTGATCATGTCACAGGTCTCGACTTCGTGAAGGATGTGGAGCATTTGTCATACAAGGTTTGACCACCATCAGCCTCTTCAGCTTCATCAGCTCCTGCCGCCCCGAGTGCTCCCGTTGGTCAGCGTCCCCGGGGTCGACCCCCTGGGACCAGGTCTTCTGCCCCTCCAGCAGCAGCAGCAGAGCTCGAGTCTCTCCTTCAGGCTCTCCTACCTCCAGCCGCGACACCATCAAGAGGATGCTTAAGTGCCTTTTCTGCCTGTGTCAGGATGTAGCCACTCAAGTCAAGGAGACTCGACAGGAGCTTCGTGAGCATCGCCGTGAGTTTCGTGCCTACCGCCGCCAACAGGGTGAGGACATTCCTGCTAGTGAGTCCGGGGAATCTTCTGATGCACCTACAGTGGATTCTGCCACTCAGCAGCTTTTCGGACTTCAGCCTTCAGCACCTCAGGGCAGTGTTAGTGGCAGCGACGAGGACAGCGAGGAGGATGACTATCAGCCTTCAGGCGACGACGAGTGATCTTCTACTGTAGACTCTTCCTTTTGGTGTCTTGATGCCAAAGGGGGAGAAAGTATCTAGATTTATTTTGGTTGTGTTTGCTTTGGTTACTTAGTTTATTTGCTTATGTCGCTTATTGTTGAACACTTGTGTTTGTGGTTATTTTAGCTTGCTTGTTGGTTGGTTGGTTGTTGAACTATTGATGTTGAACTAATTGCTTAATTTCAATTTCCCTTTAGCAATGCATTTGTGTGATATCATATCATATTTATTTGTGCAAATTATTTGCTATATATCATGTTATATCCTCTCGAAAGCAAACTTTTAGGGGGAGCTCTTGCCCAAATTTCCCATAAATATGTGCATTTGATATACCACTCAAATTCTTTCAATGCACACATTTAGGGGGAGCTTCTCCGTGTATTTGGTATTCCAAATACAATCTCATTTCAAATTCATTCATAAATCTAATCGTGTTGTCATCAATTCACCAAAAAGGGGGAGATTGAAAGTGCATCTAGGCCCCTAAATAATTTTGTTGATTAATGACAACAAGATTAAGTGACTAATGAGCTTTATGAGTATTGTGAACAGATGATTACGCTTATGCAATGTCGCTTAAGAAAAGAGGACCCTCAAATCGAAGGAGAAAAGGCATCGGTTAAACTCAACGGTTGTATATGTATTTTTAATTTTATTTGAGTTTAAGGATAGCCATACTATTAAAAGGGATACGACGGGAAATCACTTCTAGGATATACTTGTGCTCAAAGAATGAAAATTGCATTGCGAAAGTTTTTAAATCATTGCATTTCCACCAAAAGGATACTTCTGGCTGAGGGGGTCCGGCCAGAGTATCCGGACATTAAGTCCAGACACTCCGGGTTAGGGCCCTTGGTTGCTCTCTTTGGTAAGTCCGGAGCATCCGGACATTTAGTCCGGACACTCCAGGGTAAAATGGTCCGGAGTATCCGGGGATTAAGTCTGGATACTCTGGGTTAACCTTCTCGGTACACACCAAATCATCTTCAGTCCGGACACTCCGGGGTTTGCGCAGCACAGTCATAACGGTTGGATTTTGAGAAGCCTATTTAAACCCTTACTCAAAATCTACCCGTTAGAGACCTCATTCATTGCAGCATTCAACTCTCAAGCTCTCACTCTCACTCTCTTGAGCACTAGTCTCCTTCCCCCACTTGAATCTTGGATTTGATTTGAATCTTTGGGGAGAAAGGAGTGGATTTAAGTGCTTTGAGCTTGCATCTTTGATTCTTGAGCACAAGTTTCATCCTCCAAGACGATTTAGCAGCGTATTTGTTACTCTTGGAGTTTGAAGGGCTCCTAGACGGCAAGGAGTCACCGGGAGCCTCCAATCTTGGTGTGGTGAGCCCCGGAGGTTTGTGAAGGCAAGTCTCGCCTCCGAAAGGAAAGAGGCAAGAAGTGAAAACTGGCGAGTGCTTTGTGCAACACCGGGAGGAAAGTGGTCAAGAGGGACCCGGCCTTTGTGCCTCCTCAACGGAGACGTAGGATTCCCTTCAAGAATCCAAACTTCGGGTAAAAAATCGTTGCTTTCTTATTCTTCATTTGCTTGTGCTAGGGTTTGTTGTTCTTGAATCTTTCGGAGCCCCGATCTACTCTATCCTTGTGTTTGGCTCTAGATCCACAGCATCCTCAGGTACTTGATATCATTTAGAGTATTTGCATTCATTTAGATTGTTGAAAATTTGCAGAGATTTAAAATCTCACTTTGAGGTTCACAGTCCAGAGTATCCGGACAAATACCCCGGACAGTTCGGACATACCGGAGTATCCGGAAAAAAACCCCGGACACTCGGCCTCAGATCCTCGGGAGATTTTAATTTGCTACAAAATTTTAATCCGCCTATTCACCCCCCCTCTAGGCGACATCACCGGTCCTTTCAGTATGAAACCATAAACAATCCGAAAAGGACACATCTTTGTAGTAGAATGCAGCGAACGATTATAAGCAAACTCAATATGAGGCAAACATTCTTTCCACATTTTCAAGTTCTTTTTCAAAATAGCCCTAAGCATAGTAGAGAAAGTTCTATTAACAACTTTAGTTTGCCCATCAGTTTGGGGATGACAAGTTGTAGAAAATAAAAGCTTAGTACCCAATTTTGCCCATAAGGTTCTCAAAAAGTGACTAAGGAATTTAGTGTCAAGATCTGAAACTATAGTGTTTGGCAAACCATGCAAGCGAATAATTTCATTAAAGAACAAATCAGCAACATGTGTAGCATCATCACTTTTATGACATGCTATAAAGTGTGCCATCTTCAAAAATTTATCTACGACAATAAAAATGCTATCCCTCCCCTTCTTTGCTCCAGGTAGACCAAAAACAAAGTCATTGAAATATCTTCCCAAGTTATGCTAGGAACAGGAAGAGGCATACATAAACCATAAGGATTAAGTTGCGACTTAGCTTTTTGACATGTAATGCAGCAAGCAACGTAATGCTCAATGTTCCGTCTCATCTTTGGCCAAAAGAAATTATTAGCAAGTATGTCCTCTGTTTTCTTCATGCCAAAGTGTCCCATCAGTGTGCCTCCATGCCTTTCGTGTAACAACAACAAACGAATGGAGCTAGCCAGAATGCATAGCTTGTTTGCTCAAAACACAAACCCATCGTTAATGATGAATTTGTTCCAAGTTCTTCCCTCTTGTAATTCAGCAATACATCTTTAAAATCAGAATCATGTGCATATTGCTCCTTAATAGTCTCTTATCCAAATATTTTGAAGTCAAGTTGTGAAAGTATGGTATATCTCCTGTACAAACCATCAGCAATTACATTCTCCTTTCCTTTCTTGTGTTTGATGACATAAAGAAAAGACTCAGTAAATTCAACCCATTTAGCATGTCTACGGTTCAGTTTAACAAATTCTTTAAACCAAAGATTATGTTCCCAAGTTTCTAAAGTTAGAACTAAGTAAGTAGAATAGTTCAAACTAGGACCACTCAATTTTTCACTGAAATATGCCACATGTTTACCTTCTTGTAATAACACGCCGCTTATGCCAATTCCACGAGCATCACATTCTAGTTCGAAAGTCTTATTAAAATCAGGAAGTTGGAATAGTGGTGCATGTGTTAACTTATCTGAAGAGCTTTTGACAGGGAGTTGGATGGAATGCTTGGGTGCCTTAGACGATCGTTGTGTTGAATTTGACGAGTATGATGTGGCTTGCTATTTGAAACAGATGGCATGGTGGTGCAGTTAGAGTTGGATGTGGCAGCAGGTGCTCATGGCGTCCATGTTGTATTACGCCCTGCAGAAAAATTAGTTCTTGCACATGCACGTCTTTCCTGCATTTCGCTTTCGGCTTTACAAGTAAGATGAAACAAACGAGTGACAAAATTGTAATCTTTATATTGAAGAATGTCCTGAATTTCACAATTCAATCCACCTAAAAATCTAGCCATAGTGTCTTCCTTATTCTCTACTAACCCAGAACGAAGCATACCAATCTGCAATTCCTAAAAGTAATCTTCTACGCTTTTACAACCTTGCCTTAATTGTGTAGCCTTTGTAACAAGTCACGTGCATAATATGAAGGAACAAATCTAGCACGCATAATTCTTTTTAAGTCATCTCAAGTTTGTGGTGTAGTATTTGGGTGAGTACAACAATATTCACTCCACCAAATAGAAGCAAAATCAGTGAACTCACTAGTAGCAGCTTTGACCCTTTTTATTTGTAGGAAATTTATGGCAAGCAAATTTTTTATCAACATTTAATTCCCACGTAAGATAAGCATTAGGGTCATATTTACCATCAAAAGGGGCATAGTGAATTTAGTTTTGCCAAGTGAAGCATCATTATCACGTACCAGTCGACGTGGGTGCAATGGTCCCATGCCATGTCGATTGCATTGAAGGTGGCATTGCTCACGATCGTTGTGGTTGTTGGCATCATCAAGCTCAATATTAGCAATGTATTCTTCACCGTTATCATCCATCTCGCTTCCTGAAATGCCATTGTTGTTGGCAGCAGCCACAGAAGCAGCAGGGGGCGCCCAATCGCACCAAGTCACCGTATGATTTCTACAAGAGGAGTGTTGACGGCACTGACAGAAACCTCCAGAGTAATAAGTTTGGTGTTAGTCCCAATTTGCGCCATCTACAACTGACCAAGGCCATCATTAGTCGAGTCTCGTACATCCTCATCAAGCGTTTTGGTATGGAGCTTCATTTGTCGCTCAAAATGTGATATGATCGCCAGGTTTATGGTGAACAAGATGGTGCATTCTTTGAGTGTTCATCTGTTCCTGGCATGGTTAGTAGATGACAAGAAACAAATCACAAGAATAGTATGTTCATATCAACTACTAAGATGTAGTTGTTGCACAAGATCACTCCACTCAACTTAAAACCAAGCTCTTACTCGTTAGTACCAAACTAAACAAAAGGTGACAAGTACCAATGATCCCAAATCACTCCTCCTAAAGATTGGTAGTACTGATTGCCTTGGAACAAAGAGACTGTACAATGAAAGCTAGATATGTGGAGCTAGGAGGGCTTCCAATATGTAGTAAGGATGAGCAATATTCAAATCAGCAATGCACACTGAAAATCTGCTCATGGTACTAGTCAAGTTTACTGGTCTTATGCTAAACCGTGCTAGAGATGCAAGCCTAGACACAAACGATATCTTGGTGCGACACAGTACAAAATAAGGCGACAATTCAAATTGCGGCAACAAAGCAAAGCAATGATACGAAAAGATGGTAATGTCTAGCATGGGGTAATCTACACGACAAGGAGTTGGAGGTACTGTCCAAGCACACTTGAACCCGAATTGGAAACAAAAATCCAAGATCAGCCCTTCATAAAATTTGAAATCAACTTTCCAAACAGATTTCACCTTGACTTCCTTATCAATTCTAATTCTCCTTCTTTTCTTTTCTTTTCTTTTTTTTTTTTTTTGAGCTGTTTCTATTCCAAAACTTTCTTTCTCCTTCCTTATGCACAATATGATCAATTGAAAACCGAAGCACAACAGGATGAGAACGGCAAAGTGTGGAGCATTTGGACGTAGGCGGTGCGCAACAAAGATGTATGAGTGGAAGCAAATGTTCGAGTAGCGTGTGTAAGAGGTGATGATGGTGTGTGCAGCAGCGAAGTGATGAAAACGTGTCAAGAACTCAAAACTCTAAAAGTTAGACTGAAGACCGGTGACTCGACATGATGATCCAGCAAAAGCTCAACAATGCAAATACCAAAACGAAATTGCAAGGCACAAAGGGTTTGAACAACGGATAATCTAACACTATATATTTTTGTTGGGCTTTTTTTGGACAGTAAATAAAAGAACGAAGTAACTATGAGAAATAGAAATCTCTCACCGATCAACCTAAAATCTAATACCACTTGATATGTCTCTCGGTCCCGATCTTTTGATGGGAGTGGTAGCTATCAATTTTGGTGGAGACGTTGATGATTCGACTACAACCGTACAAGATGTTGTGCCTTAGCAATTGATACACCAACTCCAGAGTATTATTGATCACACCGAGGAACGATCAACCTGACCACGAGAGCCTTTGTTCCTCCTGCAAGCAATCGAAGAATGAGCAAGAACAAGATCAAAGCAATCTGAAATTACTAATAGGAATCTGATGGCTCAATCATGAATTCTGTATACTCAATAAAGTGGTGTTTTGTCGATGGTTGAACAGGCAGTTTAACCAACACACACATTTACACGATAAAGTAGCTAATAGCTGAACTTCAATCTAAACAAAACCCAAGTATTTCAGCCGCTCCTAGCTTCTATTCATTGGTCATGCAATCCCCCCTAAACTCCTAATGTTGTGGGTCACGTTGGAGCTTGTTTTAGACAATTTCACTCTGGTGTTAATTTTAAGCAAAACGGATACTGAATGGATGGATTTTGATGAAAGTTTGCAATGGAGCGATATGAGTCGAAAACACAACGGAAGGTCCTCCAAGGTGTTGTCAGTCACGTTGGAGCTTGTTTCTTTCATTTTCGCTCCGGTGTTAATTTAGAACAAAACGGGTCCCGAACGGGTGGGATTTTGATGAAAGTTTTGACTAATGCAAAATGCACCAAAAGCACGGGATTATACTCCTAGATATTGCGGGTCACCTTGGAGCTTGTATCGGTCAATTTTGCACCGGTGTTAATTTCAAGCAAACCGGGTCTCAAATTGATGTAGTTTGATGAAAGTTTGCGCTGGTGCGAAACGTGCTGAAAACACACTAGATTGTACTCCTAGGTTTTGTCGATTACATTGGAGCTTGTTTCTATCGATTTTGCTCTGGTGTTAATTTTAATCTAAACGGGTACTGAACAAGTGAATTTTGACGAAAGTTTGCTCTGGAGCGAAAGGCGTCGAAAGCACATTGAATTATACTGCTCGATGTTGTCGATCACCTTGCAGCTTGTTTCGATCGATTTTGCTCTGGTGTTAATTTCAAGCAAAACATGTCTCCAACGGATGGATTATGCCAAAAGTTCACGCTAAAGTGAAACGCACTGGATTATACTCCAAGGTGTTGCCGATAACATTAGAGCATGTTTTCATCAATTTCATTGTAGTTTTAATTTTGACGAAAATGGCTCTCGAACAGGTGGATTTTGATAAAAGTTTGCACCAGAGCAAAACTTGCATAAACTGCACCAGATTATACTCCAAGATGTCCGTCACCTAGGAGCTTGTTTCGGTCGATTTCACTCCAGTGTTAATTTTGACCAAAATAGGTCCCGAATGAGTGGATTTTGACAAAAGTTTGCACCGGAGCGAAACGCGCCAAAAACACACCAAATGGTGCTCCTAGGTGTTGTCGATCACGTTAGAGCTTGTTTTGGTCTATTTTACTCCGGTGTTAATTTTGACCAAAACGGGACCAGAACGAGTGGATTTTGATGAAAGTTTGCACTAGAGCAAAACATGCTGGAAACACTTCGGCTGGTCCTAGTAGAAGTTGTCGGCCACGTTGGAGCTTGTTTCAGTCGATTTCGCTCTGTTGTAAATTTTGACCAAGAGGGGTCATGAACGGGTGGAATTTGACGAAAGTTTCTACTAGAACGAAATGCGTTGAAAATGCACCGTTTGGTCCTCCTAGGTGTTGTCGGTCACCTTGGAGCTTGTTTCGGTTAATTTTGCCCTGGTCTTAATTTTAAGCAAAACGGATCCTGAACAGCTGGATTTTGGCGAAAGTTTGTGATACAGATCGCGGTCCCGATCTTCACGACGTAGGATCACGAACAAGATAACTAGTGCAACCTGACAAATAAAACTCGAAGCCAACCACCGTTTTTAACCGGCAACCTGAATCGAGGATTCGCCCAACCACACTCTCAAAGAACCAACCAACACAACCTGGAATCAATGGACCAGCAGCACCAATTGGGAGCCGATGAAGCGACCACTTCTGTAATCCCGCGAGGAAATCACAAGAGCAAAGGGGTAGAGATCACTCTCTGGATTTGTTAGCACACAGCTGAACAAAGAGGTTCTGTATTCAAATGTCAAAAGTTCCCCTAATGCTGAGATACAAGAGATATTTATACTAGGAACAACCCTCCTAGTTAGGTGTGAAAGGACCCTTCAGTTGATGGGGATAAGTTAGCTCAAAGGTCACCACGAAATGAATTCCCTTAGAGCCTCGCACAGACCTTTCAGCTTCTGGTAGTCTGTTGTAAATTGGCCATTACTTCTTAATGGGAAGTCCAAATGATGCATGGTTTATTTTATTGGATAGTAGAGTTGATAAGCTTTCAATCAAGTACTCATGGACCTCCATTGCCCTCGGGAATCAGGAGTTATGGTCATTTCATTATGGCAGTCCAAACTGAAGAGCTAGAATTTCTCCATGTAATCCATGCAGTCCTCATCCATCTCCTCTTGAGGGTCTTCATAATCTTCATGTTTAAACCTGAGAATGACCAATGTAGAACATTTAGGTAGTATAACATTCTCATATATATTATAATCAAATTCAGCTAGGAGTGAAGTCACCTATTGTTGTAGCTTCTTAGCACGACTTCTTGTCAATGGTCCTTGGTTTTCATGACTTGGTGTAGCTTGGTCTTGGTTCGCTTGTTTGGTTGCATGATTTATGCGCAATGGTGCATGTTCCGTTGGGATATCCGCATCATTCTCCACCTCTTGAAAATGAGTCATCCTCGACTCTATTTCTTCTGTACTCAAAAATGGTGATAAATCTGCAACATTGAATGTTGGGCTAACACCATAGTCTTCTGGAAGTTCAATCTTGTAAGCATTGTCATTAATTTTGGCCAGCACTTTGAATGGTCCATCTCCTCGGGGCATCAACTTAGACTTGCGCTTTTCGGGAAAACGCTCCTTGCGTAGGTGCACCCAAACCAGATCACCCGGTTCAAATGTCATCTTCTTTCGATGCTTGTTTGCCTTGGCAGCAAAGTATTGTGCCTTCTTCTCTAGCTCTTCTTTGGTCTTCTCATGTATCTTCTTCACATATTTAGCACGCTTGGAAGCTTCCATGTTACTTTGTTCCTGCAAAGGTAATGGCAACAAGTCGATTGGAGCAAGGGGTTTGAACCCATATACAACTTCAAATGGACACATATTAGTGGTAGAGTGTACTGCCCTGTTGTATGTGAACTCGATGTGCGGTAAGCACTCTTCCCATTCCTTCAAATTCTTCTTGATAATGGTTCGTAGCAGCGTTGAAAGTGTTCTATTCACCACCTCCGTTTGGCCATCCGTTTGTGAGTGGCATGTTGTGGAAAACAGTAGCCTCGTTCCAAGTTTTGCCCACAATGTCTTCCAAAAGTAGCTCAATAATTTGGTGTCATGATCTGAAACAATTGTCCTGGGCATCCCATGTAATTTCACAACTTCCCTGAAAAACAAAGAGGCTATGTGGGAAGCATCATCGCTTTTATGACATGGTATGAAATGCGCCATTTTAGAGAATCGATCAACAACAACAAAAATTGAATCCCTTCCCCTCTTTGTCCTAGGTAATCTCAAAACAAAATCCATGCTAATGTCTTCCCAGAGAATGCTAGATACAGGCAAAGGAGTGTATAAACCATAGGGGTTCAATTTTGACTTAGCTTTGTGGCATGTGACGCATCGTTGAACATGTCTTTCCACACCTCTTCTCATCTTTGGCCAATAGAAGTGGTCGGCCAGCATCTCATAGGTTTTCTTTCGTCCAAAATGACTCATTAATCCACCTGCATGTGCTTCCTGTAACAACAAAAGTCTAACAGAGGAGTTTGGAATACACAATTTGTTAGCTCTAAACAAAAATCCATCATGCACATGATATTTTTCCCATCCTTTTCCTACAGTACATTTTGCATATGGTTCTGAAAATTCATGATCAGTAGGATACAATTCTTTTAAGATCTCTAGCCTTGGCACCTTTACCTCTAGTTGATTCAGCAAAACATGTTTTCGGGACAAAGCATCAGCAACAAGGTTGTCTTTACCTTTCTTATATTTCACGACATATGGGAAAGTTTCAATGAATTCAACCCATTTGGCATGGCATCTGTTCAGTTTAACTTGGCCCTTCAAATACTTCAAAGCTTCATGATTTGAATGAATAACAAATTCTTTTGGCCATAAATAATGTTGCCAAGTCTCAAGTACTCTTACCAAAGCATACAACTCCTTGTCATATACGAAGTAATTCAATTGCGCTCCTCCCAACTTCTCACTAAAGTATGCAACAGGTTTTCCTTCTTGCATGAGCACACCTCCAATTCCAATCCCACTTGCATCACATTCAACCTCAAAGGTTTTTGTGAAATCTGGCAACACAAGCAAGGGGGCTTCAGTCAATTGTTTCTTCAATTCTTGAAAAGCATTTTCTTGTGGTTCACCCCATTTGAACACAACACCTTTCTTTGTCAACTCATTTAGTGGAGCAGCTATGGTGCTGAAATTTTTCACAAATCTCCTGTAAAAACTAGCAAGTCCATGAAAACTTCTCACCTGGCTTACATTTTCAAGAGTTGGCCATTCCTTGATTGCTTCCACCTTTGATTCATCAACCTGAATTCCCTGTCCTAAAATAACAAAGCTAAGAAACACAACTTGATCTGTACAAAATATGCACTTCTCAAGGTTAGCAAACAATTTTTCCTTTCTAACCACATCCAAAACTTGTCGAATATGCTCAAAATGTTCCTCCAATGTCTTGCTAAAAATCAAGATATCATCAAAATAAACAACAACAAATTTTCCAATGAATGATCTCAACACATGGTTCATCAATCTCATGAATGTACTAGGAGCATTAGTCAAACCGAAAGGCATAACTAACCATTCATACAGCCCAAACTTTATTTTGAATGCAGTTTTCCATTCATCTCCAACTTTCATTCTTATTTGGTGATAACCACTTCTTAAATCAATTTTGGAAAATATCATTGAACCACTCAATTCATCAAGCATATCATCTAGCCTAGGAATAGGATGACGATAGCGAACTGTGATGTTGTTAATAGCTCTATAATCTACATACATCCTCCAAGAACCATCTTTTTTTGGCACCAAAATTACAGGGACAGCACAAGGACTTAAACTTTCATGCACATAACCTTTATCTAAAAGTGCTTGTACTTGCCTTTGAATTTCCTTGGTTTCTTCAGGGTTGGTGCGATATGGTGGACGGTTAGGAAGTGTAGCTCCAGGGATGAGATCAATTTGATGCTCAATACCTCGCAACGGTATTTCCTTTGGAAAAACGTCATTGTAGTCCTGCAAAACATGAGCAATAGCACTAGGAACAGATGTCAAGTCGTTAGCTGAAAGGAGTGAGTCTTTGTTCACAAGTACAATGAGTACTTGGTTTGGGTTTATTCTCACATCTCTCATTTCAGATTTGGTGGCTATCATGACTAAATTTTCTCTCTCTCCTTTCTTTTTATCTCTCACATTTGGCTTGTGGCTCTCACTCACCGATTTGTGGAGGGCACTCAATTTCTTTTTCTCTCTTTCTTTCTCACTCTCAATCTTAACTTCAGAGCTCTTTTGCAAATGCTCAGCAAGAATTTGCTGTGGTGTCATTGGTTTAAGAACCAAGTCCTTTCCGTTCCACTTGATGGTGTATTGATTTGAATGACCACAATGTAGAGATGAACGATCATATTGCCATGGCTTTCCCAATAGCAGATGGCACACAGTCATGAGAGCAACATCACACTCTACTATGTCAACATATTCACCAATCTTGAAAGGTACTTTCACTCTATATCCAATCTTGATATCTCCCGAATCATTCAGCCATTGCACATGATATGGGTGGGGATGTCGCAATAATTTTAGTCCAAGCTTTTCAACCATCTCCTTACTCGCAAGATTGTGGCAGCTTCCACCATCTATGATTACTTTACAAACCTTTCCTTCAACCTTGGCTCTTGTTTGGAAAAAGATTATGTTGCTGTCCATTCTCAGTTTCTCTCATTTGCACACTCAAAATTTGAGCCACAACAAGAGCAACACCTGTCTCAAATTCACAATAAGTGTGGTCTTCTTCCTCAAGGACATCCTGAAATTTTCCATCATCAATAGCATCTTGTTCTTCCTCACTAGCAGATTCATACTCTCCTTGGTTATTAACAATGATGGTACGATTGTTTGGACACTCCTTTATAACATGACCACGGCCTCCACACTTGAAGCACTGAATTCCACTACTCTTGGCTTTAGATCCCATTGAGGTAGATGATGAACTTGCAGGTTTGTTCATCTCACTTGGAGCAGCCAACTCTTTGCCACTAGAAACACCATGGGCATTTGAATATGAACCACTATTTGAATTGGTGATGGTGCTTCAGCCTGTACTACTTCTTGGTGTAAATTTGCTTCCACTTGATGCACCCTTTGCATTGAAAGGTCCAACTCTATTAATCTTAGTGTCTTACTGCAGTTGTCTTTCGGCTTTACTTGCTTGATGTACCAACTCAATAAGATTGTGGTACTGCTGAAATTCCACAATGTGTTGAATATTACGGTGTAAACTGGACATGAAACGTGCAATTGATTGCTCTTCATCTTCATATACATTGGCCCTGATCATTGCCTTTTCCATTCTTTGTAGTACTCCTCTACAGAGAGACTTCCTTGCTTCAAATGTTGCAGCCTATCAAAAAGATCACGACAGTAATGTTTAGGTACAAATCTTGCTCTCATTTCTCTCTTCATTTCAGCCCATGTTCGGACATCACCTTGACCAGCTTCTTCTCTATCATTGAGTACTTGCTCCCACCAGATTAGAGCATAATCATCAAACTCAAGGGCTACCATTGCCATCTTCTTCTCTTCAGAATAATTATGCAAGCGAAAAATCTTGTCAAACTTCAACTCCCATGTGAGATAAGCTTCAGGATCAGATCCACCATCAAACTTGGCCATGCTGAATTTAAGCTTGCCAAACCTCTCTTCATTGGGCTGATTATGTGCATGATTGCCTCGACGGCGATTGCCATAATTTTGGGGCTGTTCGAAGCCATATCCTTCAACCTCTTCCTCAGATTTAGCATGTTCACTTCCTCTATCTCCAAGACCTCTTCCTCTACCATGACCAGCACCATTATCTCCATTCACACGGTCTAGACCAGCAGGTCTCCTAGCATGGACAACAGCTCGCTCTCGGCGTTATCGCTATTGTCTTACAAGTCGGGCAACAGCCTCTTCATCAGTCTCATCAACTTCGTCTCCATGATTACTTGCACCTTCATGGACATGGTGATGAATTCTCAGTTGAGCCACAAGTGCTTGAAGATCTTGTGACAGTTTGTCTTACTTCTCTTCTATTGGTTCAAGACTTAATCTGAATTCTCGGCGAAGATGATCACGCAACGCGTTGAAGTGTAGCCGTGTGACGGGCTGATTAGCATTCCCATCACCCTCAACATCACAGTCTTCGTGACCTGCCATGGTTAGCGAAAACACGAACAACAAGTATATATGTGGAATAGGAAATTTTAGTGGTTCTCACATGTCGGGACCCGGATATGCAAATCCGAAACCCTCTGTGTATACCGCACTAGTCCAGGATCACGCTAGTGCACACAGTGGAAACATAGATGACAAGTCATTCCATATATCGAAATAACTAAGAAGAACAAATCATTATTGAATAAAGCAAACGACCTTATGGTCAAGGTTCATACACCAAAGCCTCTTGGCTAAAGAAACAAATAAACTATTGCAGCGGAAATAAAATAACTTGGGCCATTCGACATGCCACGAGCAATAAATCTGGGAACGCCTTCCTAGTCGACGTAGTCTTCATAGTACTCCTCCTCTTGATACTCATTACCTGGTCCTTCCTCAGCAACTGAACAACATGGGCATAAAGCCGTGAGTACAAAACGTACTCAACAAGCCGTAGGAAATGATGCAATATATTCATGCGGCTTGACAAAGGATAGTTATATGGTTCATTTGCGAGAAAGCAATAACTTGAATTTAAATACACTAAATAGATTGAAGGCGGTTTGAATAAAACAATAATAAATAATCGATAAATCAATG